>CACSLK010020742.1:17816994-17841515 GCA_902706635.1 Striga hermonthica | reverse complement strand
CGAACGCTGACGTGCGCCGGCGGGTGCTGGCGTGCGCTGGCAGCAGTGCACAGGGCCCGGCAGACAAGCAGGGTTTCAAATGGGACCGACCTATTTAAAAATTTACTCCAGCGATTTACTTGAAATTTTTACACATTAAAATAGACCCAGAAAGCACAATGCTCCCTCATCTCTCTAACTCTCTCTCTCTCTAAAAACCCTACTCCTGCCCTCCCAATTTCTTTCACATTTTCCGACCACCACCTATATATAGTCCTTTTCCGGCACCCTTCGTCGCCGGCGGCAAGCTGGCCGACAATGGAACCGGAACCTGACTTCTCCTCACACCCTGGAATCTCCAAGACCTTCTTCTCCAAGCAACAGACATCCAAAACACCTTCCCCGAAACAATTTTTCTCAAACTCTGGCGAACTTTATGGGAGACTCACTTCATGGTCTAATAAGATAAAAAAGGCCGTCTAATCAGCATTTTCATCGACTGAGAAGCTCCACCTCCCGACCCTCCCTCCGGCTTTGTCGCCGGAAACCAATGGCCGCTTCATTTCGAACCTGTCCCGACGAGTGACCCCCCTCCACAGTCATCTCCAACACATCTTATGGCGGCAGACCCTTTTCCCCAATTCCCAAACCTTTCCCCCCAACTACCTTATCCCTCAGCTCATCCCACAGCTCACCCCTTCTTGGGCCGACCTTTTGGGCCTCTGCCCAGGCCCAATTTAGATCCAACCATCTCTAATGGGCCGTCCCACATGGCCCATTTCTCCACCCTCTCCACCTCTATGTCCAGCCCATCAAACCTAGCCTCTCTCCCCAAGCCCAACTCTCATCCCCCATCATCGTCTTCTCCTTCCCAGCTCATCTACCGAACCACCACCAACCTGCCGACGGCCGCCACCTCAGTCTCCTTGCTGCCGGCTGATGATTCACACGCGGACTCAGGCACCGGCGACGGTAACGCACAGGCGGACGGTCCTTTTACGCTGATGGCTCCCCTTCTAGCGAGCGCCCCTCCCGTTATGCCGACAGCCATCCAGTCTAGCGAGCGCCCCTCCCGGCGACGGTAATGCACAGCCAAGAAGCAACGTTATGCAAGGACCGAGCCCGGACAACCCTCTCACACATACGACGAACCAAAGCTCCCGCCTTTTGGAGACACGATCATTTCGGACGCGGTATCCGGCATTCCCACCGCCACACCGGGACATGAGAGACTCACGCTGGTGTCTTTTCGGGACAAACAGAGCAGGACCGTCACCCGCTCCGAGGAGGGCAGGTTCAAGGTAAGTGTCCCTGAGCCCACTTTTATTTCCCTAGCTGAGTCGTTGGATAATGCTCTCATTTTGAAGTTTTTCTTCACTGTCCCCTCCCTCCGGGATTTATTTGTCGGTTTGGTAAAATTGGTTTTCAAGGGTAGAGTGATCCCTATGTTCCTGAATTATAATCATTATTTACTCTTTTTTGAGTTGAAAGAGGACTACAACTCGGTTTGGATTAAGACGCATCTCAATATCTTTGGATGCGCTGGTCGGGTGTTTAAATACACCCCAGATTTCTCCTTTGTTGAGGAATCCCCCATAGTCCCGGTGTGGTGCTGCTTTCCGCGCCTTTTACCACATCTTTTCGACCCTTCTGCCCTCTTTTCGATTGCCAGTTGCATTGGCAACCCCATTGATACGGATGCTGCTACGGCAAACCGCTCGAGGTTATCTGTCGCACGGGTGTGCGTAGAGGTTGATCTTAGGGACGAGCTCATCAAGGAGATTGAGCTTGACCAAGCGGGCAAGACCACTATCCAGAAAGTGGTCTATGAGAGAGTACCACCGTTCTGCTCCCTATGCAGTCATGTAGGACATGGGGATGCAGAATGCTATTCTAAGGGCAACAAGCCCCAACCTGCCCTGTCCTCCCGTCGACGTGTAGCGAGGCAGGGCTCTACTATTGCCCCGAGGAGCCCTAAGGGGAAGGGCAAGGCTCCAGCCCACGACCCTGACCCGAAGGTACAAAAGGGGAAGGGCAAGACCACCTTTGAGGACACACTGCCCAAGGAGGCTAGCCTCGTTAGGCCTAAGGCCAAAGCTACAGGCCTTTTCCCCCACCAGTCCCTCCAGTCAGCTCCCATAGCTACCCATTCCCGCTTCTCTGTGCTTGACTCGGAGTCGGAGGAGGAGTTTCACATTTCCTCCGACCATCTGGGAGCACCGTCCAGCTCCCCTATTGATGATGATGATCTATTAGCGGATGAGATAGAGTCTCCTGCCATCCCATTGTGTATCGAGGCTCCCCCTTCACCCTCGGCTCTCATGATCGTAGAGCCCTCCCCCCACCTCATCCCACTCTCTTACCCACCAGCTCGACCCCTTCTGACCCTCCCTCCCACTTCCCCCTCATCCCCAGCTACCGGGTCTGATACGACTTCCCCACAGGGACGGACGCAGAGCTCCGAGCGATCGGAGCACCTACAGCTCATCCTCTTATTCCAGGATTTTCCCCCTATACGATGGGGACCTTCCCAGGAGATCCCAGAGCACCGGAGACCACAGACAAGATCGATGACTGCCCAGCTCTCTGCTAGCCGAGTTTTGACCCTACCAGACATACAGACTCAGCCTAACCACAGACAGCTCCAGTTAGGCGGTCCCACTGACGTTTGACATGTCAGTCACATCGCTTACATGGAATGCCCGTGGTCTGGCTAATAGGACCACCCTTGCTCATGTTAGATCTCTCATTCGTGAGCATAACCTTGACTTTGCGGCTTTCTTAGAGCCTATGACTCGTAACCCTTCTTTTGACGTATATTCGCGACGTTTTGGCTTTCACGCCGGGATAGGAAATATTTCTAACAAGATTTTGTTTTTCCACTCACGTGACTTTACTTGTCAGATCCTTCAAGATACTGATCAAGTCTTGCACGTGAAGCTAACCGCCGCCCACCTTCTGGAGCCGATCTTCCACACCTTGGTTTACGCCAGCTGTGCGAGGGTTGGTCGCTATGACCTCTGGGACACCATGCGTGAGATTGCTGAGAGTATGGAGGGATTACCGTGGATGATTAGCGGTGATTTCAACATTTTCTTGCATCCCGAGGAATGCATTGGTGGTGTATCGGACCGCTCTGCAGAGATCTTAGATTTCTCGCATGTTGTTTCGGATTGTGAGCTCATCGACGCTGGTTACGAAGGGGATCACTTTACGTGGGAGAGGGCTGGAGTCAAGGAGAGGCTCGACCGCACCCTCTACTCAGAGGCGTGGACGAGGGTGTTTGCGACCATGGTTGTAACGCACCTTCCTCGAATTGGATCTGACCATGCCCCCATCTGATTTGTTGTCGGTTCTCTATTTCCCCTCGGCGAGCGTCCTTCCGCTTCCAGAACATGTGGGTCCGTCACCATTCTTACTACGAGATTGTTAGAGCCTCCTGGCAGTAGGATACGCACCTCTATGGGATGCGGAACCTGGAGGAGAAGCTCAAGAGACTCTGCCGCGTTTTGAAGCAGTGGAACTGGACAATTTTTGGTGACATTTTTCAGCGCCTTACTGCAGCTCAGACTGCATATGCGGAGGCGGAATGGACCTATGATTTGGACTCTTGGCCAGAGAATAGGTCTGAGATGCGCCGTTGCCATACTAAGTACCAGTTGCGCCTCCTCATGGAGGAAGATTTCTGGAAGCAGAAGGCTGCTGTGCGCTGGGTGGCTGAGGGGGAGCGTAATACCAAGTTCTTCCAGGGATTCGTGAGACAGAAGCGAGTCAAGTCGTATATCCATAGTGTCGAGGATAACGGGTCATCCGTGACCCAGGAGTCCCAGATACGGGAGTTGGCTAGGGCTTACTTCCACTCTCTCTTTTCCTCTGAGCGGGATTTGCTTATGCATCTCGACCCGAACCTCTTTCCGACCATCCCGCAGTCGGTCGATCTCGTTGACCTCTGTGACCTCCCGAGTAAGGAGGAAGTCAGGAAGGCTGTGTTTGGGATAGATCCCAACAGCGTTTCTGGACCGGATGGTTTCTCGTCCCTCTTTTTCCAGTCTTGCTGGGAGATTGTGGGTACTGACGTAGAGGAAGCTGTGACGGATTTTTTCTCTGGCCACCCAATGCCAGAGTCCTTCACGGCAACCTCCGTCATATTGATCCCGAAAAGATCGGGACCTAGCTCTTGGTCTGACTACAGACCTATCCGCTTCTGCAACGTGACTAACAAGATTATTTCTAGAATCCTCAACAGCCACCTCACTCCTCTCCTCTCCCACCTTATCTCTCCGAACCAGAGTGGATTCATCAAGAATAGAGTCATTAGTGATAATATCCTTCTGGCTCAGGAGATGATCCACGACATCTCTCATGTGAATCGAACACGAACCCCAAACCTTGTGCTGAAGCTAGACATGGCCAAAGCATATGATAGGGTCGAGTGGTCGTTTCTCAGAGAGGTACTGTTTCGGATGGGCTTCCCTAACCGTTGGATTAGCTTTGTGGAGGCATGTGTGGAGCACTGCACATTCTCCGTTTTGATTAATGGTAGCCCAACGACCTTTTTCCCTTCTACCCGTGGCCTTCGTCAAGGGGACCCCTTATCCCCTTCCCTGTTTGTTCTGTTGGCTGACTACCTCTCTCGCTGCCTTGATGGCTTCATTCGCGATTTTCCGAGGATGACCTACAGCACGCGTGGTTGTGGGCCACCCATTTCACACCTTTCTTACGCGGATGACATTATCATTTTCACTCGTGCGAATGATAATGGGCTAGTTGCTCTCATGAGTCTCTTGGACCACTACAGTGAGACATCTGGCCAGCTAGTTAGTCTTAGTAAGAGTTCCTTTATCATTGACCACCACGTTGCAGATCATTGGGCTCACCAGATTCACGAGCGCACTAGATTTGCTCGTGGGGATTTACCCATCCCTTACCTTGGGGCCCCCTTGTACAAAGGTCATCTTTTCCATGAGCCTTTCATTGACGTCCGTCAGAGGATGATTGACCGGATATCTGGCTGGTCTCATAGACACCTATCCTTCGGAGGCCGACTTGCTCTGATCAAGAGCACTCTTTGTGCCCTTCCTCTTCACCTTCTCGCGGTGCTTGACCCCCACCAGTCTACGATTCATGAGTTAGATCAGATCTTAGCCCGCTATTTTTGGAGCTATGGCGAGGGCCCGCGTGGTCGGCGGCAGACCCACTGGGTGAAGTGGGACTCCATCTGTCGTCCCCACTCTGAGGGTGGGCTCGGGGTTCGGCGTTTCTCTGATATGGTTACCGCGTTCTCCTACAGGATGTGGTGGCACCTTAGGGAGGGCAAGTCCCTTTGGGCCCAATACCTCCTTAGGAAATATTGCCCTGGTGGTGCTGCTCATCCCTGCAGGGTGACAGCCACCGCTCGAGATAGTCGACAGTGGAGACGTCTCACCACTGTTGGCAGGCGTGCTCAGGAGCACATTTTTTGCACCTTGGGTTCTGGGGAGGTTAGCTTCTGGGATGAGTGGTGGTTCGGAGAGGCCCCTCTCTTGAGTACTAGGCCAGTCACTCACCTGCCTTTTATGCAGGTGAAAGATCTTTGGACGGGAGGGCCTTGGGATAGAGATAAGATGGAGGCTATTCTTGGTGAGGGTGGGGGTTTTAGTAGTCTAGAGATTGACCAGATCCGACAGATTCCCATCCTGGAGGAAGGTTTGGATGGCATGAGGTGGAGACTTACATCTTCGGGTGCATTCTCTACGTCATCAGCCTGGGGAGAAGTGAGGCTGGGCAAACGGCCAAACCGCCTCTTCGGGGCCATATGGACCGACCTTCTCACCCCCACCATTTTCGTCTTTTTGTGGCGCCTTCTATTACGGCGCATACCCATTGACACTGTGATGCAGGCGAGAGGATTCTCCTTCCCCTCCCGCTGTCATTGTTGTGCTGAGACCGGCACCTTTGAGATCGAGACTTTCACCCACCTTTTCCTTGAGAGTGAGACTGTGAGGAGAGTGTGGGAGCACTTTGCCAGATATACTCATATACCCCTACCCACTACAGACAGTTTCTTTGAGCTTCTGAGTTTTTTTTTGTCACCGCACACACAGTAGACACGTGGGCTTCCTTATTCCTTGTCTGATCCTATGGGCCACTTGGACAGAAAGGAATAATGCGAAGCGTAGGGATATTATATTTTCTTGTGCTCACATTATTTTGCAGGTTGACAGACACCTCTTTCTCCTCACTGCCCTGGGTAGACTTACGACGAGAGACTGGACAGGGTGTACACCGCCCCATCGTCTGAGGCCACCACCTCCTTTACCTATCCAGCACCCACGACCCAAGATCGTTGTTTGGCTGAAACCCAAGGCCCCTTGGGTTAAGCTAAACACTGATGGCGCTTTCGACAGATATACCGGAGCTGCTGGAGGAGGGGGCCTGATTAGGGATCATGGTGGAGCACTCATCTCTGCCTTCCATGGGCCACCCTGGGCCACCTCGAGTTATGATGCAGAGATTCAGGCGCTCCAGATTGGCCTCGAGATCGCCGCTTCGATCTCCTCTCATGTCTGGATTGAGATGGATGCTGCGGCTGTCATCACACTTTTGACATCTGGCAACCAGGGCTCATGGCAGATCCAGCATCCCCTTATGCGTATCAGAGACACCCTCCGCTCGATCCATTACTAGGTCTCACACATATTCCGGGAGGGGAACCGAACTGCCGATTTCCTTGCTAGCACGGGGGCATCTATACCCCATAGACGCACCTTTCTTCCTGAGGACATTCCCCTCAGGCTTCGGACGCTCATTCGGATGGACCAGTTAGAGTACCCATCTGTAATACCCCGTTTGATTATGAATTATTTGAGATTATTATATTATTATTATTATTATTATTATTATTATTTATTGTCCAATTGTAAATTATTTGTCTTATTGCTTGATATTTATAAATAAATATTATTGTTATGCAAATGTCTAGATGCCTATTTGATTAATTGCCTATTAATATGTAAATAAATATTAATTGATGATATGTGTTTCATGTGTATTATTAATAAATAATATCTATGTGTATTATACTATCCGGTTTTATTTATTTATCGTGCGATGAACCGAGCCCGAGAATTTATTCTAAATGTTGAATCGAATTCCAGCCCGAGCCATTCGAACCCGCGACTCGGGCGCCCAATGCCGGACTGGCTGGCCCCACTCTCTCGTTCTCTTGTTGCTTTTTGGCTAAGCCATATAGTCAAACCCTACATATATATAAGGAGGCAAACCCTTAGCTGCAAAAGATTATTCCCGCAGTCTCTTAATTCTGTTCTCTCTCGCTATAGTGGAGCAGAAAAGACATTTTTCTCTTTGGCTTGTTCGTGTCAAGAACCCGCAACCATCATCACTATCATTCTCCCCTCTTTGTCCGACATCATCAGACCTTCGATTATCACCGCCATCGCAGCAGCACCATCTCCCTTCGCTTAGAATTTCCATCTCCCTCGCAAGGTCCGATCGCGGCTCCCTCGAGAAGCTTTTCCCGGCGATCTTCTGCCCGCGAACTGCAGCCCCGCCACGCCATGACCTCCTTCCCCACAGTAGACGTCTAAATCGTTCACTGCTCCTCCTGCAGGCGAACCCGAGCCTTGACTTGTTGTTAGCTCGCTCGGTCTTTTTCTCGCGACCTCCATTCGGCGTGTTCCGTTCGTTGCTCTCGAGGATCCCCGACGTCCGCTGTTTGAGCAGACCACCCGCAGCAACCCTAGAAGTCGAGGGCCAGCCCCGTTGCCCTCCTCTCCCGACGAGACGCGAAAATCCGTCGAGCCCGGCAACACCGTTCGTGTCATACATTCTATCTCTCCGTGTTTTTCCCAAGAACGGTACCTAGTCGAACCTCGTCTCATTAAATCGTGTATATTGATTTCACTATGTGTTCAGTGTAAAACTCAAATCGGTGTGGCCCAAATTCACTTATTCTGTTGGTAACTGATGAGTACTGTAATTGCAATGTGGCTAATTGCGGAATTTCATTTATATGGGCTTTGCTTATGGTTAAATGATATCTGAGGCTTATAGAAGGAAGCTGATGGTTCATGTAGTGGAGATGATAGTGAATTGTTGCTCAATAAAGTTTTTTTTTTTTTTTAACATGAGCCCGAGCTGTAGAGCAGAATAACGTTCTCTCGTGTTGTTTGGAAATGAAAATAACATGCGATTAAATGTGCGTGTTATTATAAAATGGGAATTTTATTGTGTTGTTGTGTTTTGTGGACCTCCTCGATTTTGAGGTATCGAGTGAGACCTCGAAACATGTGTAAGAATGTGGATATTGGAATCAGGATGAGTCCTTGACCTTAAGAGAAGGCGTCGGACGAGAATTATATATTATGAGTCAAATGTGAATTTAACGAACTCCTATGCTCGCTGTTTTAGTTGTTGAATTTTTAAACATTTTATACTGATCCGATTTCTCTAAAATTTTAACTGTATATGTATCTGGTAATTATGTAACTCGTGTAAAAATTTCAGAATTTTCGGAAGTTTTTAGCTATTTTTAAAAATTATAGTGATTTCTGGTCAGATTCATATCAAATTCATAATAAATTGTGTAGTGCTCCAAAATTCATGAAATTTTAATATGTTGCCAATCTGTCTGATTTGGGTGCTATGTAAAATTTTCGTAATTTTTAGAATAAGTTTCATAGGGTAAATGAATTATTTTCAGATTCTTCAGAAAGTTATTTATTTATGATAAATCGGTTGGTTATTGAAAAATCCTGATTTGTAGCTACGATGTTTCTTTTATGTGTAGTATCATGATGTGAGAAGATTGGAATTTTTAAAGTTCAAAATGGTTAGGTTTTAATTGAAATTTGATAAGCTGCAGAAACTTGTAGGAATTTTTAAAATTCGTATTTTTATTGTTTGAAGCTAAAATTTTTATATGTTGGTCTTTAACTACTGATGTGGTTCCAATAAAAATATCATGTGCTAATTCATTCGTTAGTTTAGACTTTGAATTTTATGTTCGTTTTTGTTAATATCGTATTTGAATTTTATAAAATTGTGTATAATGAATTTGTGGCTGAAACTTGGTATTTTGTTTTAAGTATTGGGAGGTGAATTTGGTGTTAAAATTTCAGAACCCAACTCGCTGGTTTGATGGACCTTCTTAAAAATGTGTAAATCTTGGAAATTGCCTTGAGATAGAAGTTTTGGTTAAGAATTTGGTAATCAACATGTTATGTGTTTCTTTGTTGCTTGTCTCGATTATTTTTATTTGGAATTTTGAGAAATCCAATAAGCGTTATGATCGAGTCTAAGTCCTAGAGTTCCAATATCCACAGGACTTCACGAACCACTTAGTCGAATCAAGTTCGACTAAGTCAAATTTGTGATTTTCTACTTAGGTCTAGATAAAGCGTTGACTTTAGTATCTGGACTGAATGTAGGTGTCTAAAGGTGTTGACCTTGCCCTGCTTTCGAGATTCATGATTGTGAACAGTCGCTGCAAACAGGTGGGTACATTTGTGATGTATTCCATAATTATTGCACTCTTTATTCGTATAATGCTTCGATTGAAAATTTGTTGTATGCGTGAGAACCCTAGTCTAGGTGTCCCGTACAATAGTGCCTTTGATGAATGCGAAAACAGTGGGAGGTCACCTGCCCATTGTATCCGGGAGGAGACGCCCCAAGCCGTTGTACCCGGAAGGGGAAAAATATCTCCACTGTCTCCTGGAAAGGATCCTACGAACCGTTGTACCCGGGGGTGGGAAGGTTTCCAGTTACTTCCATGACGTTGTATCCGGAAGGTTGTTGTATGTACATAGGAGGTTTGCGATAGGGCTGAGTAGGGAGTTTAGACCTTGGATTCTATGCATACTGTGAAATGTTTTAAAATGTTTTATACTGGATAACCGTGCAATAATTGTGAGCTTGTTGGTTATGCTCACCCCCATTGTTTGTTTTCTGTTGTTGTTCCTCGCTTCCTTCTTTAGGTTGAGATGAGCTGGAGGCGGTGGCGTAAAGACGAGCGAGATGGTGGTCAATGGCCGATTGTGTTATTCTTATTCTTCCGCCTGTTATGAATTGTTGAACTGCTTATTGACTTAGTTTTTATTTTTCCTGCTTTGAACTGAATAATTATGCTATCGGCGGATTTGAACCTTGGGATTATGCTTTTACTTATGGGTTAATTTGAAACTTATGAAATGCTTGTTTGGGTTCGATAACTGTTAGTAACACATGTGTAGGTTCTATCTGATTTGTTGTATGTTGGTTTAATTGCTGTTGGTAGTTAGGTAGCGCTCGTTGAGTTTTAAATTTTGGAATTGTTTAAAAAAAAAAAAACTAAGATTTTTGTGAAATTATTCTGTAAATTCTTTAAAATAAAGTGGGGCGTTACAGTTTGGTATCAGAGCCAGTCTGCGTTTCTGTAGACTGTCTCTTTTGTTTGTGTACTTAATGACCATTTCGATCACTCGCTTCGTCTCGCCGCGCCAGCTCAAGGTATGAGTTTATTCTCGTGTTGAACTTGTGATTTGGGGATTAGGACCTATCCACCTTGATTTAATCGAACTCTAGTGTTTATTGTCGAACTCTAGACTTCTGTGATTATGATTTTGTGCTACACTTTTTTCGGCTTATTCAATGTAGAGCTATGAATACCCGCAACAATCGCAACTGTCAGCCATCCCTGTCTCCTTCCCCGCCTCCTCATCATCACCAGGCCCCTCCGGCCATGGACCTTACCCGGCTCATAGTCCAGTTTCAGAGAATGAATGCACCGACCTTCTCGGGGACCGAGAGCCCCACTGCGGTACTGGAATGGATCAAGGAGCTGGATAAGATTTTCGTTGTGCTCCCACTCCCGGACCGACAGCGTGTATCTCTCGCAGCTAACCAGATGAAGGAGGACGCTTCCGACTGGTGGATTGATCACTGGGCTCGGAGGCCAGAGGCGGAGCTTAATGCTCTCACCTGGGAGCAGATGAAGACGATGGTTCGTGGCAAGTTCCTTCCCCAGAGTTTTTGGGATCGGATGGAGCATGAGTTCTACCATTTGCAGCAGGGCGATGCCAGCGTGGACGAGTACACCCGCTCGTTCACCAGAATGTGTGTCTTTGCCGGAGACACAGTGAGTACTGACGATAAGAAGGCCCAGAAGTTCCTGAAAGGGCTGAATTAGAGGATTCGTGAGCAAGTTGGGAGTCACGGTCTGATGTCCTTTGCCGACACAGTGAGTCGAGCACAGGGAGTGGAGAGTTGTCTGATCCCGATAGCTCCGGTTCCCTCCTATTATCATGCTTCGCAGCCTGCTCAGACTACACCGCTAGCCTATCCTGCACCGTCTTATCAGCCACCGCTAATTGCTCAGGCTCCTTATCCGTACTTTGTTCCGTATGCTACAACTCCCCTATCCTCTAACTCTGGTAAGAGGAAGAATGAGCACCCAAACCGCAAGAAGGGCAAGCACCCTAACCATGGTCCGCACCAGTCTCAGCAGCAGCCCCCTGCACAGTTTGCCCAGCCCATCCGCCAAATTCCTGCTGGAACCCCACCGTGTAGAGCATGCGGGCTAGTCCATGAAGCCAACGCATGTCGGGCTACCGACGTGACTTGCTACAACTGGCAGAGGAAGGGTCATTACTCTTGTGCCTGCCTAGAACCCCGGAGGCCGAACCAACAACAGCAACAGCTTCCCCCGCCGTCGCCGCAGCAACAGATTCAGCAGCAGCAACAACAGCCGGCCCAACCAAGGTATGGCGAAGGAGGTCAAGCACGGGTATACACGATGGCCCAGTTTAAAGCCGAGCATAACCAAGGCTGAGCAGTTGATCGGATGTCGGATCTAAGATGATTATTGTTCTTTTGTATTTTTTTGTTAGAATTTTCAATTCTCGTACTTTTTGGCAGACCTTGTTTAATTCCCTTGTCTTGTTTGACAAATTTGAATTTGTTTTGAGATGCTTCTTGGTTGTTCAATTTCAATAATTTTGAAATTTTTTTCTGTCTTTTCGTTCCTTGTATAGAATGCGATATCGGATGGAGTTAAGTCTTGACTTTTTCTGTTGATCATTATTTGTTCTCGTAAACTAAGAGTCTCATTTCATGACATCTTTAAAGTCAATGCGAGAAGTTCAAGAAGGTGAACAATGATGCAACTCTTGAGAATATCTGGGCCTAGAGATAGGCGTAAATCAATCATCATTTTGTGAGCGAATTGAGCGTCATGTCGGAGGATCGCAAGGAGGTTCAGGCCAGTTCTATGATTGTTAAGAAGGAATCTTTGAGGAGAGTATCCAAGGAGTTGTGAGAAACATCGTGAGTTCTCAGCCACTTGAATGAAATCGGAGTACTTGGATTTCGATGTCTGGATTAGGGTCATAAAACACAAGGGAATTTCTGATTTTCGTACACGTATCAGCACGGGGAGATGTAACAGTTGATGAGAAATAAATTGTAGCTACTGGATGCGGGTGGTGCAGGTGTACTGTGTGTTGGTGCCACGCATAGGCGTGCCACGCTCGATGATGCATCTCGAGTCGTAGGAAGTGCCATGTGTAGTGTGCCGCATGTAGCGTGTCATGTTGCCGCGTGCCAGGCCAGCCATTCATGTCACAACTGCCAAGTCTTTAGCGTGTAAATGCGTGTTGATTCCAGGAATTTTCCACATGTATTGCAATGACCTAAGTGTAAGGTCTTGCTTGGAGGTTTTATCCTTAGGAGTTGTTGTTCTCAATTGCAATGTAGTTGCCACGTGGAGCGATGAGCTTCGTGGTAAGAGAAGAGGCTACAGCCAGGCCATTTCAGTCTTATCATGATCTTCGACCAAGTCGATGACTTAGCTTGATGATTGACTACACCACTGGGAATTACGGGGATGCATGACACGTTTTTGTGCCTCATGGGGGAGGGAACGTGTGCTTGACCTCGAGGTATGTGTGTTTGTGACGAGCTGCGTGTTAGGCAGAACCCTACCTGTATGGAGGTATCGGTGACCTAGTGGAACAGAGGGTCCATTAGGAAAAGACTGGGAGGGGTATTCGTCAAAGTCCTGTGGGGGTAGTCGAGTCGAGGGCGAGACGACTTGGAAAAGGGAGATCGAGAATTGGAGAGAGTACCAAACCTCATGTTTTGATATTCCCTTTGCGTTCTAGCGCTTTCTAGATCTTTATATTCGAATTCCGAGGACGGAATTCTTTGTAAGGTGAATAGACTGTAATACCCCGTTTGATTATGAATTATTTGAGATTATTATATATTATTATTATTATTATTATTATTTAATGTCCAATTGTAAATTATTTGTCTTATTGCTTGATATTTATAAATATTATTGTTATGCAAATGTCTAGATGCCTATTTGATTAATTGCCTATTAATATGTAAATAAACATTAATTGATGATATGTGTTTCATGTGTATTATTAATAAATAATATCTATGTGTATTATACTATCCGGTTTTATTTATTTATCGTGCGATGAACTGAGCCCGAGAATTTATTCTAAATGTTGAACCGAGTTCCAGCCCGAGCCATTCGAACCCGCGACTCGCGTGCCCAATGCCGGACCGGCTGGCCCCGCTCTCTCGTTCTCTTGTTGCTTGTTGGCTAAGCCATGTAGTCAAACCCTACATATATATAAGGAGGCAAACGCTTAGCTGCAAAAGATTATTCCCGCAGTCTCTTAATTCTGTTCTCTCTCGCTATAGTGGAGCAGAAAACACATTTTTCTCTTCGGCTTGTTCGTGTCAAGAACCCGCAGCCATCATCACTATCATTCTCTCCTCTTTGTCCGACATCATCAGACCTTCGATCATCACCGCCATCGCAGCAGCACCATCTCCCTTCGCTCAGAATTTCCATCTCCCTCGCAAGGTCCGATCGCGGCTCCCTCGAGAAGATTTTCCGGTGATCTTCTGCCCGCGAACTGCAGCCCCGCCACGCCGTGACCTCCTTCCCCGCAGCAGACGTCCAAATCGTTCACTGCTCCTCCCGCAGGCGAACCCGAGCCTTGACTTGCTGTTAGCTCGCTCGGTCTTTTGCTCGTGACCTCCATTCGGCGTGTTCCGTTCGTTGCTCTCGAGGATCCCCAGCGTCCGCTGTTTGAGCAGACCACCCGCAGCAACCCTAGCAGTCGAGGGCCAGCCCCGTTGCCCTCCTCTCCCGACGAGACACGAAAATCCGTCGAGCCCGGCAACACCGTTCGTGTCATACATTCTATCTCTCCGTGTTTTTCCCAAGAACGGTACCTAGTCGAACCTCGTCTCATTAAATCGTGTATATTGATTTCACTATGTGTTCAGTGTAAAACTCAAATCAGTGTGGCCCAAATTCACTTATTCTGTTGGTAAGGTGCTCCCTGATGAGTACTGTAATTTCAATGTGGCTAATTGCGGAATTTCATTTATATGGGCTTTGCTTATGGTTAAATGATATCTGAGGCTTATAGAAGGAAGCTGATGGTTCATGTAGTGGAGATGATAGTGAATTGTTGCTCAATAAAGTTTTTTTTTTTTTTTTTGAACATGAGCCCGAGCTGAAGAGCAGAATAATGTTCTCTCGTGTTGTTTGTAAATAAAAATAACATGCGATTAAATGTGCGTGTTATTATAAAATGGGAATTTTATTGTGTTGTTGTGTTTTGTGGACCTCCTCGATTTCGAGGTATCGAGTGAGACCTCGAAACGTGTGTAAGACTGTGGATATTAGAATTAGGATGAGTCCTTGACCTTAAGAGAAGGCGTCGGACGAGAATTATATATTATGAGTCAAATGTGAATTTAACGAACTCTTATTGTTGAATTTTTAAACATTTTATACTGATCCGATTTCTCTGAAATTTTAACTGTATATGTCTCTGGTAATTATGTAACTCGTGTAAAAATTTCAGAATTTTCGGAAGTCTTTAGCTATTTTTAAAAATTATAGTGATTTCTGGTCAGATTCATATTAAATTCATAATAAATTTTGTAGTACTCCAAAATTCATGAAATTTTAGTATGTTGCCAATCTGTTTGATTTGGGTGCTATGTAAAATTTTCATAATTTATAGAATAAGTTTCATAGGGTAAATGAATTATTATCAGATTCTTCAGAAAGTTGTTTTATTTATGATAAATCGGTTGGTTATTGAAAAATCCTGATTTGTAGCTACGATGTTTCTTTTATGTGTACTATCATGATGTGAGAAGATTGGAATTTTTAGAATTCAAAATGGTTCGGTTTTAATTGAAATTTGATAAGCTGCAGAAACTTGTAGGAATTTTTAAAATTCGTAATTTTATTGTTTGAAGCTAAAATTTTTATATGTTGGTCTTTAACTACTGATGTGGCTCCAATAAAAATATCATATGCTAATTCATTCGTTAGTTTAGACTTTGAATTTTATGTTTGTTTTTGTTGATATCGTATTTGAATTTTATAAAATTGTGTATAATGAATTTGTGGCTGAAACTTGGTGTTTTTTTTTTAAGCATTGGGAGGTGAATTTGGTGTTAAACTTTCAGAACCCAACTCGTTGGTTTGATGGACCTTCTTAAAAATGTGTAAATCTTGGAAATTGCCTTGAGATAGAAGTTTTGGTTAAGAATTTGGTAATCAACATGTTATGTGTTTCTTTGTTGCTTGTCTCGATTATTTTTATTTGGAATTTTGAGAAATCCAATAAGTGTTATGATCGAGTCTAAGTCCTAGAGTTCCAATATCCACAGGACTTCACGAACCACTTAGTCGAATCAAGTTCGGCTAAGTCAAATTTGTGATTTTCTACTTAGGTCTAGATAAAGCGTTGACTTTAGTATCTGGACTGAATGTAGGTGTCTAGAGGTGTTGACCTTGCCCTGCTTTCGAGATTCGTGATTGTGAACAGTCGCAGCAAATAGGTGGGTGCATTTGTGATGTATTCCATAATTATTGCACTCTTTATTCGTATAATGCTTCGATTAAAAAGTTGTTGTATGCGTGAGAACCCTAGTCTAGGTGTCCCGTACAATAGTGCCTTTGATGAATGCGCAAACAGTGGGAGGTCACCTGCCCGTTTTATCCGGGAGGAGACGCCCCAAGCCGTTGTACCCAGAAGGGGAAAAACATCTCCACTGTCTCCTGGAAAGGATCCTACGAACCGTTGTACCCGGGGGTGGGAAGGTTTCCAGTTACTTCCATGCTGTTGTATCCAGAAGGTTGTTGTATGTACATAGGAGGTTTGCGATAGGGCTGAGTAGGGAGTTTAGACCTTGGATTCTATGCATACTGTGAAATGTTTTAAAATGTTTTATACTGGATAACCGTGCAATAATGGTGAGCTTGTTGGTTATGCTCACCCCCATTGTTTGTTTTCTGTTGTTGTTCCTCGCTTCCATCTTTAGGTTGAGATGAGCTGGAGGCGGTGGCGTAAAGACGAGCGAGATGGTGGTCAATGGCCGATTGTGTTATTCTTATGCTTCCGTCTGTTATGAATTGTTGAACAACTTATTGACTTAGTTTTTATTTTTCCTGCTTTGAACTGAATAATTATGCTATCGGTGGATTTGAACCTTGGGATTATGCTTTTACTTATGGGTTAATTTGAAACTTATGAAATGCTTGTTTGGATTTGATAACTGTTAGTAACGCATGTGTGGGTTCTATCTGATTTGTTGTATGTTGGTTTAATTGCTGTTGGTAGTTAGGTAGCGCTCGTTGAGTTTTAAATTTTGGAATTGTTTAAAAAAAACTAAGATATTTGTGAAAGTATTCTGTAAATTCTTTAAAATAAAGTGGGGCGTTACACCATCCTTCAGATTCGGTCGACCGCCACCTCCTGCCCCTGACTAGATATGACATTGTCGACTCCATGCCAGGTCACTCTGACCGGGACGATCTTCTATGAGGATTTGATTTTAGATCCACAACGGATATTTTTGTGATCCTTGTATTTTATTTTTTATGTTATTTTCTCTCCTTTTGATGTTGCTCTTTGTATTCCCGATTTGGATGTAGACCATTGACTTTTTTGCCCTAGCTGGGCATTATATTCACAGGTTGGGGATGTAGCCTCAACCTCCTATCCCAGTCTGTGATGTTTATATATATATATATAAAAAAAAAATAGACCCAGAAAGGAATGTGTTTACAAGGTTTCAGACTCAACTCTTCCGTTTAACATAAACAACCAATTTTTACGAAAAGACGATGAAAATTTGAACTTTCTAGTTCACCGAGCAATCCTTTGAATTTGTCAACGAAATTTGGACACAACATACATATCATCAAATTACTGATACTCACCAAACATCACAACAAAATTCCAAGAATATGATTTTTAATGATTTTTCAAAGTTTTTGCCCAGAATTTCAAATCCACGTTTGACATAGCTACAGATCTTATTTTCACTTGACATTTTTACACAACATATATCACAGTCAGAAGGTAATACAGTTCAATTTTCATAGCCATTGGACTAGTATACGATTTTTAATGATTTTTCGAATATTCAGCAGCACTACTCGATTAGAAAATACATAATTAACAATTAACTCGACAGTTTTGTCTAAGGCCTGCATCATGAGGCCAAAGACTTCAAATGTTCCAAACATCCACAACCCTATTCATGATTTGAACATAAATCACATATGAACGCAAGTAAGTGGCCAAAACTCAAACCCTAACATGAAATTCTCCTCAAGGCTTAACATATATCACATATACACATAAAATAAGAGGGGTTTAGATAGCCTTGTACCATTCTCAAGGAGATTTGCACGAAAAAGGGTTTGAACGGGCGAGGAGGGGCTGCGAGTGTGCGGGGAATGGCCTGCGGTGCCGCTGGGCGCGCGAGCGGGCGACTGCTGGCCGCTGGGATGCTTGCGCGGGCGTCTGCGGAGTACTGGGCAGCGATGGCGTACGGACGGCGAGGGCCTGGGACCGCGAATGATGCTGCGTGCACGATGTCGATGGAGGCGCTGGACGATGGCGAGGGTGAAGGGCGACCTTACGATGGTGCTGCGGCGGAGGACGGCTGATCGGGGCTGAGGCGATGGCCGAGAGTGAAGAGAAAAGAGAGCAAGTGATCGAGAGGGAGAGGAGAGAAAAAAGTTTGCTGGGGGAAAAAAAATAATTGGACGCAAGGTGATTAATCTCTTCCTCATATAGGCTCCCTTAGGTATGGTAAGACTCCAAAATTAAGCACTTACCATAAACATCACAAGGAAAGAAAAAAGGAATGCTCCAAATTTGATTTACTTACCAAACATACAAGAAGAAGAGAGGGAGGGGCGGCGGCTAGGTCTTGCCGTGGCCACGGGCGTGGCTCGATTTGACCCAAAGTTCGGTTGACGATTAAATTAAAATAATTAATAATCAAAAATAGTATTTAATAATTATAATAAATCTCCACAATTAATATTTATAATAATTACACAAAATGACACATATATTCATTTAGGCAATTAGACAAATAACAATTAATATTAATGGCATTAATAATAATAATAATAATAATAATAATAATAATAATAATAATAATAATAATAATAATAATAATAATAATAATAAAATCCAATTTATTCAAAAACGAACGGGGCGTTACAGTCTACCCACCTTACAAAGGATTCCGACCTCGGAATTCAAAAATGGAAAAAGAAAGCAATAAAAATACAAAGGAGAACTCAGTACTCAAAGTTCGGATAACGCCTCCTAATACCGTCCTCCCTCTCCCAAGTCGCCTCGGTCTCATCATGTCGGCTCCACAGCACCTTCACCAAGCTCACTGCCCGGTTCCTCAGCTGATAGACCTTCCGGTCCAGAATAGCTACCGGCACCTCCTCATAGGTAAGGTCTCGCTCGACCTGCAGCTCGCCAAAGTCCACCACATGATCAGGATTATGCACATACTTCCGAAGCATCGAGACATGGAACACGTCGTGCACACCCGACAAGTCTGGTGGTAAAGCCAGCCGATACGCTAAGTTCCCGACTCGGTCGAGGATCTCGAACGGCCCAATATAGCGAGGTTTGAGCTTCCCTTTCTTCCCAAAGCGAATCACACTTCGCATGGGTGAAACTTTCAGATAGACATGATCTCCCACAGCATACACATGCTCATGCCTCTCCCGGTCGGCATAGACCTTCTGCCTCTCCTGGGCAGACCTGATGGTCTTCCGGATCTCCTCAACATTCGCTGCAGTACTCTGGACAAAATCCGATCCTGTAATCCTTCTCTCTCCAACCTCATCCCAATACAAAGGGGTCCGGACCTTACGTCCGTATAAAGCCTCGTATGGGACCATCTTGATCGAAGAGTGGTAGCTGTTGTTGTAGGTCAGCTCGACTAGCGGAAGAGCATACTCCCAAGTCAGGCTTCGGTCCAGGACCACAGCCCTCAAAATATCCTCCAAATACTGGATCACCCGCTCTGACTGGCCATCTGTCTGGGGGTGAAAGGCTGTACTAAACTCCAACCTCGTCCCCATAGCGCGGAGCAACGTCCTCCAAAACTGGGATGTAAACTTGGCATCTCGATCCGAAACAATCTCTACGGGCACTCCATGAAGCTTAAAAATGTCCTTGACGAACAATTCAGCGTAATCACTCGCCTTCATGGTCGTCCGGACTGGCAGAAAATGGGCAGACTTCGTAAGGCGATCCACTATCACCCAAATCGAATCATACCTGATCCTCGATCTCGGCAGTCCAACCAAGAAATCCATGGTGATGCACTCCCACTTCAACTGGGAAACCTCAAGGGGCTGCAACAATCCTCTCGATTTCTGGCGCTCAGCCTTCACTTGCTGACACACCAGGCACCCATCCACGAACTTCGCTACCTGCCTCTTCATGCCTCGCCACCAGAAAGACTTTCTCAGGTCCTGATACATCTTCGTGCTATCAGGATGGATGGTGTACGGGGCACTATGGGCCTCCCTCAAAATCTCTCTCTGCAGTTCCCACACCCTCGGAACACATAGTCTACCCTCGAGACCAAGGCTCCATCAGATGCGACTGCGAATCCACCAACTTTACCGGCTGCTGACAACTCCCTCATACGGCATAAGAAACGGTCATTTGGTTGCTCGGCGACTATCCTCTCTCGTAGAGTCGGTCCCACAACCAAAGAGGCCAACATGCCCCCGGATGCTGAGGTCGACTCCACTGCCTCTAGCCGCAAATGCTTGAACTCCCGAAGAAGAACATCCTGCCCGGTAAACAAGCAAGAAAGCTGGCCATAACTCCTCCGACTAAGGGCATCGGCTACCACATTAGCCTTCCCAGGGTGATAGCTAATGGTGCATTCGTAGTCCTTGACCAGCTTCAACCACCTACGCTGCCTCATGTTCAGCTCCTTCTGAGTAAAAATGTACTTTAGGCTCTTGTGGTCGGTAAAGATCTCACACTTGCCTCCATAGAGGTAGTGCCGCCAAATCTTCAAGGCGTGGACAACTGCAGCTAACTCGAGATCATGAGTGGGGTAGTTCTGCTCATGAGGCTTCAGCTACCTCGAAGCATAGGCTACGACTTTCCCCTGCTGCATGAGAACACAACCCAGGACCATCTTCGAAGCATCACTATAGATGGTGAACTCCAAAGTAGGGTCGGGTATGGATAGGACAGGCGCGGTGGTGAGTCTCCTCTTCAACTCCTGGAAACTCTCCTCGCACTGAGAACTCCAATCAAACCTTAGGGCTTTCTTCGTAAGGCTGGTCAGCGGTTGGGCTATCTTCGAGAAGCCCTCGATAAACCTCTTGTAGTATCCTGCTAACCCCAGGAAACTACGAACATCTGCGGCACTTCTTGGCGTATCCCATTTGCTCACTGCCTCGATCTTGCTGGGATCCACCTCAATGCCTCGGCCTGTCACAATGTGGCCAAGAAATGCCACACGATTCAGCCAGAATTCGCACTTTGAGAACTTAGCATACAACTTCTCGCGGCGAAGAGTCTCCAACACAATCCTCAAATGCTCCTTATGCCGATCGATATCTCGGGAATAGACCAGAATGTCGTCGATGAACACAATGACGAACTGGTCCAGGAAAGGATGAAAGACCCTATTCATAAGGTCCATGAAAACGGCCGGGGCATTGCTGAGTCCGAACGGCATGACTACGAACTCATAGTGGCCATAGCGGGTACGGAAAGCAGTCTTGGAAATATCCGACTCCCGGATCTTCAGCTGATGATAGCCAGATCGCAAATCAATCTTTGAGAAGACGCTGGCTCCTCTCAGCTGGTCGAAAAGGTCCTCGATACGGGGAAGGGGGTACTTGTTCTTCACTGTAAGGGCATTCAACTCCCGATAGTCAATGCACATGCGCATAGATCCGTCTTTCTTCTTCACGAATAGGACGGACGCACCCCACGGCGAAACACTCGGACGAATGAAACCGAGCTTAAGCAATTCCTGGATCTGGGCCTTGAGCTCTTGAAGCTCTTTCGGCGCCATACGATAAGGGGCCTTAGAAACGGGGCTTGCTCTGAGAATTAGGTCAATGGTGAACTCCACCTGGCGGTCTGACGGTCCTCCGGGTAAGTCATCAGGAAAGACATCGAGGTATTCACAGACGATAGATACTCGCTCGGGCACCCGTTCCTCAACAACGTCGGATACCATGGAAACAAGATAGTCTTGACAGCTACCCTTGGAAAGGCTCTTCCTAGCTTGCATAAAAGAGATGACCCGAGGCACAGTCCTCGAACTCACCCCAAAGAACACAACAGGCTGATCGGAAACAGGATAGAGGATGACTTCGCGCTCCTGGAACTGGATATCGGCTCGGTAACGGGTGAGCCAGTCCATGCCCAAGATCACATCAAAGTCTCTCATATCAATTACTTAAACGTCAGCCTCCAGAACTCGACCACCGATACAGATAGGAAGATTGCGAACCACTGAATCAGAGATAATAATTTTTCCCGAGGCTAAACTAACCTCGAGAGGATCACAAGCATGCACAGCGCTAATAGATAAGGCCTCCAAGCAACGAGAAGAAATAAAGGAATGGGTAGCACTGGTATTACATAAAGCAAAGACAGACACATGGGATATCGAAAGCATTCCGGACATGGTACCTGCATTGCGAGCAGCCTCGTCGTGGATGATGGTGTACACTTGGGCTTGACCCCCAGCCCTCTGCTGGAACGGTGGGAGCTGCTGATGCTGCTGATGAGGTGGCGGTGGGGGAAGCTGCTGCTGACGCTGCTGGGGAAGGGCCTGCTGGTGTTGCTGTCTCTTCGGTTCGGGGCAGACACTGACAAAGTGACCCGGACAGTTACAATTGTAACAAGCTCGCTGGTCTGCTAGGCACTCTCCGACGTGGAACCTGCCGCACTTAGGGCACCTCGGCAGTTGACCCTGGGTGGGTCGGTCATCGCGCCTGCCGAAGTTTCCTTTCTTTCCCTTCTTCTTGTTCTGGAAGTCGGACTTCCTCTTGCCCGAACTAGAGCCAGACGGCACAAATGAGATGGGCTGAGCGTACTGGGCAATGGTCTGAGAAGGCTGGGAGCCATGATAATAAGAAGGAATTGGAGTCAATGGAATGAGACAGCTCTCGACCTCCTGAGCCCGACTAACGGTATCTGCATAAGACATCTGTCCGTGGCTTCCCACCAGCTCACGGATCCTCTGGTTGAGCCCCTTGAGAAACTTGCGGGCCTTCTTGGCATCGGTGTTCACTGCGTCGCCCGCAAAAAGGCACATGCGGGTGAAGGTGCGGACATACTCATCCACTGTGGAACTGCCCTGCTGCAAGTGGTAGAACTCATGCTCCATTCTGTCCCAAAAGCTCTGGGGGAGAAACTTGCTACGCACCATCATCTTCATTTGCTCCCAAGAGAGAGCCTGAAGCTCCACCTCCAGCTTCCGATCCCAGTGGTCAATCCACCAGTCGGAAGCGTCCTCCTTCATTTGATATGCTGCAAGGGACACTCGCTGACGGTCAGGGAGGGGAAGTACAGCGAAGATCTTGTCCAGTTCTTTAATCCACTCCAGCACCGCTGTGGGGTTTTCGGACCCCGCAAAAGTTGGCGCATTCATCATCTGGAACTGAATGATAAGCTGGGTAAGGTCCATGGCCAGAGGGGCCTGGTGCTGCCGGGGCGGAGAAGGCTGTGGGGATGGTTGACGATTATGGTTGTTGTTGCGAGTATTCATACTTCTACATTGAGTAAGTCGAACAAGGTTTAGCACAAGAACAAACAAAATAATCAATACTTACTGAAGCCTTGAGTTCGCCAAATAAACACTAGAGTTCGATTAAATCAAGGTGGATAGATCCTAAGCCTCAAATCACAAGTTCATCACGAGTAGTTTCATTACTACATGTGCATCAATTACATAACAAGTATTTTCATTAATACTTTAAACAAAATATACCTTAAGCAACGCGGAGTGACGGAGACGAGTGGTCATAACACAAGGTCTAAACACATAATCACATATTAAACCAGTCTACAGAAACGCAGACAGGCTCTGATACCAAACTGTAACACCCCACTTTGATTTTCAAGAAATTCCGGACTTTCAAAAAATCAGTATAAAATTTTCGAACTCATTTTCGAAATCATGGGCGTTATACAAAATTCAACATCAACCAAGTCATATCTGGTTGTTCACATGGTTTTCATTAACCTTTTAAAATTCAACTCCACATGATTATTAGCTAAACCACATAGCATTCATAATCGAAGACACATTATAATCCATAAATAACTCTCATACGAATATCAAACAAAGGGTCCAAAATCCCGACACGGACTATTTTTGAAAACGGTTTAACATGTCTCAAAGACCACACTTTATTCATAAAGGAAAGCGGAAACATAAACATCATAATCATGACCAACCCACTCGTCTTTTCCCCGTCATTCGGCACCTGCTTAACCTGCATCCGTGAAGAGCAGGTGGGAGTGAGCATAAGATAAAAGTAGTGCTCACTACTATGCACATAAATAACATATGTCAAATGGTATGGTCGCAGCATGAATATAAGATAATCACATCATGTCTCAAATCCTATCAAAATCACAACAACCACATTACTCCTGTGCACATCTATCGCTAGCCGCAGAACAGGGATTCATTACCCGAAGGGGGGAGTACATGCCACACTACGGACACGGCCTTCCATATGGGCTTACGTACCTTGCAAGGGCACGACCATATCAGGACTTAAGGAGACTTGCCTCGCAAGGGCAACCGTATTACATCGACGGGGACAACCGTACCGACGGCTGTAACAGCTCACCTCGATAGGCTACATATTTCATATTCATACATAGATCATACCCATAAGAAGTAAACATTCATCATTCATGGAATAGACAATTTTAGATTAGAACCCACCTGGTACAACAAAGGAATATGGCACACAACGGGAGTAGCAAGCGAGTACGGCTCGTCAGACACCTACAATAATTTAATACTAAGATCAACACCTACTTGACCTTAGAGAACAATCACAAGCATACATCGGTCGAACTTGATTCAACCAAGTAGTTCGTGAAGTTCCGTGGATATTGGAACACTTGGGTCCTACATCTAGACTTGACCAAAATGCATAATAATAACACATATAGTCCTAG
>CACSLK010020742.1:17758537-17772622 GCA_902706635.1 Striga hermonthica | reverse complement strand
AGTAATAGAATGATCGTGTTGAAGAAGAAAGGCTCACCCCCTTTATATAGGGGTGAGATACCTGACCTAGGGCTGCCCGGATTTGGTGAGCTGTCTGCCCTAACTGCCCGTTCATACACACAATACGCGTGTGTCAGAGGTAGCCGTCGCCACTATCGCCTGCCCCAATACTCTTTGGACGCGTGTCCTCCTGCACATGGGGTAGGCTGTCAGAGGTGGTTAGTGCTATCAACCACAACATTCTCGACACGTGTCCCCCCTGCACATGAGGTAAATATTCTCCTGAAATTCGGCTAGAGGCTCTCCCACGCGCCTGTGACTGGGCCGATCATTGTAGCGTTAAGTCCTCGAAGTGGTCAATTGCTCGATCACTTATCTGCTCGAGCCATAGACTGGTCGACTGTTTGACTGCTCGATCTTCCTGCCACTTGGTTCGGTTACGTCTTCTTCGACCGGTTGGGTAGACCGGTTTAGTCTGGTAGGTATGATATCCTATATCAATATAATAAAATTATTATTGTTGTTATAATATTTGCATTTCACATTTTATCTGGCAGTGCATAAACGTGTAATAATATTAGAAAATCTGCAGTCCGAGATTTTTTAGGTGCAATTTCAAAGTAAAACCGAACTTAACTAATGGGTCATTCGATTGGTTAATCGAATTAACCGATATGGTTAAAATACTTTATTATTTATTATAATAAAAGAGTTTATTATTTTAGTATTTTTATAATTTTTTTTGGTTAAAATAATATAATATATATGTTTAATAAAATACATATGTTTTTTTCATAACGCACTTACGCACCTAGAATCTTTATTAATATTCTCAGCATGTTTTGTTGCTTTAATATCATGTTTAATATTTTTTAATTGACTTACTATTTTACAAATTTGACTCAGGGGTGAAACTGAAATTTAACAAAATCTATGAAATTGATAAGAGGTCCCTAAAACATATCAAATTCTCACAAGAAACTCCACTCTCAAATTGATTTCAGACGCTTTTTCCTGCGAATCGACAGTTACCGATGTTTGTCAAGGTCGTACCGTTGTCTGGAGACCTGTTCGCAGGTAGTCTTTACTCAGACAGAGGCGACACACCTGGAGCCCTGTGGCATAGGAAGCCAGTGGCTGCTTAGGAAGGCGATGGTCTCTGCGTGTGGGGTCGGAGGCGAGCAGCGGTGTCACAAGCTTGAACATTGTGCGTGTGTCAGAGACGGCGGTGTCGCAGCAGCGAAGTTGCAGCGGCGAGCATCGGCATTATTGTAGTGGCGATCGGCGACGGTTTGCAGTAGAGACGCCGAATATCAGAGGTGAGGCTGCGACGACAAACTGAAGGTGATGCGGCGGTGGCTAAGGGGATGGTCGGAGGAGGGACTGTTGGAGGAGTAGGTGAGGAAAAGTGAGTAGATGGCGGCGGTGAGAGCGGCGTTGTGGGGATTCCGGCGCAGGGGGAAGTGGGGGGAGATGGAGGCGGGGCGGCGGCATTGGTGGTGAAGGTGGTGGCTGACTGTGTGTGTGTGTGTTGGAGGACGTGCGTATTGGTGTGTGTGGTGGTGTGTGTCTGAGTGATTGAGACTTGGCAGGTTAATTAAAGTGGAGTGGGTCCACTTCTTTAGGTGTGGTATGCTAAATTATTACATTACCCTTAATGAAGGAATAATTATCGCTTTTTTAAGCCATTAAATCATCTAATCTAATGACTACAACTTATTCTCATTTCTTTCACTAAACACAATTTTTATGTGAACCCAACCCTATATATGTATAACCAAACAGAATATTATAGTCTTTATACTAAAATGAAATATGAGAGAGAGAGACGGAGAGAGAGAGAGAGAGAGAGAGAGAGAGAGTAAATTTTCCCCTTATAATTCATTTGCTTGCAAGAAACTATCAACATATTATTTTAGAACTTTTTCAAAAATAAATCTCCCCGGCTATGGAAGAGCCTCCGATCAATAGCGTATAGGCCCCAGTATCTGGAGTCCGCTGGGTCGTCGGTGCGTATGGGTCCTTTTTTTTATGTTTAGTGTTCAAGGGTGCGGCTCGGCTGCACGGTTGGACTATTTTTCGAGCCCACTGGCAGGTATTCGACGTCTTAGCGGGGGCCTACTCCCCCAACGTGGGAGTTCATATCAGAATCGAGAATCGACTCTTCATCAGATCCGTCTAGGCGACGCGAGTGGCCGTAGTTTTTGGCTTCTTTATGGAGTTTAAGTCTAGTTCATGGAGTTTCATTTGCTTTTGTAGTTGTCTTCCTAATTTTGTACCCTTTAGATTACTTTGGAATTACAATTTACAAGGTTAGGTTTAGTTATTGGGTTTCTTGGTGTAGTTGGTACTCCAAATTATTTTCTAATATTATTAAAAGTGTGTGATGGTTAAAAAAAACAAAACAAAAAGAATAGCACTAGGTGTATACGTGTCCTCTTGTTTTGGAGCCATCATTTTGGATTTTAAATGTTTGGATTGGATTAGACATGGCCACGGGTCGAATTGGCCCGTGGCCCGACCCGCGAACCGGCACCGGCCCGGCCCGATCCAAACCAACTTCTTAAGGGCCGATTCGTTGAACTGGGAATCGTAGGGCCGCGGTTCGGTCCCGGTTCATACACTCTTTATTTTTGACCCGGCGAGCCGGGTCGCGCTGGGTCACTTTTTTTTTTAATTTTTAAGGGCCGTACCGGTCCGGAACCGTCCGAGACCCGCCGGGCTAGTGAACCGGCAGTTCTGGGCCGGTTCATCATATGTTTTTTCAGGCCGGTTACGGGCCATAATGTTGAGGCGACCCGGCACCTGGTCATCTCTAGTTTGGATTATTAAAATGGAATCTATCGAAACACGAAAATAAATGACCCATGGAACTATAATCCAATTTGTATACGCACCATTTCCATTTCTCTTTCCCTCCCAAATCCACAACTCCAATTTGTAGACCGGAATCACTCGGTCTATGGAAGCTTGTACCTCGGACTTGTCGGTTGAGACCTTGTTCCTGGCTGGAATCGTCAAATCACCACCGACGGTGCGATTTCCATCAACCTTGTTCATGTTCTTCTCTTTCTATGTCTGTAAATCATATAATTTTATTTTTGATTGTTAATTGAGTCGATTTGTAGTCTCAAATCTAGATTTTTAAGGTAATAAACACGTTAATTTCATGACAGTTGCAGTTGCGCTAGTGCTAGCTGAAATTGAGACGAACGCACGGGCTGTATTGACATTATTACAACCTCAAAGGTGAGAGTTGGTTCTTGACATTATACTTCTAAATGCCATGAAATAATCGACTTCAAAACATGATCTTTGAATCCATTCCGTGGTTATCAAAAAGATAAAATTTCGTTTTTGGTTTTTGTGTTCTTTGCATACTAGTTTCCATCCACTTGCATTTAATTTCCTCTGATAATTTACCTATTCGATTATTCAGATGACAGACTCGGACCGTGTGTACACTCTGGATGAAGCACTTGATACTGTTGGCTTTGGTAAATACCAGGGCCTTTTACTTGCTTATGGAGCTCTAGGTTGGATTTCAGATGCTATGGAGATGATGATACTCTCATTTGTCGGGTCGGCAGTTGAGTCTGAGTGGGATCTCTCTCCCGGTGAAAAGAGCTTGATATCGACTGTGGTCTTTGCTGGCATGCTGGTTGGAGCATGTTTTTGGGGCATGATATCCGATAGTTATGGTCGAAAGTAAGATGCTTGTCTTATTTTCACATGTTTTGTAGTCTGATCTATGTTTATCTTGATGTAATGTAAAGATTTCATGCTAAATTTTGTTTTCTTTTCATTTCCTTTAAAAAAAAAATCAAGGAAGGGAATTCTGGGTGTGACTACTATTACAGCTGTTGCTGGGCTATTAAGTGCTCTCTCACCAAATTACATATGTTTAATTGTGCTTCGTTGCATGGCTGGAGTTGGTATTGGAGGTATGAGCATAATCAACACGTGGTTTTTGGAATTTGTCCCGGCATTCAATAGAGGTGCCTGGATGATTGTCTTTTCGGGCTTTTGGACAGTTGGGACAATATTTGAGGCTGCTCTTGCTTGGGTATGTCGTTGTCTCATCCTCCATAGAATGATGTCTAGATGATAGACTTTGTGATATCATTTATCCGTCGTTTATTTGTAACATGTTTATTCAGTTCTAAGCCATTTTTGGAAAATGGACTAGGCTTAGCTGAAACCATTGGCTTGTTTGATCTGAAGCAGAAAAACTAAACTAGTAATGAGCAGTGTTCTAGAAGTCACTAGGTGCCCGACCAGCGCCTGAGTCTAGAATTAAGATTAAATACTTTATTATTTTTTTATTTATTTTTACTACCTACAAAATTAGACTGTCGAAACTTATAATAAATCTACACATCTAAGTCCAAATAATTATTATTAATATATTATAAAGAAAACATGATAACAAAATCATGTAATTAGCATTAATTAAAAAAAAAAACCTTGAAAATCGCCGCCGAGCCCGCCTTGTTAGCCAATTTTTTTCAGCCGATTCATGCAAATCGGAGGCGGCCGGCCGACACCTAGGTCGATTTTTAGTACACTGGTTCTGGCTGATCAATTATTATTATTTTTTTCTCCAAAGAATAGAAAGTTATATTAGGAAGATCAAAGCCTTTGGTATTTAGCCATATGTATAATAACTGATAATTTTTCCGGATATATTATATCTAATTGTTTCGTTTCTTATTTAAATGCATACATAACAACCGATCCATTGTATAATATTATTCTAACATAATATTACTTTAAATAATTTAGTTAATCTTCATAAGACTAGTTGCACCTCTGCAAAGATATGTTCTATCAGCAGTTTGGTTTTGGAAATATTTACTTTGAGTCTGGATGCAACAGGTTATTCCTCCTTTTTTTGTCTTGATTACTAGCTGTGTATCCTTTTTTTTATTATTATTATTTTTCTTTTCTTTTGAGTGATAGTTTTTGGAATAATGATGGTTTTGCTGAGCTCCTTTCGGCAGCTAAACAAATTCGCGTGTATACAGATTGGACGAAAAATATCATGAATGATAATATTGTTTATAGTTCATATTAGAGCCTGAAATGGTACTTGATCCTATTGTATATGGAATAGGTTTTGGGTCATTGTTTTGACAAAAAGTTTGTGACATGTCATGTTTAAATTCTAACAATGATGGTATATATATATCCTTGCCCCTATATAATTTCACTTTACCAAATACATGCACTCGGTTTGTTTTATGTAATTTATTTTTTCCTCGCTTCTCAGGTTGTCATGCCCAGATTTGGGTGGAGATGGTTTGTCGCACTTTCATCGGGACCTTCTTTCATTATGGTACTCTTGTATGGATTAATGCCTGAGTCTCCTAGGTTTCTGTGCATGAAAGGAAAAACTAAGGAGGCTTATAGTATTCTGGAAAAAGCAGCATCACTAAATGGAATAACACTCCATGCTGGCGTGCTAGTTTCTGATCAAAATGGTGATAAAGAGTTTGCGGCATCCGAAAATTGTCATTTGCTTTCCCCAAGAACAAATAAAACATACATATCCAGTTTCTCGTTACTATGTGCACTTTTTTCTCCAAAATTAATAAAAACAAACCTTCTGTTGTGGTTCTTGTATTTTGGAAATACGTTCTCGTATTATGGCATTATATTGCTGACCTCCGAGCTTAGCAGCAATCAAAGTAAATGCAGGTTGGGTGCTTTGAGTATGGTGAAAAGTCTAAACGCGAGCCTTTATGTTGATGTATTTGTTACCAGCTTGGCAGGTAATTCTGAAACGGATGTGATTACATCTTTGATTCTACAAAAATTATTATTACTATTATTAGTGCTTAAGTTGTTTTTATTTTCAGAGGTTCCTGGTCTCGTTTTTGCGGCTTTCATTGTGGACAGATTTGGTCGCAAGCTTTCCATGGCGATCATGTTTGTGTTGTCCGCATTGTTACTTCTTCCATTATTGGCCCATCAGAGTGAGATTTTGACAACAGCTCTACTGTTTGGAGCTCGAGCATTTGTCTCAGCAGCTTTCATTGTTGCCTGTATTTATGCGCCCGAGGTACATATTTCTGTTAAACTTAATGCGGTGAAAATTAGTCCCAATTGTGAAGATATTTAGCACGTCTTTTACGGAATTGTCTGGCGCATTTATATTTTACTTAACGAGAAATTTTTTTGTCACGCAATCGCTTCTGAGTCTCTTTTTTTGATATGGGATGTTAATTTCCTAGTAAATAAAAGACAAGTTTTTACATTCAGAAGAGGTAAGTGCCTTGAGCAAGAAACTTCATAGAGATCAAATGCATTTGTATGTTACAGATGAAATGCATTTGAACACGATTAATTTGGTTTTCAGCTACAGTGGAACATGATCAAAGGCAGAGGGTGCACAAACTAAACTTATACACAATAACAACCCACCTAGTAGCAAAACGAACGATGTGGGAGAAACATAACTTTAGTATGCCAATCAAATGCTATTAATATAATTCCTAATAATATTGCAACATCATACACCTTTGTTTACTGTTTTCGCCTGTATTTGCTTACGTATTGTTTAGCTTCATTTTGATTTGATTGTTGGTTCGACAGGTGTACCCAACTGAGATACGAACGACAGCTGTTGGGACAGCATCAGCTATAGGGAGGGTTGGGGGAATGATATGCCCTCTTGTGGCAGTCGGGTTGGTTAGCGCCTGCCAGCAAGCGTATGCAGTCATACTGTTTCAGGTTATGATACTTTTGTGTGGGCTTTGTATCATGCTAATTCCAATCGAGACGAGTGGGAGGAATTTGGCTTGAACATTAATGTGTGTGGTTGATGGTTTAGTAAGATCACATGTGATTAGTAAGAAAAAAAAAATACAAGTACAAATAAGATGAGTTGCATCATTATAATTTATGTTATGTTATGCGGTTTTTGTGTGGGATGAAGTATATCTTGTTTTAAATTCCGGGGTTTGATATTGATTATTCTTTTTTATTAGGCATCCAGAACATGTAAACAGCAATGGAATTTGTTGGAGGAGAGAAAAATGGAAGAATGAGATTATACATATACTCGACAACCAAAAATTTGAGGAATCTTATGGGTTAAACGTTTGAGCAAATGTACTCTTTATAATACTTATTTGATGAGAAAGATTGAGGGATGTAATCGTGATCTATAATAAAGTCGCCAACTAGAAAAGTTGAACTTAGGAGAACTACGACAACGTAAATTCTAAAATACAATACAAATACTAAAATTAAAACAAAATGCCCAACTTTCATATGGAGAATCAACACTCCAATAATGGAGAGTAACAAGCACATAACTAATCAAAATAAAGCACAAATTATCGGGAACGTTGAGATTATGCAAGTCACGGATTATCTACGAATTAAACTTTAAGCGTCACGGAACTAGAAGGTAAGGTTCAGCGCATACCGTTTTAAATTTTTGTCGACTCAAAAATTTTACTTATTTATGTTGATAGATATCGTTTGAGTCTCGTCGGTGTTCGTCCAATCGCGATTGCTTTGTTGTGCTTCTTGAAGTCCAAGTCGCGTCTCTGATTGCCTAGGGCCTCGTGGAACCACGGCTGGTTGTACCTCGTCGCACAGAGGCTGTCGAACCTGTAACACCCCGTTGTTTTTTAAATGGAAACCACCATGTTTTCATAAATAGTTTGAATTTTTCAAAAATCATTTTTCGATTTGAACAAAAAAAAAAACATTGTTCGGACATTACTCAAAAACCATTTCACTTAGGTCAATTCACATCTGAGTCTTTGAGAACTCATTGCCCAAATTCACATCACAATCACACACCGAGACAAACAAGTACTCAATCAACTATCAATATCAACTAGTTCAATGTTTCAATCCCAAATCACACAATTTTGGAAACATTCAGCGGAAGCAAAATAAGATAGTTTAAAACAATTAGACCACACTTGTCTCGTCATCTCCATGGCACCAACTCAACTTGAAAAGACAGAAATAGGGGTGAGCAAACAACAAGCTCGCTATGGAAAATAATATGTAATATATTCTAAATGATAATTGACAACATAATCGCAACATGAACACAAATCACCGCATCTACCTCATACCCTACCCTAAGCTCACATGTACATATTTTTGCACGGGCCATACCATCAGCAAAATCCATCGACGAGAGATACACTCTCAATAGATCACTGGTTCACACACATACATTGATTATGGACTCAAACTATTATAAAAAATAAAAGCATAGTAAGTTTAACAACACCCACCTCAGTTCTGAAATGATCGGAAACGACAAATGCGATGTGATACAGTAGGTTCGAGGGCTCGACTCTTTGGAAACCTAAAATTAAGAGAAATAATTTTTCAACAACAAATTTATTTCATTTCACTGAAAATTATTTGAAATTCCCTCTTAATAAAAAAATAATGATTAAGTGTTTTTATCCAAATTTTAGTGGAACTTGAAACTCTCGACTTAAGGAGAACGACTCGAAAAAAATTTACGAGGCTAAAAATAAGGTTCGGATCGAAAACATATTGGACGGCTCGAAAAAGAACGAGTGAAAATATAAAAACATGTTGAAAATTGGATAGCTCTTCTATGCGCAATCAATTTATTTTCAATATAACTTTTAATAGAAAACACGATTTAAAGTGATTCTTTTTCAAAAAGATCTCAAGACACTGAACAAAATATTTTTGTTAGACATAAAATACAGACGAGGGCTTTTAAATGATGAAACTACGACCAACACAAGGGCTTTTCTGCTACCAAAAATTTGAACAAACAACTCGTGTGCAATCCTTATATAACAAGCGTAATATTTGATGTAAAAAAAATATTTTGGACTGGTTTTTAGAAATATGGAAATTCAAGTGAAAAAAATTATTATTCGTAAAGATCTTGAATGAATACGAACAAGTTAAAGCGATGAAAACTGGTCAACCTTTAACAACAATCTGCTGCCAACTCTACAGAAAAACTGCTTGCGCGGTGTTCGTATTTCGAACGTAACTTTTTATATAAAACTGATAATTGAATTATTTTTATGCCCTTGGAAACATAAGAGACAAATCTAGAAATATTTTGAAAGACATTAAAAGTGTCAGGTCACAAGAAAAGGTTCAAAATAGCAAAGTAACACAATTTTTTTCGACCAAAATTTTTAAAGAGGACTGACTACGCAACGACCCAACTTTCTTCATAACTTTCGATATAAATATGATAATCACTTGATTATTTTTCTAGATGAAACTTAAGAAACTGAAATCCAGTTTACATGAAGAGTTTCAAATCATTCGATTGAGTTTTAGAGGTCAAAATCAATGACGAAACAGCATACAACACAAAGGTCTCAAACAGGGTTTTCAAGGCTCAACATCACAAGATTTCCACAAAATTAAGGTTCGTTTTCATCCACAAAAAGGCACCAAATGAGAGTTACAAATCCACGTTTTTCCACAAGGGCACAAACAAACAAGATCCAAAATTAAACCATCCACAATCAAAGGATCCCGATTCACCGGAAACGAATTAATTCCAATGACTTAAATGCAAGGACAAAAAGAAGGTCCGTTCAATTTTTACATTCCTTCAGGAATTTGCCCACTCAGTTTGCAACGAATAGAACAAAATAACCGACACTTGACCACTGTTAAGATTTACTCGTGCATGGCTACGCTCGCGAACGGACGGACGCGACTCTCGCGAATAGCTTCTCGGCAATAGCAGCATGAGGACATGGACAGCGGCTCAACGACGGCAGCGCGCGACTATTCTTGGCGACGAACGAGCTACTGCGTATGAGTGGTTGCGGGATGCGAGGGCAGCAGATTAAGGCTTTTGATGGCAAGTTGCAACAGGTGGTCATCGGAATATGGGTCTCTCGACGAGAAACGGATGGTTGCGAGGGGGGAAGGTTCACGTGGTTCTTGCCTCGACAGAGTCTGCGATGTTGGATATTTGGTGTAAAAATACACGGGAATCCTACGAACTGATATGTAATTTTCAGTACTTACAAATAATCTAAAATAGAAAATTACAATTGAAGTGAAAAAATAAATTACAACTGAAAAACGGAAAGATTATAGCTGAGACGAGTAAACTCTTTCCGCAAGAAGAATACGCCCCGTGTGTCAGCTAACGATTCAGGCGTAACTTCCCCAAAGATACAACGGCAAACGTCTCTAAATCTGTAGCACACCAGATTTACGAGCTCCGACAAAGGGGAACAGAGTCGAGATTTGAGCACTTGTAAATAGAATAAAATTATCTCTCTTTTGCTATTTGCCATTTTGTAATAGATACTTTTATATCTACCTTTCTCTTTTTTTCCCCTCAGAATTTCTTTCTCTTTCCCTCGAATTCTTTCTCTTCTCTGCAGTATATCCTCTTCTTTCAGCAATTCATATTTATAGAGGAAGATGGGGGAACAAGTTAAGGCCAAGTGGATATGGGGAGGCGTGGGCAACAATTGAAATCAGATGTACAACATGGTTAAGAGGACCCACTCTCAATTATTTGCTCACGAATCTCACGATTTGCAAATTGAAATCACATGTACAACATGATTGACAGAAGAGCAAATTGAAATCACATGTATAACATGATTATCAGAAGAGAGGACCCACACTCAGTTATTTGCACTCACAATTTTCACAATCCCCCACATGAGCGAAAATTAAATATATATATGCACGTATGTAGACTCTTGTGCTCAATCCTCACTAAACTTCTATTGCATCAGAAAAGATAGCTCGTGGCTTTGAACCTTTCTTAGTAAACAACATCGGATGTAATCGCGGCCTAGTAGACATAATGCCTTGAACTATTCCTCCATAGTGTACAACAAGACAATGACATTCACACAATAGAGTCTTGACTCCATTTCGTTCTAACGTTGTGTCCGTTTTGGCCATGGACAACACAATGGATTCATAAGTGCTTACAATTGAAGTGGCCCACACTTCACACTTATATAGGTACCTATCAAGAGTATCTTGTCTTACTTCACCTTTACAACGTTAGGGATTCATTAAAAGTCTAGATGACTTACCCTTACCACAATTAATAGGTCATCCTACACTTGGAGTGCTCTAGGGAATAGCTTTGGACATTATTTATGTTCCAAGTGCTCAGCTGAATTTTCATAGCTTAGTTTTCAGTTTGAACCAAGTTCGTGTGATCTCCACTCAGCATTGTAGGGTTACCACTATGATCATTCTTTACATTGTAGATTTTTAAGCTCATTCCCTCTAGCAATCTTCCCAATTGATCTCTATTCAACCCTTTCGTGAAAGGATCAGCCAAATTTTCCCTAGACTTCACATAATCAATGGAAATAATACCATTTGTGATCAATTGACGTACGGTATTTTGTCTACGACGAATATGTCTAGACTTACCGTTATACAAGTTGCTTTGCCCCCTACCTATAGCACTTTGGCTATCACAGTGAATCATCACAGGCGGCAAAGTCTTATCCCAACATGAAATATCGGATAAAAAATTTCTAGGCCACTCGGCTTCTTCACCAGCTTTATCTAAAGCGATGAACTCTGATTCCATCGTTGACCGAGCTATACATGCTTGTTTTGTGGATTTCCACGAAACTGCACCTCCTTCAATACATAAAACATATCCGCTAGTGGAGCGAGAATCTCTCGAATCGGATATCCAGCTTGCATCACAGTACCCTTCAAGTACGGCTGGATATCTCGAGTATTTTAGCTCGTATTCAAGGGTATACCTCAAGTACTTAAGTACCCTTCTCAAAGCATTACAGTGCTCATGACTAGGATTGCTCGTAAATCTTCTCAACTTATTCACCGGATAGGCCAAGTCTGGTCATGTACAATTCGTCAAGTACATCAGACTCCCTATTATCCGTGAATATTCCAACTGAGCCACCGGTTGACCTTTGTTGACTTCCAGTTTTATACTGAGATCAAGGGGTGTCTTACACCTAGACTGTTCACCGTCATAGGTATCAAATTTCTTGAGCACTTTCTCTACATAATGAGATTGTGACAAGACAATTCCATCTTGGATTCTGATAATCCTTATTCCAAGAATAACATCAGCCAAACCCATATCTTTCATGTCAAAATTTCTCTTCAACATTCTTTTCGTATCCATGATCACTTCATGACTACTCCCCATGATCAACATATCGTCTACATATAGACATACAATCACAAATGTAATTAATGTACTCTTGATCTAAACACATTTATCACATTCATTGATTTTGAAATCATTTGTCAACATCACGTCATCAAATTTCAAATGTCATTATTTCGGAGGTTGTTTTAGTCCGTACAAGGATTTGATTAATCTACACACCTTTCTCTCTTGTCCAGGTGCAACAAACCCTTCAGGTTGTTCCATGTATATTTATTCTTCCAATTCACCATTCAAAATTGTCGTCTTGACATCCATTTGGTAAATCTCAAGGTTGTTTAAAGCAACAATCGAGAGAAGCACTCTTATTGACGCTAAACGCGTAACAGGTGAATAGGTATCAAAAAAATCATACCCTTCATTTTTTTTAAAGCCTTTGACCACCAATCGTGCTTTAAACTTATTAATCGATACATCAGCTTTATATTTCCTCTTTATGATCCACTTGCATCCGAAAGGTTTACAACCATCAAGGAGATCAACTAACTCTCAAGTATGATTTTGCATAATGGACTCGATTTCGCTATTTACAGCTTCTTCCCAGAGTGGTCCATCTGGGCTGGACAGAGTTTCCTTAATGGAACTCAGTTCATCGTCCAACATGTACGTAATAAAATCAAGTCCAAACATTTTAGTCGTTTTTACCCTTTTACTACATCTTGGTTCTTCATTAGTACCCTCTGGTACAGAACTATTAGCTGATTCATATGTTCGTTTATTAGAACTAGATTCTGCGATTTCCTTCAGCAGAAAAATATTCTCAAAGAATATAGCATTCCTCGACTCAATCGTGGTACCACAGATACCTCTGGATTTTCTGATTTATGAACCAGAAATCCATATGTTGTAATATTGTACGCATATCCAATAAATACACAATCGACCGTCTTTGGTACGATTCTTACTTGTTTAGGTTCAGGTACTGAAACCTTAGCCAAACAGCCCCGCACTTTCAGGTATTTATAAGACGGCTTATGATTTTTTCACACTTTGTAAGGAGTCTCATCTTTCCCTTTAGGTGGTATATTATTCAGGATATGATTTGCTGTTAAAACAGCTTCCCCCACATGTTTTGGGGTAGTCCCGAATTTATCAACATGACATTCATCATTTCTTTTAATCAAGGAAATAAATAGCTCGCTAAAGTTGCCGCTATTTGAGAAATAGCTTTTTTTGGCAGCGTGCCGCTATTTGTATTCATGTGCAATTTAGCCGCTAAATCCCGCTAAATCTCCGCTATAGCTCCGCTATAGCTACAGTGCCATAAACGTTTTAGCCCGCTATTTAAAATCTTGCTTTTAATGTACGCTATTCAGCAACATTGTTCGACTGTGGAGAATAAGAGGCCATCTTTTGATGAATTATGCCATATTCAGAACATATTTGTTTAAAAGGAGCTACATACTCCCCACCCCTATCACTTTATTTTAATCCTTTTGTCGAGTTGATTTTCAACTTCGGTCTTATAGACTTTAAATGCTTCCACAACCTCGTCTTTGTTTCTTAACAAATATAAGTAGCAAAACCTTGTGCAATCATCAATAAAAATGATAAAATAATTTTTACGTTCTTGTTTGCACACTTTTCATATTACATACATCAGTATGGATCAAGTCTAATGGTTCAATTCTTTGCACTGAGTGAAAAGGCAACTTAGCCATTTTGGCTTCAACATAAATTTCACATTTCTCATGTGATTCAATTTTAGAATTAGGAATTAACTCTAAATTCATCAACCGTTTAATGGCATTTAGATTTACATGTCACAATCTAATATGTCATAAGTCAGAGCACTCGACGGTATCAACAGAAATAGGCTTTTCATTATCATTGGAAACGGTTACATGGCTCACGGCCATTACATTCATTTTGAACAAACCCTTGTCGAGATAACCACGACC
>CACSLK010020742.1:17724533-17745467 GCA_902706635.1 Striga hermonthica | reverse complement strand
AAAAAGAGCAAAAGCAAAGGAGTATGAGGGCTCTCACAGATTTTCATCCAGCTGTATTACCCAAGAAATCCAAATAATGACTCACTGCCCAAGCACAGATAATAATGAAGGGGAAGACACCGAGCTCGACGAAAGATGCAAAGAATTAGATGAATCAAAAGTTCACCTCCAATTGAATCCAGTTAGCAACTTCCTGAGCGTCTCTTAATTACTGCACTTTTACTTGGCGCTAATGTCTTACTCCAAATCCTCCTTGGATATGCTTACACTGCCATCCAACCGTAGAGTATCGGCCAAATTTTCCGACAGTTGACTAATTGATTCGGTTACATGAGCAGACGCTGCATCTCCACTTGTATTCCCACTATAACTGGCTTGCTGTTTTGCCTTCCTCTCCAGAAAGGTTTTCTCCCGCTCGTCATAAAACTGGAAATCATCAAGTAGGGATGTCTCGGGATCATGGCCCTTGAAAATTTTCAACATTTCAATTCCCTGTTCCAGCTTCACCTGAAATGAAGGACATGAAATGAAGGACAGTAAACACATGAGTGAAGCATGCATGACTAGCTAAAGTGTCATTTTTTAAGATTGTCACAGCAAGTTAAATGACGGGAAAAATGAAAATCAGCAAACAATAGATGACAGTACTTACAATTATGGTGTATTTTAGGGACCAATAAAACAAAGAATCCCAAGTATAAGTAGATGTCAGAAGCAAAAGTGAGGTGCACCAAGATTGCAATAGAGGTGCAGAAGCAAAAGTGTCCAAGCAATACGTTGAGTGTAGGAATATTCTATCCTTTCTACTTTCTAGTCAATTCAATAGAATCTACTAATAAGAGTGGTAAGAGTAAGGAGTCACGAAAAGGAAACATGAAATTTTATTTAATACGAATTGTATCCAGAAGCTTGAAGTTTTCCAGCAGAACTTAACTTCTGCCCAAAGAACTACCTTTGCCCAATAGCTAATGCTACTACAATATGATTCTTATTACCTACCCTTCTCTACTAGAGATCCTATATTTATATTTGTATTTATATTTATTTATACTGAAAGGCTATGTTGTTGTTGTTGTTGTATTTATATTTATACTGACATAATATAAAAGGTAATAATAATAAAAGGAAGATAACTATGATCTTCAAAAGACAATCAACCAGAACCCAAAATCACTCCACAATCTGTACTCTTTCCTTGGATGCCCAATTATTATTTTTTCTTCAATATACTTTCCCTGATCTATGCCTTATTTCATGCGATCTCTATCATTGTCGACCGCTAGAAAATGAGTGAAGAAAATGAAATGAAATTTAATTAATACGAATGGTAACCAGAAGCTTGATATGTAGCCGGCACATCGAACCAATTGATAAGAGTGAAGAGTCAAGAAAATGAAACATGAAATTTTATTTAATACGAATGGTAGCCAAAAGCTCGAAGCTTCCCAGCAGAACTTACTTAACTTCTGTCGAACAAGAACTACTCTTGCCCAATAGCTAAAGTTATTACAATATGATTCTTGTTGCCTACCCTTCTCTACTAGCCTATATTTATATTTAACTCACATAATATAAAAGGTAATAATAATAAAAGCAAGATAACAATGATCTTCAATACACAATCAATCCAGATCCCAAAATCACTCCATAATCTATAGATTTATTTTTCTTTCCTTGGATGGTTAATTATTAGTTTATTCTTCAATATATGTTTCATGATTTATGCCTTATTTCATGTGATCTTTATCATGTTCATTCTTTCCTACTCGTAATTGAAGTGTTGGGGAAGTAAATCTCACAGGTCTTTCTAGTGAATGGAATGAAAATTTTCTTTCCTTGTAACAACTTCTATTGGCAACAAATTTGAATCATATTTTATCCGTTTCAAAACACTTCAAAGAAGAAGTGGTTGATTCATAATATAGCAATACCTCTTGAGAGTCCCGGCTGTGTGTGACAGGCTTGTTGTCATTATTTTCAAGAAGTATGTGGCGAAAGCGACTGTTGGGTACATCTTTGACAATATGCCATTTGACGGGAAACTGACCACTCCACCTATCCTGCTGCTGCCAGTAATCAGCATCATTCTCAAAGTCAACAGGCCCAATCATCTCAGCTACACCACAAAATTGGCCACTAGCATTAACCTGCAGGTCATTACAACTGCAATCATGAAAAGAACAAATACACCAATATGAAAAAACATAAGTTACAAGCTGCAAGTTTCAAGACACTGATATACACCTCCCAGTTACAAAGTATGCAGAAAGTGAAGTAAAAATACATCAAGAAAGAAAATCATGAACTGGTGACAAAGGTCAGATTTCACATACTGAAGGAGAAAGTAGATACAATCCATAATGATGCATTCCATTGCCATCAACCAATTTCAGAGGCATTTAGTATTATGACAGAGGGCCAACACATAACTTCTAACATACAACAAAGTTGGAAGAACGAAAATGCCCATATCCAGCCATGTGTTTATGCACATAATCAAGTTCAATTCTTGTTGTACAAAATATTTCCTGTCAGCCTCACATACGCCAGAAATTCATATAGTTCTCAGAGACAAAGTGACAACTTGAACAAATTCATACAATGCTAAGATTCTTGCCCATGTCTATTCCAACAATATTCCATCTACGGTTCCCGTTTCATGAAAAAGTCCCATATATTTATCCTTCACTAAAACATAAGTCCATCTGCCATACATCAATATCAAATGGAAAACAAAACGAAAAGGTGAAATCATTTTTTTTTAAATTATTACATCTTATTGACAAACTATTCCTTGAACCAGAAAAACTAGCTAAGAGTTCCTATTGCCATCCTTCTGCAACAGGTGACGGGGCTAGAAATCCTTCTAACAAATATCTAATAGCCAGCACTGAGAATTTTCTTTTTTCTTTTTTTATGATTAAAGAATATCAGTGAACTATTATACTTATCTAGGTAAACATGCAATTATATTCAACACTATCAGACTTCTGCATGGAAAAATTTTCTCATGAGTTTTACAAGTAGAATTAAATTCTCCTATGCAGCACAGCAGCTAAGAAGTTCCAACTAAAAAGAAAAGAAAAGAAAAGAAAAAAAAACGTAAATTTAAGAAAATAAATTGAGGAGAAAAGGCAAATCATACCGAGAAGAAGAGAAATACTGGACAGATGCCTTCCATTTCCTTTAATTCGTGATAGGCAGCATCCAATTTTCGGTTCCCAAGTGGTGTGCTCGCCCAGACGCTGTATTTTATACTTTTATGGATATTATCTTCACTAAAAGACTTTATAACAAAAAATTTTGCACGTTCATAATCGGTTATGAAATCTGGCGAGTTGATGTGATCGGCCTGAAGCCTAGAAGTTGATTCAACATCTTTAATGCTCACAGAAGACTCTTCTTCGGGGCTACTCTTGTTTCTGGGCTTCAAGGCCCTTGGTCCTCTGTTCCGGTCGCTTGACACACCAGACATATCTGTAGAAATGTTGAGAGAATCCCGATCCCTTTCTCGCCTTCCACTTTTGTCACTGGAAACTCGATATCGAGTAGAACTAGACCCAACAGAGCTTTGGTAAGAACCACTGTTGGCCAAATGTCTAGCAGAGGTATTTGTCGTTAACCCAAAACCCTGAAATGGTGGCTGCCATTATAAAACAAGTAAATTAAATGGAGTGAGAAATTAGTAGTGACGTTTGAAGACAGTGTTTTCCCTTAAATCAATGCCATGCTCATCTCTGAAAAGCAAAATGCCAACAGAACATGTCATAGATACAACAAAAAAAAAAGGCAAACAAAACCTACATTAAGAGAAGTAATAAAGACGGCACAAGACATAGGCTTTGTTTGGTAAAACTAGGATAAGCTAGCTGATAGCTGATAAGCTAGCTTATAGCTTATCAATAATTTTCGAGCTTATGACTTATAGCTGAAAAGCTAGCTTATATGATAAAAGTGTTTGGTAAAATTGGCTGATAAGCTAGCTGGAATAAAAAAATTTAACTAGCTTATTTAAAAAGCTACCTAAAGAAGCTTATCAAATAAGCTCGAGCTTTTTGAAAAAGCTCGTCCTACCAAACAAGACTTATTTGAATACAGGGAGCTTATAAGCTAAACAAATAAGCTATAAAATAGCTTATTTGGTTACCAAACATAGCCATAGTTTTGTTATTACCCAGTGTTATTAATGGCGAATGGCGGTACATGGCGTTTTGCCAAAATTCTGCCATTGCGGCAGCCATGGCAGTCTATAGCGCCGCCATGACCGCCATCATTCACACATTTTCCACGGCTGATTGTCAAAAATCCGCCACGCCATACCGCCATGGCGGCCATTTGATAACACTGTTATTCCCATAGCAAAACATAGTTTTGATTGGTAACAGAATTTAAAAACACCATAGCAACAAGATAGTAAAGTCCAATTTGATAATCCTATTTGTTATTACCACACAGAGAGTAGGGTATTGATAAGGGCAGATGACAACCCAAGTGAACAAATGAGAGCTGGTCATGTTCGTTCGTCTATCTTAAATGTATTTTCTTCTCCGGTCTTTAAATAACTGAAAATTCACGAATGGTTCACAGGCATGGTCATCACTCATTCATGATTCATCAACAACTCGAACATGCTTTTAAAGAAAGTAATTACTCTACTCAAGTCAAAGCACACACATACAATGACTATACATGTAAGCTATTAGAAAAATTAAAACTAAAATAAGCATATCTATGATAATTTGTAGTAAATATAACTAATAAATGCATGCTAATAACAAGCAACAAGCAGACACCGGATGAGCATGTTTCTGTTCATTTGCAGCCATAGAATTGAAGGAAAACTAGAGGGGATGTTTGTCAGTTTTCCTTTTTCTCTCACTCTCTCGGCAAACACCAACTTCATCCAACAAGAATAATAAAATGAACTAAAGACTGAGGACGAAAGACCAAGTTTCATTTCTCTCCATCAGTGTATGTGAGTGGCAGTTCAAGAATATAATTTCTACACATTGTGCATAATTTGTCAAAAACAAATAAGACAAACCTGTGCAACATTTTGCTCATATGATCCAAGTATGCCAATAGGTTGAGCGTATCCAGTTCCAGAAGTTAATGGAGATATGAACCAGCTAGTATCTAAGGAACTCGAGCGCCTAGGAAATGATTCGCTTGACCCAAAATCTCCACGGAATTTGTAAGGACCATGGGCACTACTTCCAGAAAATTCACCTCCACTAAAAGATCCAAATGGTAGATAGTAAGCTGAACCTGGCCCAAAAAATGTGTTGTCAATAAGGTTTTCTTGGCTGCTATTTCCTGGTGCCATTATTTCAGTCTGTGAGGCAGGATGCGCCGAAGTAACATGTGGTGGGCCAGGTGAAATCGGTGGCGGATAGTAAGGCGGGGTCACAGGCACTTGATGAGGAGAAAACAGCTGACCATCAATCATTATTGGAGAAAGGGGGCTAGCCAGAGAAGAAAACTGCCCATATGCCATCTGGGAGTCAAAGCCATAGCTCGGAGGAAAGAAGAGTGAAGAATTTTCATTGTACATGGCCTTCAATAAGGTTAAACACAAATTTAGTATTTGAAAATCTTTAATCCATGATATCATGTAGCATCTTTACTCACCGGAGGTAAGACATTCAAGTTGCCGGCATTGACATAGTTTGAATGTTCATCCCAGTTACCACTGCCGCTATCATACCCTGGACACAGCAAGATCAAGATCAACATCCTAAATGAGTGGTAAATAAAAGCCACAAATTTAAATAAATAAATAAAAGAATATTCTGTCTTTACTACATAACATCTCCCCCATTTTTCAAACACTCTATCCTCTGTATTTACAATTTTACATATCATACTTAACACCACAACCCCGTCCCCAAAAGAATTCCCTCTATCCGCTCCTATTCTTTGCTCTCTAAATTGTCTAACAACTGAGTTAACAACAAGTAATACCTGCAATGTAATAACCCTGTTCTTGAGGGGTATATGTGTTAAATGGTTGTAAAGTAGAAAGACCTCCAGTTGTTACTGAAGTTGCAGGTTGATATTTGGTGTTTCTTGAAGCCCCCGTGACAACTGCATCCGGAGAAGGATTTGTAGAGGCAATCCTTTCATCTTTTTGGGAAGTCATCTAACAATAGATTCAAACAGATGAACAAAAGGAGCATATCAGGTATGCAAATGAAACCATATGGATCTTAAGGAACAAAACCCAGCTGGGAAAAAGAAAAAAGAGGATGCAGAAAGCACACCTCTTCACTTAAAATATGCAAATCAACAGCTTGGTCGCCTGCATCCAACAACACCATCCCAATATTGTCAATATAAGAGCAGTAAATATAATATATATCATCCACAAACATGGGACATAAGTAGTGAGAAGATAACAGATGACAAATGGATATTTATTACAATGGTAATACAGAAGGCTGGTTATCTCCTGGAACATCGTTGACCTAATAGAAAATGATGATTACCGAGAAAATGGATTAAAGAAAAAAGGATGGGGGTGAAGATGGAAGGGTTGGGCAATGGATGTGCCGTTAGTGGACTCTCAAACAAAATAATCTTGATGATTCACTAATTTAACTGACATGACATTTCAGTAAGTAAAGATTACATGCTGAAACAACTTGTAGCCTTTCTTCCACTACTATGATGGACGAGACAAAAAAAAAAAAATGGCCATAAAAGAAACTCTGAATCTTCAGATAAAACATACAACATTACTTTTTCTAGTCTAAAACCCCAACCGCTAAATTTTACAAGCAGGATATAGAGGAAGCCAAAAATAATGGAAGACAACACCATGCATCTCCTCCAATAAATTCTTGAAAATTCCGAGTGCGGAAAGCAATTCAAATCAACTTCATTTGTCGGTGCAGAAATAATGGGAACCCCAAAATCAAGAAATCTCAGATATTCCAGCTATGAAGCCCAATAATTTCTTCATAAAAGCACAAAAATATACCACAATGAATCGCAACAACAGGCAAGTATGCACAGATTAACGAAGAAAACGAAAAGGAAATCAAAACAACAGAGCAGCAAATGCGAAGGTAAGAACCAACCAGTAGATTGGATGGGGGCGAACGGATCTAGATTTTGTGGCTTCTCTTCTTCCATTGAACACAATTAAATCAACTAAAAAACGACCAAAGAAATCATAAGTAGAAAAGCCAGCAACTACAAATCCAGATCCACCGGAGCTGATTACCCAATCGAATGATCCAATTAACCAAATTGAATGAATTTGCTCATCAATATTTATTAATATATCTGAATGCGCATAAATCCCTCTTTTCCACGGATATTGAGAATTAGCTGAAGATTTAATTCGCGGGAGGGTTTGAAAAAGAAGAACAAAAAGCAGAAGGGTTTTAGAGAACTATAATTACATATCTCTTATACTAGTTTGACTTCGGTTGTGCACAACCGGGCCCAAATTCGTTTCTATTTATTTGTGATTTAATAATTATAATTATGTCTTATATTTTGTAATACATTTTCATGTGTTGTTCTATGAAGAGGTACTACCAGTTACCTATAAAATATACTTATATAAGGAACCAATATTTCAATTCTTCCGGAGGTTGAGAGATTTCGGTGGCGGGCTTCCGCCTACTATAGGTATAATCTTGGAGAATTCGATTTTGGTATCCCAGGCTTCTCCTCTCCGCCGAAGTCCCACTGACATGTGGTGGTAAAAGGAAGGAGAGGCAGTGGTAGCTGGAGGGAGAGCACGTGAAAAGGGATTTATATTTTTTCTGGTTTATTTTCTAAATTTTTGTAGTCTCCATTTTGATTCACGTTGAAATTTTTATTCATGTTCGTATTATTATTATTATAATTTGCTTTGAAAATTGTCGGAAAACAAGAATAAACTTGGTTGCACTAAACAAAAACTGCATTGTCATCTTATTAAGAAATATTAAATAAATTATATTTTTGTTATTTTCTTTTTGATCAGTGCAAGCCATGATATTCTCAAAGCAGTAAAAGAACAATTGAAAAAATGCATATCGTAGAAAAAAAGCCAAAATTCTTTTGCAGTAACCGAGTAAACAAATATGAATGGTAAATTGTTGCCAACAAATGCTCTGCCACAAAATCAATATAATCTGACCAAAAAGGATCTCTACAATGTGATCCTTCAATTTGTACATATAAAAACATATATACACCATACACCTGGAAATAAGCATGTTTAAGTTAGTAATTCACTCCTTAAAGTTTCACGAGTTATAATTTTATTTTTCATGTTGGCATGATTAATTCGCGAGCTTGTAAAGTAAATTCACAAAATGCAACAGAACATAAGAATATCCTTCTTGGTAATAAATATGATAACAAATCAAGTTTTACATGTTACTTATGATAGCAAAAACATGTTTATGAAACAAATCTACTCAACAGCAAAATCATAGTAACAACTAAAATAGAGCAAGAAATGTTCCCTTTTTTATTCATTAGTCAAAATTTACCTCAATGAGACTTGAATTGATACGAAACACAAAAAAAAAAAGAAAAAAAAAAGTTTAATCTCATTTCCCTTGTTTTTTTTTTCTCAACAATCCAACTGACACAATTAAAAATAATAAGTAAACATCATTTCATATTTTTCAACAAAAAACACTATTCACCCACTTACATATTTTCAATTACCAATGACCAGTAACAACTAAATGCAGCAACTAAATGCAGTAGTATAAATGACTAATGCAAAGAACTTACAAGAAAGGCATATGTCAAAAAGTTAATTCAACTCTACCGCATAAGCCATAACAGTTAAATGTCAAGAAGCACGAATGCCAACAAAGTAACCGAATCAACACGTTATCAACATACCTAAAAATCCAATGTTCGCATCCACGCCAGTGAAGGTCAAAGTAGAGCCATGTATTTTTTACTTAAACATAAGAACAACACTAACTAATCCAATGTTCGCATCCACGTCAGCGAAAGGTCAAAGTAGAGCAATGTATCTTTTACTTAAACATAAGAATAACACTAAGATTAATACACTTGCTGCAGGCCATCTATATAGACAATAACCTGTATGCCAAAGACATGCAAAGAGCTGAAAAAAACCCACCCAATGATTACTTCTAATCATTTATTTAGGGTCCAAAGACATAAATAAGAGGAAAAAAAATCCATAACTCAACCATCACTCCTTTATCCCAATTAAAATTGATGTTAATAAGTTTTAAGTAACACATATTTCACAATACATTTTCATTATGATATGCTATTGGATTCCTACGGGATGTGTATTTATCCATAATAGCTAAAAAAGTATAGATCGAGAGGCACCATAGTAAGATAAGGTCCACATAGCAGTTCGAATAATTTTATTAAAGTAAAGAACATGTTGTTAAGCCGACAATAAAATCTTCTCCAAATACACATTAATATATAATCAGAAAGCAACTCTTGAAGGTTGAAAATTACCAAACGGAGCAACATACAAAACTCAATCGAATGAAAAATAAAAAATATACAAGCCATACTAACTTTTCTTATTCTTTCTGTACATTATTTTATCGACTCAACTCATAGACCTGCTCCAAAGCTAGTATGGCACCTCTCTCAATCATAGTACACCAACAAAGAACAACCAAAAAAAATAAACAAGACGTTATTTATATATCTCGAGAATACTGAAAAGCACCTATAAGTCGTAACATTTAAACCAACAATGAAACAAAGTTCAATGTGAAAACAGTTCGACAAATACAAAATAATTACTTTAAAAAATGATCTTTTATAATATGTGAAATTCCAAGCAAGAGTTTCATAAAAAATAAAAAAAAAAATTAAAAAAATAAAACACTTTTTATGTGTGTTTTTTGTTTGATAAACACTCAAGGCATACACATCTGCGGCTTTCATGGGCTTACAATAAGCTAAACGGAAAAAAGTGAGCAACAAATTCTCAAAACTTGTACAAATGATAGATCCAAAATATGGATCAAAAAATTAAAATAAGGAAAATATAACTCGCGAATTTCCAAATTTTACAAGCACACAATAGTATTTCGAGATTTGAAGACGAAAAAAAAAAATGGCGTACAAGTCCTCTTGCAGCAGCGTAAGAGCAGTGCAAGCTCAATAGGTGGAAGACGTGACTCCGGCAATGTACGCACAACGTGTGCGTCTAGCTCGTCCATTTACCAAAGCTTCAAGTACACATCCCCTACAGAGACACAAACAGTAAAAATCGATCAAAATGACTATTCACTCATTTAATATATTCTCTTTCACCAATCTCATATGTATAATAATTAAAGTGCATTTGTACCGTGCTTTATGCATTGGCGCTAGCCCAAACTATGAAGGAACTCTCTAATCTCTTTGATACTCTTGTTGCTCACCAGTGACAAACGCTCATCCTCTTCATATAGTACATCATATGGCACTTCACTATTTTTCTTGACAGTAGTTTTGAGGCGCCCTTTAGGACATGGTACTCACAAGGCATCTATCTAGAGCACCGCACCACGCTCAGTATCATGAATTACTTGATCGAGATGGATGGACAGAACTTGAAGTGCAAATTTATTCTCGTCACCATTTGATGAAACTACACCGTTGTCCAACCAGCCAACCAACTAACCATTTTCACAAATGTAAAAAATAAGATGGCTGATCATAAGATGAGTAGTGAAGAAACTATAAGCAAAAGAAAATGTAAGAGAATAAAATACAGCATTGTGCAAATTTCAAGTCACAAGTTTTCCCATTTTTAAGCATGATATTAATAGTGACAAATAAGTTGGATCCGCCTTAAGATATTTAGCTCGAATGCAGGAGTTATTTGGTTTATCTCAAATGATCTTTGATGGTAAACTACATGGCAAAAATAGTTTGTGTTTTTTAAACTAATCTCTCGTTTTCTTTCCTCATATACTTTTTAGATTTTTCCTCCAATGCTTATATGAACCTCTATCACATATCTAGCCAGAAGTGAGATCAAACAAAGAACAATATGTTTTAACCAAACATAAACATATAGTTTTAGAAACATATCAGAACACAAGCCTTTTCTACCTTATCTTATAATACTACAAGCACAACATTATACAAAACATACTACATTAAACTATCAATATAAGTCACGCCATACTACCCCGTCAAAGAAGGCGTATTTGTTTGACATCACTATGTAACTTGTTTCAGGATTAAAAAAGCAACAACAATAAATGTCCGACGAAGATATCACTGTCTAATTCATGGAATGTTATGAAAAGAATGTTACACGAATATAATAGTTCTCACAACAATGTAAACTGCCACTGCTTTATCTCACTGAAGTAAACGACAAACATGTCCCTGCCTTAAAACTTCAGAGTAAATGCTTAGGAGATGTGTCCACAATATATTTAAGTGAGAATTTTACAGCCATGCAGTGCTGAAGTATTAGCTATAAAGATTCAAGATGAATACTATCCCAATTCCTTTAGGCTTTATCTTATATCGGTAAAATACTTAAAATTCATAATTATTAAAAAGATGGGTCTGATTGGATACGACAAATTTCAGATCTTTAGGCTCTTTTTTGTAACTATCTTTGGAGGAATTTTTAGTGACACTCTATACTAATTTCCACTCTAAAGTGTTGTTAACCAATCAAAGAAAACAAGATTTCACTCGTGAAATAAATACATAAGCAAATGCAACAAGCAGGCCCCGAAAAGAATTGAACCTAAAAGACCAAACAAATCAGTTAATGCGATAGTAAATAAAAGTTGTCGTTGATAGAACTCCCGCCATCCATAAATAATATGTAAAACCATAATCTGATTGTAACAAATCTTGGTTATGATTGAAACTGACAAACTTACTCCCCACCAAGCTCTTTAGCAGATTTGTCAATTGCATCTCCGGTCTTCTCGGACACAATTTAATCGAGATTGTTGGTTAGAAAAAGATAATAAACTCAATTAGTCAAGTCAAGCATAGAGTATTATGGTCATTTTTCAATTTCTGTAGCGAGGAAGAACGAATGAGAAAACAGACTCGCCTGGTTAGATGCCTTCAAAAAAAGCAACTACCATTTCAAGGACGGACTGTTGAGGGTGAAGTTGTTCCGTCGGCCTCCATAGCCAACTTCCGACTGCAGAAGTATTTCCTCTTTCGAATTTGTTATCCCCCAAATTCCGAAGACGAAGGGCTAGGGCTTGATGGAAGAGAAGAGAATTGATCGAGAGAAAATGCTTGCAAAGATTTTTGACCAAGTTTTTTCTAAACAATTAAGAACACTACAACAACGACGTCGTTTTGCTCCACTTTGGGCAGGAAAAAGAAAAAAACTGCCATGTGTTGTCCTATTAACATGCCACGTGTCAACTTTATAAGGGCACACATTTTTTCTTATAAGAATAGAGATAGATATATATAAAATCCCATCTCATCCCACTTATATATAATTCCCGAATGCGCTGAGCCTACGTGGCTGCTTCTGGTGCTTCGGAATCCTACTTGGCGAAGAATCATGCTTCGTAATTAGGTTTGGACAAATAATATTGACATATTAATAATAAATAATCTAGGTTCAGACATTGCATAAATATTATTTAACCAACTTAGGTATTTTAATATCACTTGTACTAATATAACCCTTTAATTCTTTGTAATTTTACATAGTGAGTCACTAAGTGACTAATATATCCCTACTTTTGATTTGTTTCCTTCAATTAGCTACTGAATTGTAAATGTATTTTAAAAGTTGATAACTTTTGTGTTTCTTATCGGTTTTACATATATAATATATCAAATTAATCATCTTTTGATGATCTTCGATTTGACATCCATATTGTATATATGAAATAAATAAATTATATTTATCTTTATAATAATAAAAAGTAATAATATTTATTAAAATTCATTATAAAAATAAAATTATTTCTTAATTGATATATTTATGTATAATGTAGTTATATGTTGTGAGTTAAAAAAATTATTATAATATAACACATGTAAGTCGCACAAATAAAAAGTGTCATACTAAATATATAATAATAAATATATTTTTATAAAAGGTATTTAAATTTTAACCACTTTTTCTCATTAATTTTAGATTTAAAAAAAAAATTAGCAAGCACCCGTGTAATACACGGGAGTTGTACTAGTATATATATAAACGAGTTGTGGCGATTGTGGTGCCGACACGTGTCCATTTTCGACCCCTCGGTGGTCGACACGTGTCCCCAATGTGTCCTGCTTTATTTACAATTTTGCCACCATGATTGCTTTTTGCAAATGACATTCGATACATTTTTTTCTTAAAAATCGAAATACTTTGACCATTCTTTTTCCGGATTTTCTGTTCAACAGTATCAGTACTTTATCATCCAAAATATTTTGTTCATTCTCGCATGCTACTTAAAAAGTAAAGAGGAAGATAAGACAGACGACCATAATTCACCTTCTCACAATCGTTTCTGCTCATCTCGTTCCACATAAAACTCTCTCGAAGCTCCGATATCAATTTTCTTTATTCTATCTTTCCATCCATTACAGATTCTCGAAATTGATTAAATCGTTGTAATTTTCCTTCAATAACCAAAGGCAATGGAGACTCTGTATGGGCTGGTGCAGCGTGAGACGACGTTGGCTTCGTGGGAATACGGGCGCCGTCGTACATCGAATACTTGAGAAGCTCTGTGACACTATATTGTCTGATTCAAGTAAGGTCAAGGTTGTGCTTCTCGCAGTATCTGTACATCTTCCGGTCATATGGGCTTACTTTCTTTCCTCTGTATGGCCAGCGATGCCTTCGGAGGTAAGCGTCTATTCCGACAAAGAATTTTATTTTTATTTTTGTTTATTTTCGTTTAGAATTTTGTAGAAGGTTTTGATTTTGTGGTTTAGGGTTTACTGTGTTAGGTTGTGCGTGTGTGCGTGTGTTTTGATTTGGGTTCATATTAATCATATGATGAATAAAGATGTTCTAGGTGTTGGAATTTTAGTTCAAACGTTAGTTTGAGATACTTTTTCTGCACACAGTTGATAGATCTCTTTCATTTTTATTTGAGGTGTATGTTAGATATCACCTAGAACCTTAATACCTGCCGGGTGTCGAAATTTTGCAGCTGGCCGGCCATGACAAAAGGCTCCCAAACTTGTGGGACGAGGATGATTTTCCTTCACTTTCTGATTATTCAATCCGGCCAGCGGGAAAAAGGAGGACGAGGATATAAGCTCCAATATCTTCTCGTGAGTGTTATTTATAATTTTTTGTTTTCAGTTTTTATATAAATCTGTAACTCTGTAACTGTGCTTTATTTATATCCCTTTTTTTGTTCTGTCTTTTTATTATTGCTGATATATGTGTTTTAATTACATATCTGACATAAAAGAAGCTGAAGTTTAGTGACAAACGGTTGGTTTTCTATTCTTTTGTTCTTTTTCGTGTGTGATTTTTTTCGTGAGGTGAAAGTTGTATGTGTATTGATGCCTTGAATGGTAGGTGCTGAGGTTTGGATGGACTGGGATATTTAGAAGGTAGTTGGTGGCCGCGTTCGAACAAAGAGAACGGAAGGCAGTCCTCAGCCTGCTACGACGATGTGGAATCCCCACCAGGACTACAAGATATGTGTTTGGTAGATCGATGCAAACTAACCCGTGGTCTGGTTCTTGATTCTGCAAAGGTGATTAAAATCTCCCGTGGTCTGGTTCTTGATTCTAATGTGATAAAACTGTTATTCCATTGCATTAGATTGCCGCTGTGGTATTTCCAAGAATAGAAGAGCTTAAATTCACGGTGGCAGGAGATGTCAAGAGATGGGAAAGGAAGCTCCTGATGAAGCAGGCAATTATGTTTCATAATCTTATTCAATTGTAGCCTTAACCTAATCCAATCTGTATTTGGTTTTCCCACTATTTATTTTGAGCCGACGCTTGATGAAATTTTTTACTGTAGTTTATGTTTGCGTGGATGGGTGATTTACTTTGTACTATAATGAAGTTTGGATTTGAAATTGCTGCAAAAATATTGCTTTATTCATACTGCTGTTGGTTTTGCCGATAGACTTGAAAGTGGGTTTTTTTATTTTTTTATGTTGCAGAGGCTTTTACAGATGGGGATTCCCTTGGACAAGTTATACCAGGGACAGTCTGGTTTGGTGGCTTATGCAACGGCCAACAGATTGAGCAAGAGAGACTTGTTCCATGCAATCATGCTTTCCGACGACGAGGAGGTGGATGAGGACTTTTTCCAGGAGAGCATGACCAGGTTGCAGTGGTGGATGTTTGAAGGTGACCCATAAGAGGCGCTTGAGAACCTTGCTAGAACAAGCTCCGATGAACGAGGGGTGTGTGGGGCTGTCTGGGGGAACAACGATATCGCGTACCACTGCCGGACATGTGAGCATGACCCTACATGTGCAATTTGCATTCCTTGTTTCAAGAATGAGGACCACAAGGACCATGACAACTCGGTTATATACACTGGTGGTGGGTGCTGTGATTGCGGGGATATTACTGCTTGGAAACACGAAGGTTCTGTGCAAAGCACAAAGGTTCGGAGCAGATCCAACCGCCTCCCGAGCATTATGCGGTCTTTGGGCCCTATTCTGGATTTACTGCTCGGTTATTGGAAACGGAAGCTTGTTGCCGCAAAGTTTTCTTCTGAGGCAAACCCTAGAGTGGTCAATCATGGTGGGGAACTCAAAAGGGTTGCAGAGGTGTTGACCTCAACTGTGGTGGAGATGCTACTGGACTTTTGTAAATGCAGTGAGAGTCTGCTCAGTTTTATTTCACAGCGAGTGTATTCCTCAGCAGGGCTGTCAGATGTCCTTTTGAGGGCAGAGAGATTCAACATGAGTAGTGATGTTGCCGGGAAGCTCCACGAGCTGCTTCTGAAAATGTTGAGTGAGCCAGTATTCAAGTACGAATTTGCCAAAGTTTTTGTGCTCTATTACACAACCAATGTGGATGCCGTAATAAACGAAGGAAGTGACACTGTTTTTAAAAGGTACCCGTTGCTGCCGACATTCTCTGCACAGATTCTTACTGTCCCTACCCTAACCCCACAGCTTGTGGAGGAAATGAATCTACTGGGCGTGATGTTTCAGTGCTTGGAAAAAATTTTCGTGTACTGTGCTGGAGAAGATAGAAAGCTACAGGTATTGAAAAGATTTAGTAACTGTGGCAATCCTGTTGCAATTGTTTTTTATCTGAATTGATTTGTGGCTATGTTGAATAATCTAGTCTATATTTTTTCAAAATGTAGAATCTACACTGTTGTTGTCTGGTATAAATTCACTTGTTATTGGTCAAGTGAGCAGGTGATGTCTTTTAAATATGGAGATATGATCTGACCTCACACAGACTTGTGTTGTACTGATACCTTGGTTCAGAATCTTCAGATGAACTATAAAGATATATAGATCTTTGGTATAAATGTTTAAAAATCTTGTACCTCTCCAGTATCTGAAAAAATAAAATCACACTCTTGATTGTTTCACGTTTTCAAATATACTGAAAGTAGATTTTATGATCTGCATGAAATAAGAGACATATATTTCAAATTTATGTTTGCCTCTTATATATATATATATATATATACGAGTTGTGGCGATTGTGGTGCCGACACGTGTCCATTTTCGACCCCTCCGGTGGTCGACACGTGTCCCCAATGTGTCCTGCTTTATTTACAATTTTGCCACCATGATTGCTTTTTGCAAATGACATTCGATACAGTTTTTTTCTTAAAAATCGAAATACTTTGACCATTCTTTTTCCAGATTTTCTGCTCAACAGTATCAGTACTTTATCATCCAAAATATTTTGTTCATTCTCGCACTCTACTTAAAAAGTAAAGAGGAAGATAAGACAGACGACCATAATTCACCTTCTCACAATCGTTTCTGCTCATCTCGTTCCACATAAAACTCTCTCGAAGCTCTGATATCAATTTTCTTTATTCTATCTTTCCATCCATTACAGATTCTCGAAATTAATTAAATCGTTGTAATTTTCCTTCAATAACCAAAGGCAATGGAGACTCTGTATGGGCTGGTGCCGCGTGAGACGACGTTGGCTTCGTGGGAATACAGGCGCCGTCGTACATCGGATACTTGAGAAGCTCTATGACACTATATTGTTCGATTCAAGTAAGGTCAAGGTTGTGCTTCTCGCAGTATCAGTACATCTTCCGGTCATATGGGCTTACTTTCCTTCCTCTGTATGGCCAACGATGCCTTCGGAGGTAAGCGTCTATTCCGACAAAGAATTTTATTTTTATTTTTGTTTATTTTCGTTTAGAATTTTGTAGAAGGTTTTGATTTTTTGGTTTAGGGTTTACTGTGTTAGGCTGTGCGTGTGTGCGTGTGTTTTGATTTGGGTTCATATTATTCATATGATGAATAAAGATGTTCTAGGTGTTGGAATTTTAGTTCAAACGTTAGTTTGAGATACTTTTTCTGCACAAAGTTGATAGATCTCTTTCATTTTTATTTGAGGTGTATGTTAGATATCACCTAGAACCTTAATACCTACCGGGTGTCGAAATTTTGCAGCTGATCGGCCATGACTAAAGGCTCCCAAACTTGTGGGACGATGATGATTTTCCTTCACTTTCTGATTATTCAATCCGGCCAGCGGAAAAAAGGAGGACGAGGATATAAGCTCCAATATCTTCTCGTGAGTGTTATTTATAATTTTTTGTTTTCAGTTTTTATATAAATCTGTAACTCTGTAACTGTGCTTTATTTATATCCCTTTTTTTGTTCTGTCTTTTTATTATTGCTGATATATGTGTTTTAATTACATATCTGACATAAAAGAAGCTGAAGTTTAGTGACAAACGGTTGGTTTTCTATTCTTTTGTTCTTTTTCGTGTGTGATTTTTTTCGTGAGGTGAAAGTTGTATGTGTATTGATGCCTTGAATGGTAGGTGCTGAGGTTTGGATGGACTGGGATATTTAGAAAGTAGTTGGTGGTCGCGTTCGAACAAAGAGAACGGAAGGCAGTCCTCAGCCTGCTCCGATGATGTGGAATCCCCACCAGGACTAAAAGATATGTGTTTGGTAGATTGATGCAAACTAACCCGTGGTCTGGTTCTTGATTCTAATGTGATAAAACTGTTTTTCCATTGCATCAGATTGCCGCTGTGGTACTTCCAAGAATAGAAGAGCTTAAATTCACGGTGGCAGGAGATGTCAAGAGATGGGAAAGGAAGCTCTTGATGAAGCAGGCAATTATGTTTTATAATCCTATTCAATTGTAGCCTTTACCTAATCCAATCTGTATTTGGTTTTCCCACTATTTAATTTGAGTCGATGCTTGATGAAATTTTCGACTGTACTTTATGTTTGCGTGGATGGGTGATTTACTTTGTACTATAATGAAGTTTGGATTTGAAATTGCTGCAAAAATATTGCTTTATTCATACTGCTGCTGGTTTTGCCGATAGACTTGAAAGTGGGTTTTTTTTATGTTGCAGAGGCTTTTACAGATGGGGATTCCCTGGGACAAGTTATACCAGGGACAGTCTAGTTTGGTGGCTTATGCAACGGCCAACAGATTGAGCAAGAGAGACCTGTTCCACATAATCATGCTTTCCGGCGACGAGGAGGTGGATGAGGACGTTTTCCAGGAGAGCATGACCTGGTTGCAGTGGTGGATGTTTGAAGGTGACCCATAGGAGGCACTTGAGAACCTTGCTAGAACAAGCTCCGATGAACGAGGGGTGTGTGGGGCTGTCTGGGGGAACAACGATATCGCGTACCACTGTCGGACATGTGAGCATGACCCTACATGTGCAATTTGTGTTCCTTGTTTCAAGAATGAGGACCACAAGGACCATGACAACTCAATTATATACACTGGTGGTGGGTGTTGTGATTGCAGGGAATTACTGCTTTGAAACGCGAAGGTTCTGTGCAAAGCACAAAGGTGCGGAGCAGATCCAACCGCCTCCCGAGCATTATGCGGTGTCTTTGGGCCCTATTCTAGATTTACTGCTCGGTTATTGGAAACGGAAGCTTGTTGCCGCAAAGTTTTCTTCTGAGGCAAGCCCTAGAGTGGTCAATCATGGTGGGGAACTCGAAAGGGTTGCAGAGGTGTTGACCTCAACTGTGGTGGAGATGCTATTAGACTTTTGTAGATACAGTGAGAGTCCATTTAGTTTTATTTCACAGAGAGTGTACTCCTCATCAGGGCTGTTAGATGTCCTTTTGAGGGCAGAGAGATTCAACATGAGTAGTGATGTTGTCGGGAAGCTCCACGAGTTGATTCTGAAAATGTTGAGTGAGCCAGTATTCAAGTACGAATTTGCCAAAGTTTTTGTGCTCTATTACACAACCAATGTGGATGTCGTAATAAACAAAGGAAGTGACACTATTTTTAAAAGGTACCCGTTGTTGCCGACATTCTCTGTACAGATTCTTACTGTCCCTACCCTAACCCCACAGCTTGTGGAGGAAATGAATCTACTGGGCGTGCTGCTTCAGTGCTTGGAAAAAATTTTCGTGTACTGTGCTGGAGAAGATGGAAAGCTACAAGTATTGAAAAGATTTAGTAACTGTGGCAATCCTGTTGCAATTGTTTTTTATCTGAATTGATTTGTGGCTATGTTGAATAATGTGGTCTATATTTTTTCAAAATGTAGAATCTATACTGTTGTTGTCTGGTATAAATTCACTTGTTATTGGTCAAGTGAGTAGGTGATGTCTTTTAAATATGGAGATATGATCTGACCTCACACAGACCTGTGTTGTACTGATACCTTGGTTCATAATCTTCAGATGAACTATGAAGATATATAGATCTTTGGTATAAATGTTTAAAAATCTTGTACCTCTCCAGTATTTGAAAAAATAAAATCACTCTCGATTGTTTCACGTTTTCAAATATACTGAAAGTAGATTTTATGATCTGCATGAAATAAGAGACATACATTTCAAATTTATGTCTACATAAATTAAATAACAAAGCAATTATTTATTCCAAGCATAATATATGTGAACAACTACAACAGACGCCAAAATATAAGCTGCAACAAGTGATGACAAATTAATGAAGCTGCAATATATGTGAACAACTGCAACATACGCTAGAATAGAAACTGCAACAACTTATGACAAATTTTTGCTGTAGTTTTACACTGGGTATTAGGATTTTCCAGTTCTCTGTGTTTGGACTCTGGGTGGCACAAAAATAAAATGATTATCATTATTTTCAAAGGTCAGAATTGTTTTTCATTCTTCTTGCGAGGAACCTCCCACCAACGCACCCAACGTACGACAAAAAATTGAAACAGAAAGACAAGTTTTTTGCTTTTCTCATATTTACATTTAACTAATTTTAATGCTGTTTTTTTTTCGTGTTGGTTTGGTTATAATTATGCCATACATTATTTCACACTTCTTAACCCAAAAAAACAACAGAACACGTTATAAAAATTTTCACTATTCTCTTAAATGTCACTTCTAACGATCATTTTTTATTTATAAAATGATTATACAACTTTGTAGGTTAATTATAGAATCAACTAAATAATACATCTCCATCATGAACCCTGAAGTACCTAAAAAATTTCTAATCAATGATCAAGGACGAATGTACACTCACTCCCAATACTAAAATTCAATTTTCAACATAAAAGCATAAACAAACAATACACGTAAAACATAGAATGTTTATGAATGAATAGACAAAATCGTAAGCAGATAACTTTGACCACGATTTCAGTTTTGGGATGCATGCGCATATACACGATTTAAACAACCTCACAACTCATAAACCACTGGCGAAATTCAACATAGCAAAATCTTGAAATATTTCCATAAAAAAAAAACAATGTATGTGAACAAATGCAACATACGCTAGAAAATAAACTGCAACAACTTATGACAAATTTTCACAGTAGTTTTACACCGGGTGTTAGACCGCCGTGCGTGCACGGCGTAAACC
>CACSLK010020742.1:17695010-17706135 GCA_902706635.1 Striga hermonthica | reverse complement strand
ATCACATTCTTACTATGCCGGAATTTAATCCACCTGCAGGGTTTAGCATAATAATCTTTCATGAACTCACTCCGGGGACATCATCAAACTAAATGCACATGGTGACCGTGAATATCCTAACAGCACATCATACATGTAGCAATATTACCCAAGACAGAGGGTCTATTGGTCCAGTTCACTAAACCTCACCCATGTGAATCAAAGTAATAACTACTACACATATACGCCTGTTTAATATCTTACGGGTTTAACTACTACACATATACGCTTGTTTAATATCTTACGGGTTAAGAGTATGCAGTAATTAACCGAGGCCTAGTTCGTTTACGGCGATCAATATAAAATGAATTGCTCCTCTCTATGATCCTGTTGAATACATAAATGTACTAGTGCAACTAATTAGCCAAGACAAACTGTACCGTTGACACTACAACCGTTTTGATGGGGTGTTCATGTCCATCTAGGTTGTGAACCATTAATTCTTGTTTCGCGAGTAACTGATAGAGTGATCTTCGGTTCGCCCGATGAAGACCCACCCTATTTAATGCAAAACAACAGAACATAGACCTTGTTTAATCTAACATGTTTCTCAATCAAAAAGGGTAAAGTGTAATATCATCCAAAGCCGAGCTTTCAATATATAACATTAACAATCTCCCACTTATACTTAAAGCTTTCACTTTTACAAGTATAGTCTTATCAATCCGTTATTCTAAAAGACCTATGCCGATTCTATCACCATGCACTTGATCCCATTCCTATCACGTGTTTGACGAATATCTTCTCCGGTTAACTCTTCGTGAAGGATCAGCTAGGTTGTCCTCAGATGCAATCTTGGCAACATCAACATCTCCTCTACCAACTATCTCTCGAATCAGATGGTACTTGCGCTCTACGTGCTTGCTTGCTCTGTGGGCTCGTGGTTCCCTTGAGTTTGCTACTGCTGCACTGTTATCACAGTACACGGTGATACCAAGTGGCAAATTCGAAATCACTTCTAAGTCCACTAAGAAGTTTCTGAGCCAAACTGTCTCCTTTGCTGCCTCTGAGACTGCTACGTACTCAGCTTCCATGGTGGAGTCTGCCACACATTTCTGCTTAGTACTCCTCTATGAAATGACTCCACCTGCCAAGGTAAACACATAACCTGAGGTTGACTTACTCTCGTTCCTATCTGACTGGATATCAGAATCACTGTAACCCAGAGGTAACAAGCTGTCTGCATGGTAAACTAACATGTACTCCTTAGTTCTTCTCAATACTTGAGTATATACTTCACCGTAGACCAATGTTCCCGTCCCATATTACCTTTTAATCTAGCTACTAAGCCAACGGCGTAGCTAATATCCGACCTAGTACACAACATAGCATACATGAGACTTCCAACTGCCGAAGCATAGGAAACTGTCTTCATGTCCTGTATCTCTTGAGACGTCTTAGGAGACATCTCCTTAGAGAGAGGGATTCCTTTCCTGAAGAGTAAGGTACTTTTCTTGGAATCTTGCATGCTGAATTAGCCAAGACAGTATCTATGTATGAGGACTGGATAAGCACAACATTCGCTTCTTACAGTCTCGAATGACCCTAATACCAAAAATATGTCCTGTTTCTCTTAAGTCCTTCATATCAAACTGCTTAGACAACCACAACTTTACGTCTGACAACTCCTTCTTACTGTTTCCAATAAGAAGTATGTCATCTACATACAGCACAAGAAACACCACCACGCTCCCACTGATCTTCTTATACACGCAGTGCTCATCCGGACATTGAGTGAACCCGTACTACTAGATCACCTCATCGAACTGGATGTTCCAAGATCTCGAAGCTTGCTTCAGTCCATATATAGACCGATTAAGCTTACACATTAGATGCCACGTCATTTAGCAATAAATCACTCTGGTTGCTGCATATAGATGTCTTCCTGAAGATTTTCATAAAGGAAAGTCGTCTTGGCATCCATCTGCCAGACCTCATAATCTATGTGAGTGGCTAGAGCCAATAGAATTTGAATGGACTTAAGCATAGCTACTGGCGAAAAGGTCTCATCATAGTCTATACCCTCAATATGGGTATAACCTTTCGCAACAAGCCTAGCTTTGAAGGTTTGCACCTCCCTATCCAATCCTCTCTTTCTCTTGCAGATCCACTTGCATCCAATGGGTCGTACCCCATCGGGTGTTTCTACAAGATCCCAAACCTGATTAGAGTCCATTGACCCTATTTCAGCATTCATTGCAACATTCCATGAATCTGCATCTTTATCTTGGAGTGCCTCGTTGTAAGTCCTTGGGTCCGATTCTAGGTTTCCTAGAACTGAGCCCGAAGACTCTCTAAGACCTATCCATCGGTCGGGTAACTGAGAAACCCTCCCACTCTTAGTGGTACTGTCTGCACTGGTACACTCTCAGTGTAACGTGTTGTAGCATTATGTGATGTATCTACTTGCGCACTTGGTGGGGAACTATCGTCTTCACCCCTTAACTCCTCTAAGACTAGTATACTTGCGGGCTTATGATTCATAATATAGTCTTCTTTCAATAATCTAGCGTTCGTACTAACGATCACCTTCTGATCCTCGGGACTATAATATAATCCACCTTTCGTTCTCTTTTGATAGCCTACAAACACTCGTGCTTCTGAATGTTTCTCCAACTTACCAGCTTCCTACACTAACATGTGTGCAAGACTACCCCATACTCGAAACTGTAAGAAATTGGGCTTGCGCCCTTTCTACATCTCATAAGGAGTAGTTCAACCGACTTTGAAGGAACCATGTTCAGGATATACTATATTGTTCCCAAAGCTAAACCCCAGAACAAATCTGATAACCTTGAATAACTCATCATCGACCTAACCATTTTCATATGAGTCATATTTCTTCGCTCTGCAACCTCGTTCTGCTGGGGTGTGCCGAGTGCAGTCAATTGGGATTCAATCCCAACTTCTGATAAGTATGTCCTGAACTCTCCAAAGAGATATTCGCCTCCTCGATCAGATCGAAGAGACTTGATAATTTTACCATGAATCTTCTCCACAACTGCCCGATACTCCTTGAATTTCTCAAAGCATTCGGACTTGCAGTGCAATAGATAAATGTACCCAAATCTCGAGTAATCATCAATAAAAGAGACAAAGTACTCGAAACCTCCTCTAGTCTGGATCGACATAACACCATATAAATCAAAATGAATCATTCCTAGCACTTCTTGGCTCCTATACCCATTTGTCGAAAACAGCCTCTTGGCCATCTTACTTCCAGGCACGATTCACAAGTTGGACATTTCTCTTCCAATGGACCAAAGAGTCCACTGGCCAATAACTTCTGAATTCTCCTAAGGTTGATGTGCCGAAGTCTAAGGTGCCAAAGTATGCTTGATTCATCTGCGAAGACTTCTTCCTCTTATTATATTTAGTCATGACATTGTTCAATTCAACTTATTGCAGTGTGGGAGAGTTTGGTTTAAGAACATATAAATTGTCAACTACTGAACCAGAACAAATGAAGCATTTTCCATAACGAATAATAAGCATATCATCAAATGTAAATGAAAAACCATCCATAACCAGTTTAGAAACTGAAATAAGATTCTTTCTAAAACTAGGAACATAAAGGCAATGTCTCAAAACCAAACTACTACTACCAAAAGATAAAGTAACGTCTCCCACTGCAACAGCTGCCACTTTCATAGCATTGCCCATGTAGACGGTGATATCTCCCTCCCTAAGCTGTCTGGTTTACTGGAACCCCTGCAAGGAATTGCAAACATGATCAATGGCTCCAATATCTACACACCAGGTTCTGGTAGATACAACCGCTAAACATGTTTCTACGACATTAACGGGAGAGTTACCTTTCTTGAGGAGAGGGCAGTCGACCTTTCAGTGTCCTGACTTGTTGCACTTGTGGCATCCACCTTTCGGCTTCTTTTCCACTGCATGAGGGCCCGATCGTTGAGCAACCGGAGCATCCTGTGCCTTTGCCTTTCTTGAAGACTTCTTTTACTTCATGCCCTTCAGAGGCCTGGAAGGTCCAGCCTGCTTGGCGATTAGCACATTAGGTGCCTGAGTGAATAAAGCCTTCGCTGACTGAAGCTCTGCAAGCAGTTCTGGAAGAGCCATATGCATCTTGTGCATGTTGTAGTTTAACCGGAACTGACCAAAGCTCTTCGGCAGAGATTGGAGCATAATATCAACCTGGGTTTCTCCGTCGATAAAACCTTCCATAACCTCAAGCTCATTGAGTAGCGCTATAACCCTGAGAGCATGCTCCTTTACGGGTGCGCCCTCAGCCATGCGCATAGTCATCAGAGCACTCATAGCCTCTTGCCTAGCAGCCCTAGGCTGATGTACGAACAGGTTCCTGAGATTGAGGCGCATATCTGCCGCAGTGTTCATGGACTGATGCCGATGTTGAAGAACAGTCCACATAGATGCCACAGTGTAACACTTCGCCATCTCATCAGCCTTTTTCCATCGAGCAGACTCTTTTTTCTCCTGCTCAGGAGCATCAGCCGCGAGCTCTGTCGGGCAAGCCTCAGTGATAGCATACTTGTAACCCTCAGCTGTCAATACTATGTCTAAGTTCCTCTTCCAATCAGTGTAATTAGGACCAGTAAGTTGATTTACTTTTAGAATGACAGATAACAGATTAAACGACATGATGAATATAACCTGAGAAACACGAAATAATTTTACAAATTAAACACTTTTGAATTTAACTGCTAATATTGAACATCCTCAAACAATATTAACTTAAATTCACCGACATCTCAAAACACTGAGAGTTAATGCATGATACGAGGGTAACCCTACACAACTCAACATTCACAAGAGAAGGGATTTCAAAGGCCCATTAATTTCCATAAGTCAAAACCAAATTAATGACGAACGAAATTAATAGTCGGTCTCCATTTGGCCATGCAATAGAATTTAGAGACCCCGAGGAGGGTTATAAATTTAATCGCATTCTAAGTATCTCATTTCTCGATCCTAAGTTCATGCGAATTCGATTATACGTCATTCGAGGGGAAGCTCGTACTCTCTCATAATAATCCCTCTAAGCGTCTAATTAAAAATTTGTTCTGGTAATTATCTACAATTAATTTTAGTGATGTCACCCGAGGGGGAGCCCATACCGCAATTAATTGATTTACCGACAAATTAGAAATGGAGGCCTCATGAATTCTATAATTAACTTTAATTTAAAATCCATTCTCAAACTTAGTATAATTTAAATGAGAATTTTTAACTATTTGAATATTTATGCAATTCTAAATTAATCCTATGTAAATGCAATAATTAATTAACATGCATAAATAAATATACAATTCTAAATTAATCTCATGCAAATACAATAATTAATTAACATGCATAAACAAATAAATAATTAATGGCACAATGAGTTTAAATAAATAAATAAATCTACTATTATGGTCATTAAATATTGAGTTCTCATAAACAAGGAAACCTTGTATATTCTTTCCCTGTTCAACTGGAACTTCCACTGCAGTAGAATCCTGATTGATATCGTACTGCTTGCCCGCCAAGTAAAACCAGTCCACCGCCGAATTGCCTGCCGCCGCCGCCACCGCCCGCTGGTGGTCGGAAAATCGTCGGCGGTCAAAATTTTTTTTTATTCGCGCGTCACGCGCGCGTGTTCTTCGAGCTTCGGTCCGGTTGGATTTTCTAGGCTTGTTGATTTCTCGTGATCTCTCGGTCATCAATGCACGATCACAACACGAAAAATATAATTTCTAAAATTACATAATCCGATCCTAGATCCAACGAATGGATGTACATGTTTTTCTAAACAAATAATTAAATCTATCAGGTCAACCCCCTGACGAATAATTATTACAAAGATTCATCCATAAATTTCTCGACATGTCCGAGACTTTAAAAACAAATTTAAAACACATACATCACATTCAGCAACATTCATCAAACACATAGACGACCATAATAGCGGATTAAACTAATTTCTGGATAACTGAGTTATGCGAATATAATTCAATATATGGTTACGTTTGAACACATCTTGTCAAGTAAAGCCGTAAAAATTCGAACTTGTACAAAACGAATTAAACCAAGTGCTCTGATACCACTTGTTGGGATCTATGAGGATCTTGTTATGTACAAATCACGAATTCAATAGCAAACGTAAACCTATGTGCAGCGGAACTAAAGGTTTGACGTAGTAGACTTACGACTTAAAATTTGGCGATATGACTTATCTTCTGGATGAACGTGCACAATCACACGAACTGGATTGGATCACAAACGGAATGTCGGGCTCGCAATCGAATTGGAACAGGCTCGTGGGTCGAATCGCGTCGGGATCCAGTTCGGATCGTTGGGCGCGTGCTGTCGCAGAGCTAGGCGCGTCTTCCGGGTCGCGGTGGCGCGTCACACGTCTGGGCTGGTCGAGATCGGATCTAGCAGCTTCACGGCGGGCCTGGCTGGTCGCGTTGGGGGTCTGCTGGGTCTGGCTCGTCGTGAATAGTCAACTTCGTGTAGAAGATTATCAGGTCTCAAACACCTATTGATCTTCTACTATATATCTAAAAAATCCTCTTCAACTTGTATCAGTGGAACAACAAGAAGAAGATAAAGTTCGAAGGGGAGAGAGAGAGAGAGAGAGAGAGAGAGAGAGAGAGAGAGAGAGATGGCGGACGTGGGGTGTGTGTTAAAGAGAGTTCTCTTCTCTTCCCATGAGCTTAATGATGTATAAATAGAGCTACAGTAGGGACCCTTAGGAGATTAGAATTAGGGCTCCTTAGTTAATTAAAATACTTGTGGGTCAGTCCACCTATTCTAATTAATTAAATAATATTAAATAGGCCACCAACATAATATTATTGCACTCCCTTTTCCTAGTCCAATTTACAATTGAGACTCCAATCAAGAATTAATTAATTTATTATTATTTCACCGAAGCTACCGCTCGTTCATCAGATTCTTACTATGCCAGAATTTAATCCACCTGCAGGTTTAGCATAACAATCCTTCATGAAGTCACTCCAGGGACATCATCTAACTAAACGCACATGGTGACTGTAAATATCCTATAACACATCATACATGCAGCAATATTACCTAAGACAGATGCTTTATTAGTCCAGTTCACTAAAGTAATAAGTACTACACATATATGCCTGTTTAATATCCTACAGGTTAATCGAGGCCTAGTTCGTTTACGAAGGTCAGTATTAAACGAATTGCTCCTCTCTGGGATCATGTTCAATACATAAATGTACTAGTGCAACTAATCAGCCAAGACAAACTGTAACATTTACACTACAACCGTTCTGATGGGGTGTTCATGTCCATCTAGGTTGTGAACCATTAATTATTGTTTCGCGAGTAACTGATAGAGTGATCTTCGGTTCGCCAGATGACGACCCACCCTATATAATGCAAAACAACAGAACATAGACCTTGTTTAATTTAACATGTTGCTCATTCATAAAGGGTAAAAGTGTAATAACATCCAAAGCCAAGCTTTTAGTATATAACACTAACAGCACGGACCTGGCCCAGTCAAACCCATTGACCACGGGTCCAGGACCGGACCGAATTTCAGACGGGCCATTTTAGGGTTATCCATTTCATGGCCCGACCCGACCCCAGCCCAGACAACCGGGCCATTGACCCGACACGCGTTTAGGTCCGTGTCGGGTCATTATTTTCGAGCCTGAAGGCTCAGCGGGCTGGGCCGGGTTGTGACCCGCCTGGGTTGTGGCCATGTCTAGCTTATTGTTAGGTCCAATGTAATTTGATTGTCTGAGCGATGAACTCGTCCATTTGTTAACTCGTAAATTTGTTCGATTGCTCGCTGACTGGATAAAGTTTGATTCATCCTGCTAAATTAACTGACATAAGATTGAGTCAGAGACTCGAATAACTTTCAAGTACGATTTTTTGTTGGATGAAATAACCATTTGTCTAAGCTTATTCAATGATGCATTCCATGATTATTGACTGGAACTTATCGGATGCATCATTCATCTATGTAGGTCTAATTTACTTACTGCAATGGGATAAGACATTTTTCTTCTTTTTTTTTAAGAGAAACACCACGAAAGGGTAGGAGTTAAGGCAAAACCCTCATTCTGTATATATAAACAGGCCCAAAATGTGCTGAAAATTTACATATCTATGAGTTCATACAAAAAAAAAAAAAAACCAAAGCCGAAAATAGAGGAGAAAGAAAAATAAAACAATAGCCAAAGGGGAAACTTCTGAAACTGAGCTAACAGGTGCATAGGCAAACAGTATGTGCCACAAGTGGGCTAAAACATAAAAAACCAAAATGACTATCCAAATTTGAAAGATGGGCAACCAATCCGATCCATCTGCGCAAGCGTACGAAAGCGGAGAGGAGCGTCGTCCGGCTGATGGATGCACCTCTGAGGAGTGGAGGGAATGATGCAAGCAAGAAAGTCAGTGGATCAGTTCCCCTCACGGAAGATGTGCGATATTTGGTAGCGGACGGACTTGAGTGTGGATCTAATGCTCATGAGCAATTGTTGAATCTGCCATAAACCCTGGTCGCCTGAGGTCAAGAGGGTGACGACAGCGACAACATCCAGCTAGGGGTGAGCATCGGTATGGTTCAGTTTTTTACCGAATCGCACCGCAAAAAACCAAAAATCGAAAATCTATAATTTCTTCACCGAACCGCACCACAAGAGAGGGATAAATTGAAACGAACCAAAAAATTCAGTTTGGTTCATTGCAGTTTTTTGGTTAATCGCATTTAAAAAAATAAATATTACAAATTAAAGTTCAAATCACACAAATCAAAAACATAGTTGGGGCCATGGACTGAACAAATAGGACAAAATCAGACCAAGAAAAAAAGGAAAAAAGTGAGAGCAAAGATAAATTGATAAAGTCGGTGGAAAGACGAGCTAGAGGGTGAGAGCGGGGGAGGGTTAGAGCAGGGTTAAAGCGTCGGGGTTGATAGCGCTGGAGCATGAGAGACTGAGAGCAGGTTGAGAGCGTTAAGGCACCAGACTGCGTGGTTTGGACTTGAAAATGAAACTGAAAATGGGCTAAGATTAAAAATTAGGGCAGAAAGAATAGAAATAAAAATTATAAGTTTTAAATGTAAATCATTAAATATATAATGTTGTTGTTTGTTATTTCTACAAATGAAAAGCCGGAAGCGTGTGTAAATCAATGACAATACCTGTATGTATTAATGTAGGTGAAAATAAATTTTATTATATTCAGTGCGGTTTGGTTAAAACCACACCATTCAGACAAAAATCTGCACCGCACCAAAATTTTTGCGGTTTTTCAAAAAACCAAACCACATCGTAAATTGAACTCTCCAAAAACCAAACCGAATGCATCGTTTCGGCTCAGTTTTTTGGTTTCGGATAAGTTTTTCTCCCCCTACATCCGCCTCAATTCAAAAGTGAGAAGAGATAAAGGCAGCGATCTGAAAACCAATATGAAATGTCTGAACCTGAGGGGCGTGGAAACCGATAATGAGATCTTCGTTGTGGTCCCTAATCAGGACTCCTCCTCTGGCAGCTCCGGTAAGTCGGTTGAAAGATCTGTTAGTGTTTAGCTTAACCCAAGGTGATTCAGGTCTCAGCCAAACAACGGCTCTGGGCCATGAGTGCTGGACAGGCAGCAACGAGGATGGTACGAGGCGGTGGGCCGGCGTGGAGCCTATCCAGCTCTAGATGTGAGACAGTTTTATCTCATCAACTTTACACATTAGTTTTTTATGTTTACAACACATCATACATTTTGAATCAAATCCCCTCAAGCATTTAACTAAACACGACAAAAGTGTATGCTTCAAAAACAATGACGAATATACCTTTCTCCTACACACAATGTATCACATTTTTGAGGTGGTGCGTACAAAAAAGTTCCAGCCCTAAATTGGAGTTCTTGTACAAGAAAATTTTGAGACGGTCGTCAGGCATTTGGGTAGAGCGACGACGACGCCTACACAAATTGGAGCTCTAACATTTGAGCTCTAAATTTCTCGATCCATAATCCCACGTTAATCCTATGAACGTCAATTTCTTCATGTTTTTGTTCTTTTCTCTTTTGTTTTTATTAGATCACCTTTTTATGGCTAGAAAAATGTTTTCTCCAGGAATGGTTAGGACATAATTTAGACGAAACCGAAATATAAATTCGTTGGGAAAAACATTTGTTCATATGAATCAGAAAATTGTTCTTATGCTTGATGTTCATTTGTTGTTATGATTAAGAAATTTAACACAATGCGCGGTGATAAAAGATTTAAATTATTACTGAATCAACATTGTTTATAAATTTTGGGGATTGTTCTTATGGTGAGATTTAGGCTATTTTTGTTTTATAAGTTTTGTTTTCTTATGCTCTTAAATTATATGACCGTATTGTTTGGAAGATAATTTTTGTAGAATTTAACCTGAGAATCATAACCAAGAAAAAAATATTGTTGGGATCTAAATGCAATTCTACGCTTAATCAAAGGTCTAAGATGTGGGTAACATAAGCAACCAAAAGCCTTAAGCATTGAGATGTCTGGTTTTGTCTTGAATAGTCTATCATAAAGACAGTCATAAGAAAGTTGTTTACATGATGTTCAATTGATAATATAAGCTGTTGTTTTCAGTATCTCATCAAATCGTGGATTAAGACCCAAAACCGCGGCCATGGCCATGGCCTTCTTCTCTGCATCTAGAAGCTATAAACAAAGCTTCTCAACCTCGCGGGCCATCTCCACCATGTTCTTCTCCATAGCTCGATCGATATGGAAGTTGGTTCAGTTCATGTCACACACGCTCCCCATCAATTGGATCCCGTTGCTCCGCCTCGATCTCGAACGCGACCATATCAACGGAGAGCCCATCGAGGGGCCGAGTCTCGACCTCGATCTTGACGGAGCGGTCGTAGATCTCGAGCTCGGGCGTCGCAGTCCGCCTTGAAGGAGGTGGCGGCGATCGATGCACGGCGGTCGATTCCCTCCAAAACGTCAATACCAGTGCACCTAACAGTGCAAGAGACAGACAAAAGAAATCGATGCACCGGTTCTCGCTTCAGATTTTTGATCGAACTTTTTCTGTTTACCATGTGTTGTTGTTGTTTTTTTTTTGTTTTTTTTTTT
>CACSLK010020742.1:17671781-17691345 GCA_902706635.1 Striga hermonthica | reverse complement strand
TAATTTGTCGGGCAGAGCTCAAGGAGGTGACCTAGATGAAGAAGTTGTTTGGAAAATGTTCGATTTCTCCCTATCTGAGAAAGAGGCCGGCGAAATTGAAATCCAACATATTGATGTCAAAGTCAGCGAGGAGGAATGTGGCCGAAGTTTATTTGGGAAAATTGTGGGAGATAGACCTGCCAGTCATTTGGGTATGAAAAGAGCTATGACATACATTTGGAAGCTGAAACAGCCGATGGAGGTAAAGGAAATTAGTGTAATTTTTTTCCAGTTCATTTTCAGCTTAGCGGAAGACAAAGACAAAGTTGCTGCTGGTAATAATTGGATCTATGAGAATCAATACTTAGTTCTGAAGGAGTGGTTCCCTGGTCTGTGTTGCAATCATAATGCATTTGATGAGGTGAAACTATGGGTCCAAGTCCTTAATGTCCCTATTAGCTGGATGAGTACTGATGTGGGAGTCAAAATAGGCAAAATTTTCAAAGGTGTGAAGAATGTCAATGTCTGCAAGCTGGGAGGAGAAGTGGGGAGTTTCATAAAAATCTTGGCTGTGATTAATACTAAAGAGCCTTTACCCAGGTGTACCACGATAAAGTTGGGCGATCAACGGGTCAGAGTGTCTTTTAGCTATGAAAGATTGATAAATCTGTGTTATTACTGTGGTTTTCTGGGGCACCTCGATAGAAATTGTAAAAGGAAGATAGAAGCCATAGATAAGGGCCAAGTCACTAAAGGACAATTTGGAGAGTGGCTCAAAGCTACAGAGACTTTTCCTGGGGAAGAAACAACTATGCTAGTAACTCAGGGGCTCCTTCAGTCCCTTCAATTCCAATCTTAAATCAGGAACTAGTGGTTTCAGAAAGTGATACTCCAGTTTCAGGGCAACAAAGAGGCATCACCGGGTCTAGCCGAGGGATTGAGAAAGGCAAAGGGGTTTTGGAGGATAGAGAGGTCTATGCTAAGGAGAATGAGTAGCTTAATCTCAGTATCATTGATAGCTCTGAGGAACCTGCTATTCCTGATTCAGCAATGATGGTTGTGGATACCTTAATAGTGGTCGATAAAAGATCTGATGCCCCAACAATGCTCCATGAGGGGAGCAAGTCTCTGGAAATTGAGGAATCTCCAAGGAGACCCCCTGCAGCAACATAGAACAGAAGGGCCACTATGGATAGAAGGTTGCAGAGATTAGAGGAGCCTGCCCCTGATATGAGGCGTCTTTCAACTCTAAGAGGAGCAGAGAAATGATTAATTTACTCAAGAGAAGGAGGAGACCTAAGCAATACTGAGACAGAGGAGAAGACAAGGAAAGTGATGTCAGTAGCTATAAAGGTGGAGAAGGCCAACCTAAAGTGGCCCAAGGTGACAAATGAAGGCTATAGTATGGAATTGTAGAGGGCTGGGTGGGCCCTCTACAGTTTCCCAATTCAAGGATGTCAGAAGACTCCACCACCCAAACATTTTTTTCTTATCAGAAATTAAAAAATCTTATGTATTTACTAGGACTGGTTGTAGAAAGCTGGGATTTGAAAATAGATGGCACTTTGAAAGACCTATTGGCACCAGAGGGGGTATGCTTGGTTTGTGGGATCACTCAGTGGAAATCAGGGGTCTGTGGGGAAATGAGTTCTGTATCCAGATGGAGGTGAAGGCGGAAAAAGGAGGAGCTTGGTTCTGGCTGATTTTTGTGTACATTAACTGTGACAGAAGTGTTAGAAGACAGCAATAGGAGTTCCTTGAGGTGCAGAGAAATCTGTGGGGGAATTGTTGGGCCTTATTTGGGGACTGGAATGATATTATATGCAATGAGGAGAAAAGAAGAGGGGCTAAGAGACCAGAGAGTAGCTTTGTTGGATTCAGAAACTTCATTCTGAATATGGATATGCATGAAATTGATCAGAGGGGTCCTTTTTTAACCTAGGGGAACAATAGGCAACAAGAAGGCTATGTGAAGGAGAGATTAGACAAGATATTTGTGTCTCTGAGTTGAGCTTGAGATTTCCCAAGATGGAAGCCTCAAATTTCTTCAGAAGTGCTTCTGACCATAATGTGGTCCTATTTGATATTGAGGTGGAGTGCCAGAGAAAGAAGAAGAGGTTCACCTTTGACTCTAGATGGCTGAAAATAGAAGGGGTGGGGGAAGCTGTGGCTTTGGGATGGGATATCTCTGTGCAGGGATCTCAGATGTTATGGTGCATGAGAAAGTAAAGAATACCAGGATGGCCCTCCTGGCTTGGGCAAAACCTCTTAAAAGAGACAACGAAAAAGTTATACAAGTGCTTATAGAGAAATTGTAAGTGTTGAGGATGGAAGGTGAAGCTGTAGACTGGGGAGTATGGGGGCAAACGAAAGCAGAGCTTGACAATGCTCATAAGGAGGAAGAATTGTATTGGAGGCTGAAATCTAGAATATTATGACTGAAGGATGGGGATAGAAATACCCGGTTTTTCCATGCTCACACCTCCGAAAGGAGGAAGAGAAACTCTATCCACAAAATCACTTCCTCCACTGGTAGAGTGTATGAAGACCAGGGGGATAGTAAGGAGTTAAGTTCTTTTACAACTCAAAAACTGGAATTACCTACCTTGTTCACTATTTGCCCTTCCTCCTAGAATTGCTGACAGACCTCCCCGAATGGAATTTCTTTATTCTTCTTTTGGATTGGGCGGGGATCCCTGCCTTGGCAGGTAATAAGGAAAGCAGCCTTGTATACATTTTTTTATTTACAATTCTAAATGAGTATATGAGCGGAGCGAGAGCGACTAGAGTTCACGTCAGGTTCTGAAAGAGAAGAAGATGAAATTAAACTTGCCCTTTTCAATATGCATCCAGACAAGTCTTCTAGGGAGGATGGAATGTCTGTTGCTTTATTTCAACACTTTTGGCATCGTATAAAAGGTAATGTGTGTTGTTCCATCAAGAGTTTTTTCTCTACAGGTATTATGCTGAAGAACTGGAACCATACAATAATTACTTTGATCCCTAAATGTCTCTACCCTAAATTTTTAAGCAACTACAGACCTATTAGCTTGTGTGGTGTTCTTTATAAGGTTGTTGCTAAAATATTGGCTGAAGGACTTAAAGTTTGCTTGCATCTACGTGTGAGTCAATCTCAGACTGCTTTTGTCCCAGGAAGGCAGTTACTAGATAATGTTGTGCTTGCTCATGAAGTGTTCCACTTCCTTCATAGACACAGATCATGCCCTAATTCTTTTATGGCAGTGAAACTTGATATGGAAAGGCCTATGACCGGGTGGATTGGGAGTGTGTTAAGCTTACTATGGCAAAAATGGGGTTCCATCCCCTGTTCATCAAGTGGATCTACAGTTGCATATCCTCCTCTACTTTTTCCTTTAACTTGAATGGTGCAGTTGGTGGTTTTGTGAATCCTTCCCGTGGCTTAAGGCAGGGTGGTCCTCTATTACCCTACCTGTTTATATTGGTGTCAGAAGTTTTCTCTTCTTATCTGAAATTCAAGGTTGATTCTAGGATGTTTCAAGGGGTCAAAGTGGCTAGAGAGGGGACTATGTTGTCCCACCTTTTGTTTGCAGACGATGCTTTAATATTCTGCAAAGCTGACTCTGAGCATGTTGTGATGCTGTTAGATATTCTGCATAAGTATCAGAGATTTTCTGGTCAAAGGGTAAACCTCAATAAATCTTCCCTGTTTATGAGTAGAAACTGCAGTGAGGCCCGAAAGCAACTCATCTGTTCTGTGCTCAGTGGGATAGTGGTCAAGTGATCCTCCAGATATTTGGGCCTACCATTGGGCATTGGGGCTTCCAAATCTGATGCTTTCAAATTTGTAGTGGATGATGTCAAAGTGAGGATTGAGAGCTGGAGGAATAATTTGCTTTCTACTGCTGGGAGGGAGGTGCTTGTAAAGTCTGTACTAAATGCCCTCCCCATTTTTGTTATGTCTTGCTTTGTCTTACCTAAAGGCATCTGTTTGGAGGTGTGTAAAACTGTTGCTAGGTTTTGGTGGAGCAAAGGTGAAGGGCTTGCTAAGGGTATGCACTGGATGGCATGGGAGAAGATGGCTTGTCCTAAGCTAGATGGTGGCCTAGGATTTCAGGACATTAGGCTTTTCAATAAAGCCCTTATTTTGAAGAAGCTATGGAGAATTATTAAGCATCCTGATCTCCTGATGAGCAGAGTGTTAAAAGGCAAGTACATCCCCTGCAATTCTTTGTTTGAATATCAGAAGTCAAATGGAGCTTCATGGCTCCGGAACTCTTGGGCTTCTTTTGTTCCTGTTTTGCTAAATCATGTGAATGTGGTTGTGAAGAATGGGTTGAGTGTGAAATTAAATGATTTTAACTGGATTCCTGGGTAAAAGGGGAGCAGACCTCTTCTTAGAGTCCACATTGAAGGAAATCAGTTTGCTGTTAAAGATCTGCTTATGGCTGGGGGTTGTGCCTGGGATGAAGGCCTGGTTAGAGCTTTGTTTGAGGAGTCCACAGCCACTAACATCCTTAAAATCAGCTCTTTGAATCCTAGGGCTGCAGATAAGTGGACTTGCTCTTTTATGTGGAATTTCTCTGTCAAAACTGCCTATGCTAATTTGGTTAGGGAAAAGGTTAGCTTAAGAGGAGGATCTGAGTGCAGTGCAATGGCTGCAGGGAATACCAGAGCTAGAGAGAGATGCTGGAATCTGAAAGTTGTTGGTAAGATAAAACATTTTATTTGGAGATGTTTCTCTAACATCTTGCCAACGAATGATAATTTGAGCAGGAGGGGATTGGAGATTGATTTGAAGTGCAGAGTTTGTGGTGAGAGTGATGAGTCCCTTGAGCATGTTTTGTTTTATTGTAACAGGGCTAAGATTACTTGGAAACTATCCCTGGTGAAGTGGAACAGAGTGTATCAGGAAAAGATCTCTTTCAAGGAGTGATGGTGGTGGATAAGTTCAATGAAGAAAATAGTTAGCTGTGAAGATAGGATCCAGTTATCTACTTACATTCTTTGGTGGCTATGGCGAGCGAGGAATCTCTGGATTTTTGAGAGCAAATGGCAAACAAAAACCTGGATAATTAAGACAACCTTGCAAGAATGGTCTGATTTCAAGAGCAGAGAGCTGCAGAGGTAACAAGAGCTGAGAAGATGAGGCTAGGTCAAGTGTCAGTGGCTTTAGTTTTCTTTGCTCATGGGTAATCTGCTGTGTAGTGTATTTGCTTTGGGTCTGTTTCTGTTTTTCTGATATAGAATTGTATGCTTAGTTGTTGGTGTGTTTCGGGTAGGCAGTACTGTATGTACTTGGCCTCTGTATTTGCTTCTAATTTTGTATCCTCTCCTTGTACATTCCAGGTTTTCCTGGCTTCCTCTGAGTTATATATTTTGATGTCGTTGAAAAAAAAAAGGCTATTATAAGAGATGTTTTTAAAAACACATGAGATTAGGAGGATAAAAAAAAAAGAATAAGAAGCAAATCAATTTCATATATTGTTTTGTAGGGAAAAAAATGGGTGCATATTTGAAAACAAATGTTACCTTATCCAATGGTTTGTTGGATGATCTCATTTCCCACACAATTTTGGCAAAATCAAATTTTCACTATACTTTCAAAATAATATACTTATCAATTACATAGAAAACTCGATTTTCAAATGAGATTATATTTTTGGTGAATAATTTCGATAAGATTTATTTGGTAAAAACGTGTGAATATACCATGATAATCTGTATTTTCTGTAACATTCTATTCGTGTTTACATCAAAAAAATATTTAACAAAATTTGCAATTTAGGAGCAAATATTTTATTTTGAAACATCCATAACATATTTTATATGACATTCAATTTAGGCAAATATAATATCTAATTTTGAATAAGATTAGTTTCAATTCAAATAACACATCAATACAATATAAACATAAAATGTACAATATTAAAAATAATTTGATATGAAAACGCATCAATACAATCAAAATATAGGAAATTTGATCTTTATTTTAATATAGCATTCCAATATTCACCATAAGTTAATGCGGATATGAAAAAATATTATCAAAGAGAATTTTAATTTATAAATATTAATAAATATTTCTGATGCACGAGATTTGTACTAGTTATAAATTAAAATAGGAAACAGCAATAAAGCTAAACTATTACAATGTTATTACAAACCAAAGAAATGAATGTATTTCACAAAGAATGGATATCTATACACGTATGGTATATTTTTTTTTTTTTGGTACAGGGACCTTCCGGTTTCTGGATCGACAGGGGAACCGATTAATCCGGAATCAAGTCGGGTAGGACCACAAGGGCGGCAAAACTCTCCCTCAAGAGTTTTAGCACTGCTGCATTCCCAATCTGGTTAAGCTGGAAGAGACCCAAGTCATCTCATCCAAGCGCTCTTGGAGTCACGTATGGTATATTTGTTTTCAATACTTGGTGAAATACATCCACGAATGTGGCATCTACACCACCATAAGTTCCAATAACCCACCCGTAAATACTAGGCCAAAACCTTTATCCGCTCCCGTTTGGCTCCTTGCATATCACTATAGATAAACCCTCCAAGGATTTTTGTTCCTATTGAAGTACTTCACTGTACATTTTCCGCATTCCTGCTTCGCAGTATCAGGGTTCCACCATTTTCTTGAGTTCGTTTCTTTTCCCTTTTAGTCTGGCATAATTCACCAGTTATATCTCTTGGCTACAGAGTTCTGTATTTGTTGAAATATGATGGTGCGATTGTGTGTCTTTCTTGTTTGATTTTGTTACGATGGCTGATTTCGCATGTTCTTCGCAAGATTGCGTCTTTACTGCTTTATGAGGCTGAAAAATGTGGAATTTGTTACATGTTCTTCATGAGCACCTCAATGGTCCTATGTCAACATCTCGTTTTATCCAATAATATTAGCTCTGATAATTCATTCTCATCGTGCAATGGGCCGTCTGCTTTTGTTCGTCTGAATTGTGGGAGGAGAAAATCGCGAGGGCTGGTTCCAAATGCCAAGAAAAGGCACAAGAGGGGAAAAGGGAGTTGGTGGCAGAGATTCTTTTTTGACGAGGATGCGAATTGGCTGGGGTTGAAGGAAGACTATTTGATTGATGAACTTGAATCGGAGGATGTCACTAGCGGTGACGAGTTATCCGAGAATGAGAAATTTGAGGCATGGAAAAGACGGGCCGAGGCTATAGTTGAATTAAGGGAGGCACAAGATGAAGTCAAGAATGAGGAGAATAGGATGTGGGAGGACTGGCTTGTGGATGGAGCTAATGGTGAACTCAGCAATGGATCGTCGTGGTTTGAGAAATCGAACGATTCGGTTGAAAAGTTGGGGGATGATTTAGTGGAAGACGGTGATGAATTGTTCTCCGCTAAAGGATTGGTTAGGTCCGCGAGGAATTTGGTTCTAGGCAGAGAAGATGACGATATTCTGTATGAGGATCGAGTTTTTCGTTATGCCTCGTTCAATTCGGTGAGTGCTGTTTTGAAGGAATTAGTTGTAGTTGACATGAAAGTATCCACTTCAAATTTAGTCTTTTGCTTTTGAGGCGGCTTAACTGTCTGTCCAACTGTCCCAAGCCAAATGGTATAAGTTCTGAGGCGATTTAGTTATCAGTTTTACTCAAGAATGTTTTCTTGAGAGGTCTTTGTATAATCTCTTGGCTTCTGCACAATCATCACTAATGCCAAAGTTGTCCTGGTCATATGTGTAAGCTGTCATGCATTTGAACACTTGTTAGTAAAATCTGTGAATTATGTTCATGTAGTTGAACATAACTGATGAATCCAAGAAAGTAAATATCGGCATCCCACATTTTGTGCATCAGTTTCAAGCCTTGTGGTATGAAAGATAGAGGGTTACTGTAAAGCTAGCATTGTTCTTTTTTATACATTGATGTTCTGGAAAAAAATCAATAAATTAATTAGGTCAGTGTTAATGATATAACTTCTCCGGTAGCTTCTATTAAGCACACGCCTTGTAGAAAACTTGGTTTGACATATACTTGTGCTATGAGTGGATAATTACAATTTATTAAAATTATAGGCCAGTGTAAGAGCAAGAAGTGAACGATCTCAAATGACTGAACATTATGATTTCCTGAAATTGGGTATGTTTAAACGTGGATGAGCTTGTTTGCAAGTTACCTGTTGAGGATAGAAATTTATCCACATATACAGTAACTAACTTATGAAAATGCTCTTGTAACTTCATCTTTGATCAATAGTGTCAATGGCACTTCGAGGACTTTTTGAAAATCTTCTTATTGCCGTTGTGCTACAATTTAAACTAAGGGTACAAAACGACGTAGTTTTGGGGAACATGATCCACGTTGCAAGGTGGCCCATGGTCAACCATATAATTTATCATCTTTATTTATCTAGCTGTGTTTTTTATATATTGGTTTTGGGATCTGATTAAAATCATATATAATTGATTAGAACCTTCTTGTATACCGTAGTAAAATCACCAATTCGTTCCATACTCTAGCAAGCTGCGTTATGTATAGATGTTAGGTTATTCCCCATGAATATAAGCTATATTGTGTCTGATATACTCTTGAACATGTTCAGGAGTTTCTCAAGGACCTCAATTGGTAAAGGCAAATACCCTTTCCCTATCTAATTGTGTCGAGGGATCAGTATATACGAGAGTAATCAATTCATCACAATTTTTCAAATGTTTGAGCTCGATCATAGTAAACCAGCTGCATGCATTTATAGCCCGTTGCTTGTATGACGTTGGAACTTATATTATTTTAAAGTCATATATAAAGTCCTCTTGATGATATGGAAGTATTATTGCTCAACCATATAATTATCATCGTGTGTAGAGCTTTGTGTACTGGCATTTGGACCTTTTATTTTATATTTCTTTACCCATTTCAGGCTAAATTCTTGGCTGTACTGGTCATTGTCCCATGGGCCTTGGATTTCTTGGTTCACGACTATGTTATGATGCCTTTTCTGGACAGGTACGTAATGATATCTTATTGCATAAGCTGTACTTGAAAAACCCATTGCAGAGTAATTTCTAATACTTGGATTATAGACACAAGCTAACTTGAACATCAATTTCCTATTTTCTTTTTCACTTCACATGGCCAATAATGGATAGGCGATATTCACCACATATAATTGAAGGAAAAAATTTATCATCTTTAAGACCTAATGTTTTTTCTGTGATAAATCCATAACAAGGCTGTCATCTTCATAGGAACTGCACTAAAGAAGTAATATTATAGCTGACAGTATATATTGATTCACAAAAGAAAGTAAAATTCTTATGGTAGCCATTCTACAGAAAGAATATGTCTGCCTAAAACAACAGTTAGTACCAATCTTAGTTTGCTTTTTACTGACTAAGTACTGCTTATTTGTACTTTATATTGTCACTCGGGCGCTCATATGCTGTCCATATCAGTCAAAATAATGTTAGTATACAACTGTCTCTGCTCTGCTACTTTTCCTGACCTTTAATTGTTGCATTGTTATATAAAGAATGATCTTGACTGATCACTAGATTATGTTAAATAGATATGTCAAGACTGTACCACTTGCTGCTCAGCTGCTTGACGTGAGGAGGAATCAGAAGCTTGAAATGGTCAGATCTCTAAATCTTGAGAAAGCACGGTATCGGCTTGAAGTAGAAATAGGGAAATCTCCTCCTCTTTCTGATGAGGACCTTTACTCAGAATTACGACAAAAGGCGTAAGTATTTTTAGTGGATATGTGCTTCAATGTGCTTTTAGGCTGTGAACTGTTTGCTGAACTTGAAACATCTAATGGCTTGAAAAGGAGAAAAGAAAAAAAAAAAAAAAATATATATATATATATATATATTTGGGCCATCTTTCTACAGATAATATTGTACTCTAGTGATACTTGTGACTCGGTCAGACGGATGCTCTGTGATATTTGTAACTTTTCATGACTTAAAAATTGTCTTGCGAGGCAATTATTAATCTTTTGCTTGTTCCTTATCAGGTTAGAGTTGCGTGATGAATGGAGATTAGAGAACCGCAGAGCATTTGCTAACATATGGTCAGATACGGTTTTTGGGATCTCGTTGTTTGTTCTGCTATACTTCAATCAAAGCCAAGTGAGTTATAATAATCTTCTCTCTTCTTTCACTTCAACCGCAAAAGCCTTCCTTTGTTGTTCAGTTTCATGTACTCAAAAAGGATCATATTTTTTTTTCTTATTCGAATCACATGGAATTGGTACAATGGAGGTTATATAGTTATGTCTTTCATTGTTTTTTAACTTATAAAAGCCAGATTGAGAATGATTCCTTTTTTATATCTATCGGTGGCGTTTTTTACTCTTCCAACTGGTACTCTGCAGGTAGCTTTGCTGAAGTTTACAGGTTATAAGATAGTGAATAACATGACAGACACGGGGAAGGCATTTCTTATCATACTTTTAACCGACATTTTCTTAGGGTACAATTCTGTGCTTTTCCATATACACACGTGCATCACGTTTACGTGTGCATCACATTTTATTATTCCTGTGTAATCTAAGGTCTCACGTGTTGCGAAATGCAGTTATCATTCTGAATCAGGTTGGCAGACATTGTTAGAGGTTCTTGTCGAGCACTACGGATTTGAGGTGGATAAGGCTGCCATAACTATCTTTGTCTGCCTAGTTCCTGTTATAATTGATGCTTGTGTCAAGCTGTGGGTATGTACTTTTTTTTTTTTTAAAAAAAATATGTGTTTTAACACATAATAATGGACTAGATCAAAATGGCACAATTAAATTCTAGTGCTTCTTCTAGTGAAGTTTCTAGAAAAATATATCAAACGACGCAATGCACCTTGGGTCGCTACGGAAACAATCTCCTTATATATATAATTACAAGGGTAAGGTTTTCGTACAACTGACCCCCATACCCCAACCAGTTGGGAATATACTGGGTATGCTGTTGTTGTTTAACACATAAAATTCAGAATAATGGCAAAAATACCATCGAGTTCAGGTTTCTTTTTCCTTTTTTTTTAGCTTTTTTTTTGTTTTAAATGCTTTACGAAAATAGGCCAAACTTTATAGGTCGTTTGCAATCAGTATCTAGACGTGTCCATCAGCCGGGCCGGTTAACGACCCGTACCGGCCCGTCGGGTCACTGGGGCTTCAAAAGTTGGACCCAGAACCGGCCCGGCTATATCTAGGGGCTGGTCCGGCCCGATCTGGCGGTTCATCAAACCGCCAGTTTTTTAATTAAAAAGGAAAAGTAACTATGACCAGCGGGTCAAAAAAGAAAAAGTAAGACCCGGAACTGGTCCGGTTTTATCACGGGTCCGGTTCCGAGCCGGTTTGGCCCTTGCCACCTCTATCAGTATCCCAATCTGACCTATCTTGAGATTCCTCTCAATTCAAACTTTTCCAATAATTTTGGTGTTTTAATTTTGTGACGTTATTCTGACCCATTATTCTGTTATTTGTTTTTTTTTTTCAGTTGTTTAAATACCTGCCGAGATTATCCCCAAAGGTGTCCAGTATTTTCCGCGAAATGAAGAGACATTAGCAAGACTTTTTTTTTTTGGTATCTACAGGTTTTAATCTCCATTAGGGATTCTTGTATTCTTTTTATATGGAGAGGTTTCACTTTCCATAGTTTCGTTTCTTCCTAGAGGACTTTAAACTCCATGCGATTATTTTATGTGAGTATCATATGTAAGAATATGTAGCCCGAAAGCATTGGGTTCACATTTAATTATTTTATTGGGCCAAACCTTTATTTAATAGTCAAACAAATCTAAGTCATTAATCTGGATATTTGATAGACGTACCAGATCTAAAGACACTCCTATATAAATTAGTCATCTCTCCTCCTATTAGGGTACGCAATCATAATCCCATCATTTTTCTGCTATGTTAAGATTGGACAGGAGAGAGAAACTAATTTAGTCCTAACAATTGATCAAGTCTCTTGTGATCATCAAGATCACTAATTATGTCGTCTTCCGCATCAAGTAAGTATTTCGTATACACCAAATTATTTATTCAAGATCCTTGATGAAATTTACATGTGGTATCAGAGAATGTGTTGTGGATAAATAATTTGTTTGTATGAATTTTACAAGCATATTTTGTTTGTAATTAATGATGAACTGGATAAATTAATCGCATGAATTTTGATGGGTTGCAATTAGTCCTGTATGTCTTATTCGATTTCTTAATCGCCGTGTTTTGGTGTTTGTTCTGTTCGAGTTCACCGAACTAATTGGTTGATAAACTGCTTTATCTATTTACGGGCCCTATGGTTGATTTTATTTGAATTATTTATGCAAGTGGGCCAATTGATGAAACAACATGTTCTATTGAAACTATATGAAAGCCCATAAGGTTGGTCAGTGAAACAAGTGAGCAGAATGAGGATTTATCTTTCTTTTGTTGAAATAAATTGATAGATGCCATGGCCCATGTATCATGTATGATTATTGATCTTTGTTTCTCTAGAAGTATAACTGATGGCCCACAGTATGCTTATTGGAATTTATGTTAATTTATGCAATTGATTATATGAACATTATGTGAATGCAATAGTTTCGTATTGTTTATTTTAATGGACCTTATGATGATGATCAAGCTTTTATAAATAGTTGCTTGTGGATTCAACTGGATATGGTATTATATGACATTAAAGTAAAATTAATTAGTTAGTCACCAAAGTGGCCTAATTAATTTTTAATGTTCGGTCATATAATTTATGGTTATAATTTTGTTATATGACATTGTGATAAAATTAATTTGTTAGTCACCAAAGTGGCCTAATTAATTTTTTAATGTCCAGTCATATAATATTATTGTTACAACTGTTTATTATATGACATTAAGTGAAAATTAATTTGTTAGTCACCAAAGTGGCCAGATTGATTTTCTAATATTTAGTCATATAACTTATGTTCTCTTGAGAATGTCATTATTTAAGATAATGAGTTTATTGGTTGTTGGAAATTATGGATTTACCCAAAGGTGAATCAATGTTCTATAACTAATAAACATTAAGGAGAAATATATATCTTTGTCGAGCGTATGTAGATATCTAAAGATACTATGTATGTTAGAAGAAGTTTATTTAATTTCTCATTAAGTGTTGAATGACATTCGATTTATAATAATGATATATATTGTTGTGTTTACCCAAAGGAGACCAACAATATATGTTATAAATGATTTTCTGAATCTATTAATTAAGTGAGCTTTTATGATTGTGCAGCTATCTCTCTTCATTCGCAAGCTTCTTCTGTTATTGTCTTTAATGGTTTGAATTTCTCTGAATGGCGTGAGCAAGTCAATTTCCATTTAGGTGTTTTGGATATTGACTTGGCTCTGCTTGAAGAAAAGTCTGCTGACATTAATGATCAAAGCAGTGAGGTTGAGAAATCAAAACGTAAGGCTTGGGACAGGTCTAACAGATTATGTTTGAGCTTTATGCGAATGACGATTGACAACAACATTAAGTCAACTCTTCCCGATAATGTGGATGCAAAAGCATACCTTTTGCTTGTGGAAGAGCGTTCTCGTTCCGCAGATAAGTCATTGGCAGGAACACTTATGGCGGAACTCACGACCAAAAAGTATGATGGGTCGCGTAGTATGCAGCAACATGTTCTTGACATGACTAATCTTGCAGCAAGGCTTAAGTCCCTGGGCATGACTGTGGATGACTCATTTCTGGTGCAATTTATGCTTAACTCGTTGCCTCCTGAATATGGGCCTTTTCAAATTAACTATAACACTATTATGAATAAGTGGGATGTTAATGAATTGGCCAGTAAGCTTGTTCAGGAAGAGACGAGGCTTAAGGCACAAGGAGTTCATACAGTCAACCTTGTGTGTCATGGAGCGAATAATGTTATCAAACCGAAATCCAACAAGTTAAAGAAAAAAGGACCTGCTAAAGTTTCACAGGTCACTAATGATGAAAAGAAGGAAAATTGGGTAAATAAATGTTATTTCTGTAGAAAAGAAGGTCACATACAGAAAGATTGCCTGAAACGCAAGTCTTGGTTTGAAAAGAAAGGTATTTCTAATATCTTTGTATGTTTCGAATCAAACTTGTCTGAAGTTTCTTCAAATACTTGGTGGTTGGATTCTGGTCCTACAACTTATGTTTCTAATGTGATGCAAGGATTTCTTACAATCCAGAGCATTAACCCAAATGAGAACTTCTTGTTTATGGGGAACCGTATGAAGGCCCCAATTGAAGGAATAGGGACTTATCGTATTGTTTTAGATTCCGGGCACCACCTGGATCTTTTACAAACTCTCTATGTACCTTCATTTTCTAGAAACTTAATGTCTATTTCTAGACTTGATGTTCTTGGGTTTTCCTTTAAGTTTGGACATGAATGTTTCAGTTTGTTTGATAAACATGATTCCGTTATTGGTTCTGGAATTCTTATGGATGGTTTATATAAACTGAAACTTGATGTTGATTTTTCTGCATCTTTAATGTGTGTTCATCAAAACATTGGAATTAAACGTGGTGTAGCGAATGAGAACTCTGCTTTCTTGTGGCATAAACGTTTGGGTCATGTATCCAAAGAAAGAATGCAAAGGTTGGTGAAAGATGAGATTCTTTTGGATCTAGATTTTGCCGATCTTGGGTTGTGTGTGGATTGCATTAAGGGAAAGCAAACCAAACATAACAAGAAAGGAGCCACAAGAAGTAGTCAGCTTCTTGAAATTATACACACTGATATATGTGGACCTTTTGATGCTCCATATTTTAATGGAGAAAAGTATTTCATTACCTTTATAGACGATTTTTCACGTTATGGTTATGTCTATCTGCTCAAGGAAAAATCTCAAGCTGCAAATGCACTTGAGGTTTTCATTAATGAAGTTTAAAGGCAGTTAGACAAAAAGGTGAAAATAGTAAGGTCTGATAGAGGTGGTGAATACTATGGAAGGTATGATGAATCGGGACAAAACCGGTCCATTTGCTAAGTTCCTTGAAAGACATGGCATATGTGCATAGTATACTATGCCAGGCACACCTCAACAAAACGGTGTAGCAGAAAGGCGAAATAGAACATTAATTGATATGGTTAGGAGTATGATAAGTAATACATCATTACCCAAATTTTTGTGGATGTATGCACTTAAGACTGCCGTGTATCTGCTAAATAGGATTCCTAGTAAGGCAGTTCCTAAAACTTCTTTTGAGTTATGGACTGGAAGGAAACCTAGTTTGAGACACCTGCATGTTTGGGGTTGTCCGGCAGAAGCACGAGTATACAACCCACATGAAAAGAAATTGGATTCTCGAACTGTGAGTGGTTACTTTATTGGTTACCCAGAGAAGTCCAAAGGGTACATGTTTTACTGTCCTAATCATAATTCTATAATCGTTGAAACGGGCAATGCTAGATTTATTGAAAATAGTGAAGTTAGTGGGAGTGCTAAAGAGACTGTGGAAATTAATGAATTAAGAGTTGATGTTCCATTACCCATTAATGTTCCAATATCCACAGTTGTACCAAATATTGTTCCACAACCACAAAATAATAGTGGACAAAATTTGGATGAAGTAGCACCCCATGAAGAGACTAACTTGCCACCAACTAATATAAATGAACCACGTGGAATAGCATTAAGCAAACTTACAAGGGTGAGAAGATCTGCTATTTCAGATGACTATATGGTTTATTTGCAAGAGTTGGATTATGATACTAGCATTGATGAAGATCCTGTTTCGTTTTCACAAGCCATTAACAGTGATGAGTCTCATAAATGGATTGATGCTATGAAAGAAGAGTTAAACTCTATGGCTAAAAGCAATGTTTGAGATCTAGTAGAGTTGCCAGAAAGTTCAAAACGAGTTGGGTGTAAGTGGGTCTTTAAGACCAAACGCGACTCGAGTGGCAATATCGAACGACATAAAGCTAGACTTGTTGCCAAGGGTTATACTCAGAAAGATGGCATTGATTATAAGGAGACTTTTTCACCTGTTTCTAAGAAAGATTCCTTGAGGATCATTATGGCTTTAGTAGCTCAGTATGATCTAGAGTTACATCAAATGGATGTGAAAACGGCCTTTCTTAATGGGGACTTAGATGAGGAAGTCTATATGGATCAACCCGAGGGTTTTCCCATAGAAGGAAAGGGTCACATGGTGTGTAAACTTAAAAAGTCAATGTATGGACTTAAACAAGCTTCCAGACAATGGTATATTAAGTTTAATGATACCATCATGCCTTTTGGTTTTCAAGAAAACACTGTTGATCGGTGTATTTACCAGAAGATCAGTGGGAGTAATTTTATATTTTTGGTTCTATATGTTGATGATATCCTACTTGTTGCTAATGATTTGGGAATTTTGCATGAGACTAAAGATTTTCTCTCAAAGAATTTTGAAATGAAAGATATGGGAGAGGCATCCTATGTGATTGGAATTTCAATATTCCGGGATAGATCACAAGGATTGTTGGGGTTGTCTCAGAAAGCATATATCGAGAAAATTCTTGAGAGATTTAGTATGAATACTTGTTCAGCAAGTGTTGTCCCATTACAGAAAGGGGACAAGTTTAGTCTTATGCAATGCCCTAAGAATGATGTGGAACGAAAGAGTATGGAATCAATTCCATATGCTTCTGTTGTGGGCAGTCTGATGTACTTGCAAACTTGCACGAGGCCTGATATTAGCTTCGTTGTTGGAATGCTTGGCCAATATCAAAGTAATCCTGTATTGGATCACTGGAAAGTTGCAAAGAAAGTGATGAGATACCTTCAAGGGACGAAGGATCATATGCTCACATTTAGAAAATCTGATCGCCTTGAGGTGATTGGGTATTCAGATTCAGATTTTGCTGGGTGTCTTGACAGTCGCAAGTCAACGTTTGGCTATGTTTATCTCCTCGCCGAAGGAGAAATTTCATGGAAAAGTGCCAAGCAGTCTGTCATAGCTGCATCTACCATGGAGGTTGAATTTGTGGCTTGTTTTGAGGCTACAATTCATGCATTATGGCTGCGGAACTTTATTTTGGGACTTGGGGTTGTCGACACCATTACCAAGCCCCTGAAATTGTATTGTGATAATTCCGCAGCAGTTTTCTTCTCAAAACACGACAAATATTCCAAGGGTGCAAAACACATGGAATTAAAGTATTTTGCCGTTAAGGAGGAAGTTCAGAAACAAAGAGTGTGCATTGAACATATAAGAACGGACCTTATGATTGCTGATCCGTTAACTAAAGGTCTACAACCAAAGACATTTAAAGAACATGTACATAGAATGGGTCTTGGTTGTATTGATGATTGATAATGATGATGTTATGGCACACTCTTGAGCTCATTGATGTTATGTTTCTGACTATTATCGAATTTATTGTTCATTATGATTTTGTATACATTATGTTTAGAACAAGAAATGAATGTCTTCCTGACAATTAAGTGGACCTTCTGATATTTATATATAATTATGGAACTTGATGTGTTGAACTATTAGTGTAGTAGTATATGGAAGGAAGTATGCGAATCGAGAGTGTACAACCGCCATAACTCTCACTATATGGTTTATCATGTCATAGTTTATTATAATGTATGGCATAACGGGATTTGTTTATGTGCACCTAATGTTATACTACTAAATTATGGGCTGTCAGACCAAGTGGGAGAATGTAAGAATATGTGGTCCGAAAGCATTGGGCTCACATTTAATTATCCTATTGGGCCAGACCTTTATTTAATAGTTAAACAAATCTAAGCCATTAATCTGGATATTTGATGGACGTACCAGATCTAAAGACAATTAGTCTTCTCTCCTCCTATTAGGGTACGCAGTCATAATCTCATCACTTTTCTGCTACGTTAAGATTGGACAGGAGGGAGAAACTAATTTAGTCCTAACAATCGATCAAGCCTCTTGTGATCATCAAGATCAAGATCACTAATATGTCATCTTCCGCATCAAGTAAGTATTTCGTATACACCAAATTATTTATTCAAGATCCTTGATGAAGTTTACATCATAAAATGCAAACCTTGTAAATGTTCATCTGCTTTTGCTAGTTTTGAACATTCTACTACAACTAGTACAACACATGTGTATTACACGGGTGTTTGTTAAAAAATTATTCTTAAATTTTAAAATTAATGAGAAAATTATATTAAATTTAGTTTACTTTTTTACAAAAAAAAAAAAAAACATATTACTATATATTTTAGAATGATATGTGTTACTTATGACTTACATGTGTTATATTATATTAGTTTTCATAACTTATATCATATAACTACTTGAAATATAAATATATTAGTTGATAAATAATTTTATTTTTCTAATTAATATTAAAAATAATTTTATTATTGTTATAAATATAAATATAATTTTTTTTTATACATACAATATGGATGTTAAATCGAAGCTCATCAAAAGAAGATTAATTTGATATATTACATATGTAAAACTGATAAAAAATACAAAAGTTATTAACTTTTAAAATATATATACAATTCAATAGTTATAATAAGGAATGATATTAAAATGCAATTAATACATGTAACATGACCATAAATAATCAACATATTTATGGTAATCCGAACCTAATTATTTTTAGTTTGGAATTAAATTAAAATCTACTCAAGCCTAATAACGAAGCATGTAATTTTGCCACATAGGATTCCGAAGTACCAGAAGCAGCCACGTAGGCTCAGCGCGTCCTAGATTAATATATAGGGGGGATTGAAGAAGAATTTCGTCAATTTATATCTGTAATTATATTAAAATCTCTCTGAGAACTCCTTGTGGACAAATACTTGCACATAATCGAATGCCAAATTGCTATTATTCATCTTCTTTGTCCACCACATTTACCGTTTCGTTGGTTTCCATCATATTCTCAGTTATCCTTTTTTTTCATTGGAATGATGGAAAATTTAATAACAAAAACACATAATTACATCTGGAGAACAATCCGATAGCTGAATAAGACAGCTCTTGAGCCGAATCTAGTGGGATGACAGATCCGAAGACTGTCTATAAGCTAACAATAGCCCACAACGCACCGACAAACAAACCACAAAACAATACTAAAAAGCTCCACAACTGGAGAATACACACTCATCTACGGGAGAATACACACTCCCCTGCGCAAAAACACTAAATAAACAAACATAAAAAAGGCAAAACACACAACAAAACAAAACGAACCCCAAACAAAACAAAAACTAGACAAAAAAACTAAACTAGGCCCTTCCCGCAACCGAACAGAACACCGAGCGAGACACGCTAGCAAAAACATACGGCCAACCACCTAAATGAGTCGGACCACACCCAAGAAGCCCCTCCAGAAACTATCGAACCCGCCTAACCGGAAGCGCATTTCAGGAGCATGATCATGCACCCAGACGGTAAATCCCAACCCCACCACCAGAGAACCAACAGCCAAACCCGACGCACCACCACTACCCCGAACTCAGCCGACAACGGAAAAGACGCCGGTGTTGGGATCTATGAGGATCTCATTATGTACAAGTCATTAATTCAATAGCAAACGTAAACCTATGTGCAGCGGATCTAAAGGTTTTACGTAGAAAACCTACGACTTAAAATTTTCTGAATCTGACTGATTCGGGTTGACCGGGAATAGCACAC
>CACSLK010020742.1:17660630-17671400 GCA_902706635.1 Striga hermonthica | reverse complement strand
AACTGAAAAATTGCCGCCGAGCCCGCCTAGGAGCGCTTAGGTCCGCCTAGGTGCCGCCTAACCGCCTGGCCGCCGAGCCCGCCAAGGCCGCCTAGGCCCACCTAGGCGCCGCCTGGATGACTTTTTCTGTCGATTTGTGTAAATAGGAGGCACTCGGGCACCGCCTAGCGCCTAGGCGGCCGCCTAGGCCGATTTTTAGAACAGTGTGTAGGAGAATTCTGATCTCTTCTTTTCATTTTAATGAGCCTAATGGTGTATATATAAAGCTACAGTAGGGACTTTTATGAGATTAGGAATATGGCTCCTTAATTAATTAGACTAACTGTAGGCCAAACCCACTCTTCTAATTAATTAAATAATATTATGGGTCACTAACATAATATTATTGCACTGCATTTTTCTAGCCCAATAATTAATTCTATTACTGATAATCAAGAAATAATTAATTTATTATTAGTTCACCGCAGCTAGCGCTCGTTCATCACATTATTACTATGTCGAAATTTAATCCACCTGCAGGGTTTAGCATAATAATCCTTCATGAACTCACTCCGGGGACATCATCAAACTAAACGTACATGGTGACCGTAATCCTAACAGCACATCATATATGCAACAATATTACCCAAGATAGTAAGACTATTAATCCAGTGAACTGAACCTTACCCATGTGAATCAAAATATATACTGCATATATATGTATTAAATATGCATGTTTAATATCTTACGGGTTAAGAGAACGCATTAATTAACCGAGACCTAGTTCGTTTACGACAATCAGTATAAAACGAACTTCTTCTCTCTGGAATCCTGATCAATACATAAATGTACTAGTGCAACTAATCAGTCAAGACCAACTGTATCATTAACACTACAACCATTCGGATGGGGTGTTCATTTCCATCTAGGTTGTGAACCACTATTCTTGTTTCACAAGTAACTGATAGAATGATCTTCGGTTCGCCCGATGACGACCCACTCTATCTAATTGCAAAATAAAAGAACGTAGAACTTGTTTAATCTAACATATTTCTCATTCATAAAGGACAAAAGTGTAAGATCATCCAAAGCCAAGCTTTCAGTATATAACACTAACAGCCGCCGCCGCCTCTAACTCGCCCATATCCACCATGCTCATCCTCATAACAACAAAAACTAACACAAACAACCCTACTACAAATCTATTTCAATCGCCTACACTACCCACACTTAGAGTGTGTTTGTATATGAATAAATTCAATCTGCACTAAATTTATACTCAATATCTAACTCAATTTTAACTCAACTCCATTGTCCTTAACGTTATCAATATATTTAAATAATAACACCAATCATTCTTACTCATCATATAAATTTTTATTCATTATTCATCAACTCACATATTTTTAACTAATCATCACTTCATATCATCTTTATCATACTTTTACATCAAATCACTTTAATTACTTTATTTTAAATAATATCTTAAAATAAAATCAAAATCCCACTAACAACTACCGTACTATCTTTTTCAAAATTAACACTAGTTAACAAAAAAAACTCGTTTTGAGCGAAAATATCAGTATACAAACACGCCATTATTATCTGGTGGGAAAGAGATTTAGAACAATACATAGGGTTGCGATAGACACCATCCAAAGGCAAAAACGAGATAAACCATTCATCCATCTATAAACATGATTGAAAAAAATAAATGAAATCAACTAAATATTCCAGGAAGAGCCGATAATCCACGAAACCACAGCTCTGATACCAATTGTTGGAACAAGCTGGTGAAGGCGGTCCGTTCCTACGGTTTGTTAGCATATACCAAACACGTACATACATGATTTCGACTAAACGTAAGCATGCTCATAAAGTATGAATAGATAGCTACCTTAAATCAGAGGCTTTAATTCGGTCAGGCAATCTTCTAGACTATATCCCGACCCTCGTCTGGATGCCAGATGGATGACGATCCTCCAAACGCTTGCGAAGAGTGGATTGTTACTCATACTCCCAAACCCTATTCGGCACTCTTCAACCCTAGATGGTGGTGGTTAATGTGTGTCATGGAATTCTTAGGTTTTTAGAGATGAGAAAGCCCCTCTATTTATAAAGGTCATTAGGACCGGTCATGGGATCTTCTAGAAAGTATAGGGTTCGGGCTCCCTACTAGCCCAAATTCTTATGTTCAGCCAAAACACAATTTGGCCTATAAATATTATTAGCTCATTCCAGTAAAGAATTAATTCTCGTTCTATCCCCAAATGAATCAAGGCTTCTATTAGACTCAATATATTTTTTCGTGTTTAAGATATTGCATTTCCATTAACTATTAAAGCTTCTAACTACTTTAATTAATTCATATGTTTTATTCCTTAAGTAGTACCACTCAACTTCATTATTGTACGGATTAAATCTACCTGCAAGGTTTACTACAATAATCCTTATGGGGACGACATCAACCTAGATGACCAAGACATGGTGCCCTACTGCCAATAAATAGATAGCATGCAGACAATGTCGTTATCCATGATATTGGGCATATTGAACCAAACTTGGTTCTCACGCATGGTAGTAAGTCAAAGTAACAAACAAATATCTCTTATATTTAAATATCACAGTTAGGGTTAAGAATTAGTAGAGCCACCGAGACCTTGATTCATCATGACAGTCAGAATAAAAGAACTCATCTAATCTGTGATCCTTTCAATGCGATACATCACAATAGTATAAACTAAATAGCCAAGACAAGCTACATCCAGTTTATAATACAACCTCTATAACAATCTTGGTTGTGAGTATAATTTATATCTTATAAAAAACCGACAATGTGATCTTCAGTGTGACTACTAACATAATACATTGTCTATAATATAAGATAATAGGAAATTTGATAGACAAGCAATCATAAATAGTGCAACAATAAAAAAACATTTATTTAGTCAACATGGAAATCAAGTAAATACATTCTAAAAGTGTACGTAAAAGTTTTCTTTATAGTATACTCCAACACCATACTCCTCATTCTCTTGGTCTATTGCCGTCTCACCGGGCACATCCAGACAAGCCTCTGAAAGCACAAACTTGTACCCCTATGTAGTTAACACTATGTCCAAGTTCTTTTTCCAGACAATGTAGTTGGGACCAATGAGTTTGTTTTCTTTGACAGTTACGAACAAAGGATTGAAAGAAATTTTTAAAACTTGAGATCGTGGAAAATAAGTTTTACTTGGTCAAGTCTTGGAATTTAATTCTAAAATGTTATCCTTTAACAATAATATTTTATTATATTCACTGATACCTCAAAACACCAAATCCTTACAGGCCACTGTAGTTTGAACGTCTACAGTTCATACCGTCGTAAGAAGAGGGTTTATCACTCCGTTTCAACCTTTTGAATTTCTGAACACATAATTAATAGTCGGTCCAATTTTGGCCTGTACAAATATGAGTGGTGATTCCTATGGAACACAACTACTAAGTGTGCTCTTAATATGACCCATTACTTGGTACCACGTTCATTGTCAAAATTATATGTACACCTGTGGGATGCTTGTACGCTTTGAAATAGTTCTCTACTGCCATCGCGAAGGAAGTCTGTCCAGGTGAACTGTGATTAAAATTTATCATGTAGGATGAAGGCCCTAATTTCAACGCGCAAATTTAACCACTTCATCAAAAATCTAGTAATATAGCCATGAAATTTTAAATTTATTTAATTCCATTAAACATATAACATTTTAATTAAGCAATTTTCGTAAACATGTTTCTATTACTGGTTCTTACACGTAAAACAACAAATTAATCTGACACATGCATAATTAAAGGCCATAATAAACTAGAAAATAAATTCAACTATCATGACCAACAATTAAGATTCCAATCACAATTGGAAACTACCAATCATTGTCCTTGTAGAAATGGTGGTTTCCTTTTGGACTTGTAATTTTCTTTTCATCGTGAATCCCACTTTTCTTCTCTAAAAACCGTCGTTAGGAAAATTTGTGCCACCGGGTCGGTTGCTTCCGCTTGCTGTTGCCGTGGAGCATCGCGGTTGCTAGGTGTCGCGATATTGCTGGCCCGCGCACATGAGGCACACACTTCTTTAACTGTTGTATGTTTCCCTCGCGTCACAGAACTGCAGTAGCCCCGTCTTCTACTAGAGCGAGGCATGCAATGTTGAAGCTCGCGCTGCCATCATCTGAGTCTTCGGGTGCGCTCAACCACCAGGTCGCGGCCACAGACACTATACACGAGCTGCTGCAAAAAATCGCACGCTAGTTGTCGCTCGCCGTCTCCCCTCGACAATGGCACTCGATGTCGCAGTGCATACTTTGGCAGCACCTGCGACTGGTAACATGCTGCCAGCGGGCATGCCTGCGTGCACACGACACCACGCACACTAGTGACTGCGGGTTCGCAATTCGCGCATCTCGTTGGGGTGTGCAGGCCGTCGTCTTGATAATTTGGGATCGTTCTCATCTACAGGGTCAATCGAACAAATAGTACACAATTACATAATTTGACCTACGACCTACGCAGGTGTCGTAAATGAATGATACTAATAAAGTGATAAATTTTGTAGTGTCCCACTGAGCGTTTAAATTATTACAATCATTCCACAACCTAAAAATCCCTAACATATCTATGACTTATACATGAATTGAACACATACATCTGGGCTACAATAGTCGAATTCAAGAGCAACTGCAAACAACACTTATTTGCAGTTTTAATCTACTATGTGTTGCGCTTGCACACAATTAATTCATATATGTCACACAAGTCCTAATTCAAATAGTGAACAAAGACGATTAAGTCTGGGCTCTGATACCAGTTCTTGGGTTCTATGAAGAACTCCAACGATGTGCACATCCAAATCTATTAAAAATTATATCCTAACGCAACAAAATCTATAGTTAGGATCAAGACATACGGTTTAACAATTGTCGATCCTGACGCGACTTACATAGCCTACGGGGCTGGATGGGCGGTTCTCAGTTGTGTCCTCTAGCCCACGTTCCTCATTGCAATTCCTTGTTAAGTCATCGGGTCGTCTCCTCGGATCACCTATCGCAGCTCATCAGAGTCGCATGTTGTCACCGGGTCGCCGCGTGCGGTCATGCTAGGCATTGGGTGGATGCGGCACTGGGCGCTCGACGTGCCTTGCGGTGCGTGCGAATCTATGTCCCGGCACTGTACTGGGACGAGGCGTGCAGTCGCCAAGTGCTGCAGCTGCGTGTGGTGACAGAGCGCGGTTGTGCAGTGGTGATGCAGTGGTTATCCTTTGTGGGATCCATTCAGTACACTCATAGTGTATAAGTACAATTCATCAGTTGAGACCAATCGATCCAAATTACACTACAACCGTTCGCGATGGTTGTTCATTTCCATCTAGATTGTGAATTCTTTATTTATATTTTAGAAGTAACTAATAATAGGATCTCCCTGCTAGGGTTGAGCATGGGTACGGTCAGAGATTAAGAAATCTCCGGAACCGTACCAAAATTCAGAGATCATTATCTCTGAGACCGTATCGAAAATTTGAAACGGTTCAGTTTGGAAATTTTTATTTTTCGGTTTGGTTCGGTTCGGTATTCAGAACTATCAGAATGGTTCGGTTCAGATTTTCAAAGATTTATAATTTTTCTCTAATTTTTTTGAATGACTACCTAACTATATTTTAATTTTCATATGTTTTTTTTTTTTTAAAAAGCAATATTCATTAATACTTCATCATGTTGAAGTTTTTTTTTTAAATCAACTTTAGAAGTAACTATAGATTTTAGTTATTTAATTTATATATGTTTAAAAAAAACATTCATCAATACTTTCTCATATTAAAAGATTATGTTTTTAAATCAAGTTTAGAAGTAACTCTAAATTTTGGTTAAAACTAAATTTGTGCAACTAATAATGAAAATTTAAACCGTGCTGAGTTCTGTCCGGTGAGACCGTCTGGCGGTGGCGGTACGGAACCTGGTTTCAAACAAAATAATAATAATTTCTTTAAAAGTATTTTTAACCGATCATACCATTTTAAGTAATTTTTTTATAGCAGGAAAAATTCAATTATAGATCAAGTATTACTAAGCATAAAATTTAAGTAAAGCTTGATTATTATTACTATATTTTATTTGCATTTTCAAAACTCTCAAATCATATAGTATCAAAGTTGATATAAAATATATTAATAACACACATCTAATGTTATAATTCAGTTCTTAATTTCGGTTAGGTACGGTATGAGACGGTTCCGTTCGGTTCTCGGTACAGATATTTGTGAAATCTCTAAAACCATACCAATTATTTTTTCCGTTCGGTCGGTTCGGTTTAGGAAAATTCAAATGGTCTACATTTATTTTTCGGTTCGGAGTAAGTTCAGTTTGGCTTTCGGAACGGTTCAGAATTCTCCGAGTCCCATGCTCAGCCCTACTCCCTGCTCATCCATGATGAAGCATAATTATCTAAATGTAAAACATCAAAACGTAGAAGTAGAACCTAGAAGCGTTTAGTTAAACATAATTCTCATTCAATCAGACATATTATTTATAACGCAAAAAATGAAGCTTTCAACATATACATTAACATACTAGAAGTAGAAAATTGAGTAAGACTTAAAGAAAATGGTCGTGTGAATAATTTCAAATTTTGGAAATTTTTTGACAAATTTTAAGAGTTGAGATAATATTCAAATCTGGAGTCATATGATATTTGTCGAAAATTAAGATAATGAAAGAGAAGACAAAATTAATTAGGTAGGATTAATGAAGGAGTGAAAAGAGGGAAATTGTAACTGTATTCCAAAATAATGAAATGTGGGTTTTATTTATAGAGAATGTGAAAATATGAATTTTGGTAATTTTTATAATTTAAATTAATACTAATTATTAACCCTTAAATTATTTATAAAAATCTTATCTAAAAAATACACTTGTTCAATAAGAATGAGACAAGTGTCACATTTCCAAACTTTATACCCAGACGCGACCCAAGGTCGCCAAATTTCTATTGATATTTTTTTTTTTCGGTCATTTTCTTTGTGACCCAACTCATTGGGTCACCTAAAAGGAAGCCTAACAACCACCACCAACTCTTCAGAATTGTAGACAGGTCAATAAGCATTGTTTTTCAATTACAATTGGACCGATGGGTTGACCCGGGACCCAGTCGACGCAGAGTCAGAACCGGTCTGAGTGAATGATTTGGACCAAGTGACAGCGGACCTGGTCAACACGACATTGACCTGGTCGACTCGGGCATCTACCCGGTCAGGTCAACCCAACTTGACCATCTCAATATATATTTATTTTAATATTTTTTTTTATTTTAAAAATGAAAACTATATATATGTTTATATGGTAAGTACTTATTATGATATACAATATTATTAACAAAATTTATATGTAAAATATTTATTATTATTACCTTTATGTATATCAATATGAAAAAATACTGTATATATAATTTTAAAAATTTTAAAATTAATTATAATCTGTACTTATATAGAAAGCCATCACATTTACTAGAATTAGTAGGAAGAAAAGTCAACTCATAATTAATTGCACACCATATTTAGAAAGTTTTTAGATTTTTTAAATCATAAATTAGGGTATCATTAAATGCCCTAAAACTATGGGTTTTGTTGAAGTGGAAATAGTTATTTTCACCCCGTTCTGAAGTCATGCTAAGTTTTTCACACCACCCAATAAAAAGCTAAGTTTTTCACCCCAAAAAGTACGAAGACATATGCGATGAACTATGCGATAAATAGGCGACATGTATGAGCATGGGCGAGAAAATTATAAGTTTAAGTATGCGACTGTTCTACGATGAATATGTGGAGATTCGATGTACGATTCGGTCAATCGCGGGTCGTCGCCCATTAAATAATTATTCTTGTTAGGCGAATGAATCTGCGACTACTAGTCGAAATAATTATTCGCGACACAACTGCGACATACCAACGTCGCATATTATTCGCAGAGTTGGTGCATAATAAGTTTTTTTCGTGTTTCTTTTATCTTTCAGTTACGCATATTGCTCGCATACCACCTTCGCACTTCTACTCGAAAGTTTATTTTTTATTTTTTTCATCTTTCAGTTATTTCAGTTATGCGATAGGGTATGCGAATTTCCGCCTATTGCTCGCATACCACCTTCGCACTTCTACTCGAAAGTTTATTTTTTATTTCTTTCATCTTTCAGTTATTTCAGTTATGCGATGGGGTATGCGAATTGCCGCATATTGCTCGCATACCACCTTCGCACTTCTATTCGAAAGTTTATTTTTATTTCTTTCATCTTTCAGTTATTTCAGTTATGAGATAGTGTATGCGAATTGTCGCATATTGCTCGCATACCACCTTCGCACTTCTACTCGAAAGTTTATTTTTTTATTTCTTTCATCTTTCATCGTTTAATTTAATTTAATTTTTCTATTTCAGGTATGAGAAATGCCACATCATACAACAAACAACAAAATTATAATAAAATGCAAAAAAAAAAAAAAAAAATGTATTACATGAATCATTAAAGAACTGGGTCGGTAATTGTGTCTGGTTCTGTACTAAACTGAAAAATTTGTTGAGAAATTGTGTGCCTCATTGCTTTAGCCAATTGATTGTTAGACTTCTTGAAACGCATATTCCTCGTGAGCAATGTTCGTACCATCTCCACAGCGCATACACCACAATTAATTCTATCATGTTGCAAGATAGTATTTTTGGGGTCCATGAATTCCAATTCGAACTTTTTGCTCCCTCTCTCTGCATCCGCATACATCGCAACCACTGGAATTAGATTTTGGATTTTTTGGAGTCCTTTGACGCAATTTTCGCAAATGTGCTCGTTCTTTTTTTCTAAATACGTATGCCGTAGAGGGTCAAACACACTTATCGTCCCCTTGAGTAAAGAGATCATGACAGTCACGTAGTGGTCGGACAAATTCACTACTCCAATAATCTTTTGCATTGAGTTGTGAGAAATTCACTAATTTTTTAGGAAAGATTGCAACATTAATTGATTCGGAATCATTGAAAACTTACAGATTGAATCCCTTCCAAGGACACGGATTCCCCCAACCACTGACCCCCTCACTCGCAATGTGAATCAAAGATCGGAGGGCCTCCGATTCCAAATCCACTCCCCCCTTATCCATCTCTTTCTCCAATTCATCCAGCATCATCTATATAAAATACAACAAAATAATAAATAATAATGTTATTAATATAATTATTAATAAAAATGGAATGACAAGAAAAAGAAAAATGATTAAAATAACCTCACAAAAAACGTAGTCGGCACGATGGTGTAAGTGCCCAACATATCTTGCCGTGGCTCCAAGTCCAAAAAGAGTGGATTGCTTTGCATAATCCCCAAGTATGCATTCACGTGTTGTTTTATAAAATCAAACCAAACATCATCCATCAATTCATTTTTATATGTTAAGATATTATAAGACAAACATATACATACCTCCTCAAGCCTCATTTCTTTCGGATTAACCAATTCCTTAAACCACTCCTTGTCCACCACATATGCAATGCCGACATTCCTCCTATTAAATAATATAATACAAAGTTATTTTTTTTAATATAAACAATAAAAGATCTTTTGGATGTACTTACATTTCTTTATTCGTGGATTTGAGGAATCGTTCAAACTCGCCCTTATTTTCGGCATATCGTCTGTTCTCCTCAATTCGATATGGACTACTTACAACAGCACGTCCTGGTCGTCTTTGTCGATCAACTTTAATCTCCAAAGACGAGGACTACGGAGAAGAAGTGGACTGCAACACCGGTGTCTCGGAGGTGAAGGTGGGAGCGACGGGTTTCTTGGAGGTGGTAGCGACGACTGTCTCAGGGAGGGGTGTCTCGGAGGTGGAGGTGCGAGCGACGGGTGTCTCGAGGGGGGGATTGGGGACGGCTTTCTCGAAGATGGAGGGGTTGGCGGCGGCTGTCTCAGAGATGGGAGTGGAGGAACGCTGTCTCTTACGGGAGTGGGTGGGGGAATGTTGGCTATCATGGGAGGTGGAGGTGGAGGGGGAATCGACGACTGTCTCGATTATTATGGGATTGGCGGTTGTCTCGAAGATGGAGGGGTTGGCGGCGGTTGTCTCGGAGATGGGAGTGGAGGAACGCCGTCTCTTACGGGAGTGGGTGGGGGAATGCTCGCTCTTATGGGAGGTAGATGTGGAACGCTGTCTCTTACGGGAGGGGGTGGCGAAACGCTGTCTCGTTGAGTTGACAGCTGGCTCGGACTGGGGAGGGGACTTTCTCAGATGGGGGTGCGACAGATTGGCCAACTCCTGTCGAATAATAGTCGGCACCTCCCGTAAAATGATTGCCGACACCTCAGAGGATATTCTGGCTATAACATTAGCCATTTCAGCCCATATGCACGCGCGAATATCCTCAATAAAGTTCGACCCATCTGTTGGCCTCGCCTCCTCCCGGTGCATACGACGACTGGCTGGGTTAACCCGTCGCAAAAATCGAGGCCCCTGAACATTCAAGTTCGAGAGGTCCAACACGCCAATCGCATCCTCATTCAGCGGCAGTGTCTCAATCACCTCCAACTAAATTTAAAAAAATAGAACATAAAATTAAAGAAATCATCAGAAATTGTTAAGACTTAAAAAAGAATTTCGGATATCACTTGCTAACCATTCTGTTGTTACATGGGAATCAACAACAACCAAATTAGGACGTATTTTAAGTAAATCTAAATATTTAACGATGGAAGAACTTATTTATTATTTTTGGGAATGTAATTTGTAGC
>CACSLK010020742.1:17647678-17659167 GCA_902706635.1 Striga hermonthica | reverse complement strand
TTTGAGGTGTCCGCCAACAAACGCCGATATCAACGACTTGTGAAGGATTCTCGCTTGGAGTTAGCTGGATTGTCACCTGGAGTTCTTAATTCTTCATTCTTACCAGGTAATTTTCTCTACTTGCTTCGTTCATTTCGTATCATTGCTCGTATTTAACGATATCGTTCTAACTTTAAGCTTACTGCAACAGTCTATTACCCATTACTGGGATACTTCGGTTTCGGAGATCCCACAGAAGCTGAGGAACATCGGAGGCGCAATCCGAATTGGGATTTGAAAAACAAAGTCGGAAAGAACAAGAATCTTCGATCAACCGAGATGGCTGGACGTTTGAATCTTCTTAAGGCATGGAAGAAAAATCCCAGCCGATCTCAGAGTGCTGTTGGTGAACCATCATCAACCAGGGCAGAACCGACACCGGCTATCGTGAGCGGGCCAGCAGTTACCGACGTCCCGCCTTTGGAAGTCGAGCCACTGCGGCAGATAATGACGCCGGTGGATGAATCTGTGGCTGAGACGGAGATCTCTCAAGGGGGGCAGGAGGTGCCCGACGAGCCGGTAGTTCAACGCCGCAAGAGATCCAGCGTGTCTCATGTAGCTGAAAGAATGAAGAAACGGCAAGACACCGGTGCCGGCAAGGATAAGGAAGAGGAACCCGAGATTATTTTGAGGGATTCCTTCCTCAAAATTAATGAGAAGAAAGCGGCAGAGTTGACGCTGCCAGAGGGTGTATTCGACCCCTGGTTCCCGATGTTTCAGACAGTCGTGGAGCCAAAAATCACGAACAACCAGCGATTCCCCGACGAAGCAGTTAAAGCAGCGAAGGTTCCACTGATGTCGTGGGATCCGAAAACTCATGCGGGGATCGCGTCATTACCCGATGACCAGAAGTTCAGCTATGCCCGTGGCTGTTTGGGCCGGGCGCTGGTTAGTTTCATTGCAGCTGAGGACAGTTACCGGAACAGAGCTCAAGAACTCGACGAAAAACAACATGAGCTGAGCTTGAAAGAGGGCGCTATAGCTTCTCTAGAGGATGAGAAGTCCCGCCATGAAGCTGCCTTGTCAAAGAAAGATGCCGAACTGCAAACGGCAATAACCGAGGTGAACACCCTCAAGACCGAGAAAGAGAACTTGTTGCTGGCCCATGACCTTACGTCGGTTGAGCTGGCCAAAGTTGCAGAGGTGGCCAAAGAAAAGGACGAGCAGCTCACAAGATTAAAGGCTGAGCTTCAAGCCGTCCGTAAAGACCGGTCCGACAAGGATGCAGAGCTAATCCGAAGCCGTGAGGCTCATGAAGTGGCGATGAACAAGCTCCGACAAGAAATGACTCTCGCCGCCGAACTCAAGTTCCAGGAAGGCATAGAAGTCGGCAAGAAATCAGTAACTGTGCCCGACGATGCAGTTGATGCCGGGGCGACGACAGAATGGGAGTTGGAGCTGAACGCCGCCTTGGCGTTGCGGTGGGTGATTGACAGAGTCGACAGCGGCGTGTATACCATAGATGAGCTGCGTATTTATCTGCTGCACAAGATGGAGAAATACGGCTTCAACCCGGAGATGAAAAACGCCCATATCTCGGCCGACCAGGACGAGAGGGAATTCGCGGACCGACTCCTTAAGCAGAAGGAGAGTCGGATGCTGGAGCTGGACATGGTCCCCTTATCGGAAGAGCGAAAGGCAAAAATCAGGCGATCGTTTGTCGACATGGTTCTGGAGGTGGAAAAAGCCAAGAAGCCTGAGATGGCCAACATATGTGTGGAGACGATTGCTGAGGCCTTTGTCACCGAAACATTTGAGGGCTTATCGGATGAAGAGCTCTTGGGTGCAATCGTCGGCTATGTTGCGCGCAAAGTGGCAGAGGATGATGCCAAGGCCAAGGGATGGGTGATCGACCCAGTCCCGTCTGACACTGATCGTGTCTTACACGAAGACGGCGACGTCGTCATGATCAAGGAGAGTGATGTCGTCCGAGCACTGGAAGAGAAGGAGGAGGATGTCGTTCAGCGTCTGAGCCAAAGGTTGATTGATCACTTAGACGGCGTTGAAGGGGAGAAGGCTGAGATGGAAAATCCTCAACTCTCGGGTGCCGGAAAAGCGTCGACATCGGGGACTAAAGAAGACTGACGTCTATCTTTGAAAACATAATGTTATTTGATCTTGTAATGGGATATGAATGTTTAATGAATGAGATGTTTGTTTTATTGATTTATTATGTCGGTAAAGATAAGTAATTATTTGTTAAATTTGCAATTTCCGACACAATATCAATAATAATTTATACGAATTACTGACGTCGGTGTAATCTTACAGTGCTTCCGACATTAAACTTGTCAATTATCGGAAGCAATTTACAACTCATCCGACATCTGTAAACTTCTTAATCGAACAAATCATAAAAGATTTGCTATTTATTGGAAATATTTATTGTAAGCTCACCAAATCATCGTCGGGATTCAGTATCGTTGAGCATAAGCCTCCCCAAACCATCTTCAGGGCTTGGAAGTATCCGGCTTTGCCGCATTCGGCTAGGTCATACCAACTTCAGGGTATGAAACACGTTTAGCCTTAGCAGCGAGGACCGATTTATTGTGGTCCGAGTGATCGAACAAATTACCGGGGTTCGTCACACAAAGTTTATTGATAACAAAACATGATTCATGTACAATAGTAGGACAAAAAGCTTTTTTACACGTCGGGGATAGGACTTTCGGCATCGGATTTATTGGTAATATTTCTTCAGGTATGTTGTATGCCAAGGATATTGAAGGGGAACACCGTCCAACGTTTCGAGTCGAAAAGTACCATGAGAGATCTGACGACTTACTTTGAAGGGTCCTTCCCACTTTGGTTGTAACGGACCAACATGAGCACCAGTGATTCTTTTTAGGACGAGGTCTCCTTTAACAAACGAACGTGGTTTGAGCCTCGAGTTTATATATTTCTCGCTACGTCGTTTATAAGCAGCATTACGGATTTCAGCATCAGCACGTGATTCTTCGAGCAGATCGAGGCTGGCTCTCAAGTTTGCTGAGTTGCTTTCCTCGGAGGAGTGAGTGACTCGATATGTTGGAAAGGCAAGTTCAACCGGTATCATAGCTTCAGCTCCATAAGCCAACGAGAACGGAGTTTCTCCGGTCGAACTTCTTGTCGTCGTTCGATAAGACCAGAGGACATAAGGCAATTCATCGGGCCATGACCCTTTTGCAGCTTCAAGCCGAGTTTTCAGGCCATTCTTGATGATCTTGTTCACGGCCTCTATTTGTCCATTGGCTTGTGGATGATAAGGTGACGAGAAGAAATGTTTAATACCGTAATCTTCACAAAAACTTTCGAATCGTTTACTTTCAAACTGACGACCGTTGTCGGTTATAATGGAGTTGGGGACGCCAAACCGACAAACAATTGATTTCCAAACAAAATCTACCATTTTTTGCTCGGTGATGGTAGTAAGGGGCTCAGCTTCAACCCACTTGGTGAAATAATCTGCAGCTAATACAGCAAACCGAACTCCTCCCTTTGCTGTTGGAAGCGGGCCGATTAAGTCAATTCCCCATTTTGCGAACGGCCATGGACTGTATATTGATGTGAGGAGTTCAGGATGCTGATTGACGTTGGGAGCAAATATCTGGCATTTGTGACATCGTCGTACCCAATCCGCGGCATCTTTCCGAAGGGTAGGCCAATAGTGGCCTTGTCGGAGAATTTTATGAGACAAAGCTCGAGCTCCTTGGTGGGCGCCGCAGACTCCTTCATGTACTTCTTGTAAGATTCGCTGGGCATCTTCCTCTGACAAACATTTAAGCAATGGGGTTGAATACCCGCGTTTATATAACGTCCCGTCATCGATGGTATAATGAGCAGCACGAACACGGAGAGCACGAGCTTCTTTCAAGTCTTCAGGTAAGGCCCCGGTCCGGAGATAATCGATGATGGGATCCATCCATGTGGGATTCGGAGTTACTGAGGTGGCGTCAACCATAGCGACGTCGGTAGAGACTGTAGATGAGGTCGCCTGTTGAGTGATTTGTACAAATTCAACGTTATCCAAGTCGGTTGATGAAGCCAGTCGTGAAAGAGCGTCTGCCTGGATGTTAGATGACCGAGGTATGTGTTCCAGCGTCCCTCTGAATCGTGTCAGCTTCTTTTTAACAAGATCAAAATAGGGAATCAGCCGTGGTTCCTTTACTTCGTAAGTGCCGTTGATGTGACTGACTAGTAATTGGGAATCAGAAAATATCCGAAGAGAAGAAACATTCATGGACTCGGCGAAATGCAATCCTGATAAAAGGGCCTCGTACTCGGCTTCGTTATTGGTGGCTGGAAAAGTGAATGCCACAGAGTAACAAAATACTTGCTGGTCGGGACTAACCAAGACGATCCCTCCCCCGGCTCGTATAGCAGTGGACGACCCGTCAATGTAGAGAGTCCACGTCGGATCCTTGACGGATGAATCAATAGCGGGGGTAAATTCAGCGATGAAATCAGACAATACTTGGGCCTTGATAGCGGTTCGTGGCCGGTATTGTATATCGAACTTTCCCAACTCGATGGCCCATTTGATCATTCTTCCCGACGTGTCAGGTCGATGAAGGATTTGTCGGAGGGGATATGCCGTGAACACAACAATTGAATGCTCCAAAAAATACGGACGCAATTTCCGTGCAGCAATGATCAGAGCGTAGGCGAGCTTCTCCATATGCGGGTATCGTAACTCTGCGTCATGCAGGGCCTTGCTAACATAATACACTGGAAACTGTTGAAGTCCGTCTTGACGTACAAGGACAGCACTGACGGCAACATTACTTACACCGAGATACAAATAGAGTGGCTCGTCGGGAAGTGGCTTTTGTAAGGTTGGTAACTGCAAAAGAACCTGTTTAATGTTGTCAAAAGCATTTTGACATTCCGTGGTCCATTCAAACGGCTTTGTCTTTTTGATAGCGTCAAAGAATGATTTACAATGGTCTGTGGATTTCGAAATGAACCGATTAAGGGCCGCCAGCCGACCGGTTAAGGCTTGGACGGCTTTAAGAGATGTCGGGGGAGCTAGGTCAAGTATGGCTTGAATCTTAGCAGGATTGGCTTCGATCCCTCTTTGGCTCACCATGTACCCTAGAAACTTTCCTGACCCAACTCCGAAAGTACATTTTTTAGGATTAAGTACCATGGAATATTCTCGGAGTATATCAAAGACTTCGGAGAGATGAGTAATATGGTCGGCGGCCTGTTCCGACTTCACCAACATGTCGTCTACGTAGACTTCCATGGTATGGCCAATTAAACGAGCAAACATCTTGTTGACCAATCTCTGATATGTGGCCCCTGCGTTCTTCAATCCAAAAGTCATCATAACGTAGCAATAGAGGCCACGGGCTGAATAGAATGAAGTATGTTCAGCATCATCTGGATGCATGGGAATCTGATTGTAGCCTGAATAGGCGTCCAAAAAACTCATGAGTTGGTGTCCCGACGTAGCGTCCACCATATAATCGATGTGCGGAATAGGATAGCTATCTTTCGGGCAGGCTTGATTCAAATCAGAGAAATCTATACAGAGGCGCCAAAGGCCGGTTGCTTTCTTAACCAGAACAGGGTTCGATATCCACGTCGGATACTTGGCTTCTTTAACAAATTTATTATCGATGAGCTTATTCACCTCTTCTTCAAGAGCCTTTTGGCGATCAGGACCAAATTTCCGACGTTTCTGAATAACTGGTTTGACAGTTTTGTCTAAATTGAGACGATGACAAGCCTTCTGTGGGTCGATCCCTTTCATGTCTTCATGTTTCCATGCGAATACATCAGTGTTTGACTGAAGGAATCGAATCAAACTCGATCGAAGGGGTTCCTGCAGGTTAGCCCCAATACGCAACGACTTCTGTTGTTCTGACCCGTCCACGTAAATGATCTCAATATCTTCAACAGGTTCCGCTCGAATATGATAACTCCCGTCTTTGAACTGCATCCTCGGGTCTATATCTTCGTGTTCCTCTGTGTCGTTTTCATGGGGAGATTGTTTCTGGCCTAGGATTCCTGTTGATATCTCAGATGAGACCGACGTCGTGGGGATGTCGGTATCGGATGTCGGTACCTGAGGCATGTCGGTATCCGAGGTGAACTGATCAACTTGCTTAGTGCGAGGGGTTGGATCACTTGGCTCAACAAAGGTGTTAACTTCTCGTTCTTCAATCATATGAAAGTCAGGTGTAGTTAAGAACAGAGTTAGACTCCGGGCTTCCCGTTGGTCTCCATAATGAACGCCCTCTCCTTCTAGGGTGGGAAACTTCAAGGCATAATGAAAAATCGAGACAGCAGCACGAAGTTTATAAAGTGCGGTTCGTCCAATTACAGCATTATATTCATTGTGAACATCCAAAACTTTGAAGGTTTCCATGATAATTTTGGACTTCGGCCCAAAGCCTCCAAATCGGATAGGGAGCAATATTTCGCCAACAGGGCAAGAGACGCTCCCATTGAAACCTTGAATCTGATCATTACATGGCCTAATATCTGCTGGGTCCAAGCCCAACTTCTTGAAGGTTCGGAGCATTAAGATACTCGAATACGCTCCTGTATCGACTAGGATTCGATGAACAGGGATTCCGCCAATTGGGGCAGTTATGACGAGAGCATCAGAATGAGGATGAGCAAACAAATTGGCGTCCTCAATACTGAATGTGATGGGGCAATTTCGTTTATTGATCGTATCTCTAAGATCGACGTTCATGACTCGGTTCTCGGCGTTTTGAGCTTCCCGAGCATAAGCTTTAATTTTTCGTCGGGACATATCCGACTGTTTGTTATTGGAGTTAACCCGGGGTATACTACGTAGAAAATCTGCAGAATCATGTACCTTAGGTTTCCTGTGGTTGTCGGTTGACGTCCCGACATGAGTGGAAAACGTAAAAACTTCTTTATCATTGACACGAGCTTTCTTCTGGCTGGCAGATCGGTTATCTTCATCTTCTTCATCTGAAAAATCTGAAGGTCTTCCTTTCCGGCGATTATCAAAATTTCGGAACTTTTGAAGCTGAGGTTGGCCGATTAAACGTAAGAGTGCCGACAAGAGACCGAGGCACTCATCGGTATTATGCCCTGGAGATTTGTGGTATGCGCAGTAGCGGGTTTTATCCAACTTATCTTCAGGAGTTCTCACTGGCCTGGGGTCTGGAATGATCCCCTTCCCTTTCAATTCTTCATATATGGTGGCCGCTCCAGCAGAATAAACAGCATGGTAACCTGTCCTGACATTGTCCGAATATTGATCGCGAGCAGCCCGGGACTCTGGGGTATTTTCATACCCCCTAGAGGAGTTCCGGAATTGGGACTTCCCAAAGTTCTTTTTATTTTTCTTCTTAGCATCCAGTTCACCCTTACCTTCTTTTACCGAAAAGTCGAAACTGGGAACCGACATGGATTCTTCGGCAATGATGAATTGTTGAGCACGTACAAGGAACTCTTGAAACGTTGCAGGCTTATTTTGACATAAAGTCCAACGAAACATCGAATTGGGCCTCAATCCAGAAATGGCGGTTACTAATAGAGTTTCAGGATGACATGGCTCCATATTCTGAATCCGGTCATTAAATCGGGCCACATAATCTTTGACGGTCTCGTCGTCTTTTTGCACGATGTTAGTAATAGATTCTTTTGGAATGAGGCAAATCTGAGCACCGATGAAATGTGACCGGAAAGCTGCACGTAGCTGCTGCCATTTCCATATCGAATGAGGTGGAAGAGTGTAATACCATTTCTGGGCTCGTGGCCCCAATGTAAGCGAGAACATCCGACACCTCAGAGCATCTGAAGCTCCATGTAAATCCATCCAAGACGTGTAATGACCTAAATGAGCGTCTGGATCCGACGTCCCATCGTACATACCGATTTGCGGAATCTTTACTTTGACAGGAAGTGGCTCCGCGGTAAGCTCAGGGGCTAACGGAGAATCTGCCTCAACAACAACATTTCCCGACGTCGTGGCATGTCGGGGCGAATCTTCTTGTGACTTCTGTCGCATTTCAAGTTCGGCCAAACGTTTGCGGAGGGTCTCAATTTCCTCCGCACTGTGTCTTGAAAGACGATTGCGCTCAATTTGACGTCGTAGATCCTCGCGAACGTGAGGTGCTGATGAGATGGGCCTAGGACGTGGGGAAACTCTTTGATGATGAGCAGAATGACTCTCAGCCGTCATCTCCTGCACAGGAGGCTGGTCTTGGGCTCGATTGTTCGTTACGGGATTCACGATCACATGAACTGGTTCTTCTCGACGTGGAGAGGTATGATGAGGTTGGGACGTAGCATGTGACGTCGCAGCATGTGTTTCATGATTATGATGAGTATGGCTGGGATGCTCCGTTGGGTTGGTAGCCAAGGGCATCGTGTTTGAGTTTCTAGGCATGGTCCGAGCTATTAATGAAGACAAACCCTGTATGAACTCCGGGTTTTGAAGGAAGCTTGTAACATTCGCGGCCGGAGGTGGTGGCGTTGTACGCCGCGGGGAATGATTGGTTGAATGGCTCTGTCCAGGATGAGAAGCATGGTCTCGCCCAGACTGTGACATGGTGATTGTGAGTATGCAAATGGTTTAAACAGCAAACGAAATATGACACAAAGGTTTCAAATGTCGCCCTTCCTCTAGCGCCAAACTGTTGTTACATGGGAATTAACAACAACCAAATTGGGACGTATTTTAAGTAAATCTCAATATTTAACGATGGAAGAACTTGTTTATTATTTTTGGGAATGTAATTTGTAGCAGTGTGGTATTCTTGTTCGTTTGGGAAATTCTCTGTTTCCCTTTTATATTTACATACCATAATTATCTGTACAATAATCATTACATTTGAAAGGTCAAAGGCGGTCCTTGGTGGTTCCTCTCGATAGCTTGCCACTTGGATAAATGTAATGATGAATTATGCTGAGTTGTCACCGCCTTGCCATGCTGAGCTGGCATGTTATAGATATCGGTCCACCTAGTTATAACCGATACGTCGTGGCTGACATGTAGTAACCGACATGTGTTGACCGACATGTGTTGACCGACATGTGATATCGGTCAACTTAGTAAGGATGTCGGTTTCTGCTGAATCTTTCATTGAGTAATCATCTCGAAGCTGGTGGAAGTGTCTCGTGCTGGTATGAACTCTAATCATCGTCATATTGGTCTCGGTCAACAGATTAGTGCCGCTTAATCCGACTTACAGAAAATGATATCAACACATTCCAATAATAATAATAAAAAAAAATGATTAAGATCAAATAATACCTGTTGGTCAAAAAATGTATTTGGAAGTGTGACCTTCTTCAGTTCCCAGTGAACCAACCGTGGTGGACGTCTCACCGAGGTACATTCTCCACATGCACGACCTAATGCAGGGATTGCCTCGTAGCACCATACTAGAAATGCCCAGTGAAATCCGTAGATATAATATTTCATATTATTGTACTGGGTCGTCTTCAAGTAGTCGAGCAGGTACTCAAACGAGTAACTCCCCCATGGGAATTTCTCCCACATCTGGTCGTCCTCGAGCAAAGCCCACCAGCAGGTATCAATATACCAATGCTTGTTGTCGTCATGTGGAATTATGAAGTACATGAGCATTAGCATCTTCGCCACTCTCACTATCACATCCCGAGAGTAACGGAACTGCCCCGCCTTGAAGTCATCACGTAACTGTTGCATAGTGACCCGCTTGCCTTTATATGTCTCATAGAAAATAGACGATGGAGAAGGAGGAGGCGCTGAGTTCGGGTCAAACGCAGATGATCCAAAAGCAAGCCCGGTCACCACAGCATACTCATGGGCGGAGAATCGGGTAAGATGGTTACCAATACGGAACCACATCTCGTTCGGGTTCTGACCACCACGAGTCACCTCGCGCGAAAGAACCCCATGCATTGCCTTTGCAGAGACATTAGCATTATCATCAAACTGGAGGAACAGACAAAAGACCGAGCCCTGGAAAGCAGTCAAGGCCCCTTCAACGAGGCCCAACTCGTTCTTGATATCAGAACATATATACTGCCGGCTGTAAATGTTGATTTTCAGCCCTTCATAATCACCGATCAGTTTCGGTCTCTTGTACGACCACGAATCCTAAATAAATCGCATTGTTGTTGTTGTTGTTAATTATTCAAATCAAATTACTTATACATTATCAAATAACAACAACTATTTCTGAACTATTAAAGCAGATGAAATTAAATAACTTAAATTACATAACTGCAACAAATGGAAGTTACCTCTCCAGAAGAGATGGCCTTCGGACCTGTGCCTTCAGTCGCTAAGTCGCCGCCTGCCATACCCGTTACGACAGCCGTTGAGTCGCCGGCCGCAATAGCCGATAGGGCACCCGCCGCGTGAAAAGCTTGATTCGTGAAATCTTCATTATCTCCAAAGAAGGCCATGGCGTCGTTCACGTTCATCATTTTTGGTTCTTTTTTTCTTTAAATTTAAAACAGTAACTATGCGAATCAATGTCGCAAGATGGAATCCCAAATGTTTCACCCCTCTTTCTTTTTTGTTTTCTTCCCTGGAGAGGTGCAACTGTTAAAGTAGCGTATATGAGACGTTTCGCTTTTTTTTTTTTTAAATAATAAACTATACGACAAAATATGCGAAAAAACAACAGTCGAGTAATATTCGCGTAACAAGCGCCATACTTTCGCAATTCTGATGCATTTTTAATAAAAAATAAATATAATGGTTTAGTTTCCGTATCTCTTTCGCAGTTTAATACCCTGCGGTAGACCTGCGAATAAACGCATATCCTCCGTGAGACAGTCGCATAAAGAATCGCATTTATCAGATAATTATACTCTTATACAGAAAGGGGTCTGCGAATATCCTGCGGTTGACCTGCGAATGAACTATGCGACATTTATTTGTCGCAATTATGTGTGTTGCGGAATAGAAAATTTACAAAAAACAATTTTTGTTTAAAAAAATTATTCGATATACTAGGAATGTTGTGCGGTTTGTATGCGAAATTGTTTCGACTAATTGTCGCAGGTTCATTAGCCTAAACTGTTTAGAATTTTCAAAAAATTAAATTCTAAAATAAAACCTTATTATGCACCAACTAGGCGAATAATACGCGACGTTTGTGTTTCGCAGAATAGAAAATTTGCAAAAACAAATTTAAAAAATATATATATATTCTTCGATTTTAGTACGAGTGATATGCGTTTGTTGTGCAGAATATTTTCGACTAATTGTCGCAGGTTCATTAGCCTAAACGGTTTGAATTTTCCAAAAATTAAATTCTAAGAAGAAAAACTTATTATGCACCAACTAGGCGAATAATACGCGACCTTTGTCTTTCGAAGAATAGAAAATTTCCAAAAACAAATTTTAAAAAAAAAAAAATTATTCTTCTTTCGAAGAATGTATTTCGCAGAATAAAAGATCGAACAGAAATCCCTACACTACTGCTTTTACAGTCGCTTCAACCCCAGCCGAATTTCGCAGAATAAAAGATTGAACAGAA
>CACSLK010020742.1:17589506-17622502 GCA_902706635.1 Striga hermonthica | reverse complement strand
CGACAGTTCGAGCTCTCGGCGACCGAGCTTTGTTCAGCCCCGTCCTTCGACAACGACCTAGGCCTCCGAACGGCAGCAAAACCACTTCCGTTGATGACGAGCAGGCAGCCCGTGGCTGGGATTAACGCAGCAGAAGCCTTACTCGCGAGCCGAAGCGTAGCCGTCGAGCTCTTGTGCGTGAACGTGCAGCCCCGTGCGGTCTCCCTTTGCTCGTTTGCTGTAACTCCGTCCCGAGAACGGTATCCGGGCTGACCCTTGAATATATGTAATGTGTTCATATGTGTATACATGTGTGATATTTGATGTTATTTGATGCCCTTGGATATATTGCTTGTTAGAAGTATTATTTTATGTGTTTAATTTCAAGGTATGTTTGATTTATTTGAGATCATGCGAGGTCTCGTTTAATTTGTGTGAGCACTATGGAAAAAGGGAACCTTGATGAGTCCTTGACCTTATGGCGAAGGTCTTGGACAAGTTGGTCGAGTTTCGAGTCGTATATGATTTTTTTGAATTTTTGAAGTTCGACTAGCTGCTGAATTTTGTTAAATTTGTGATAAATTGAGTTGAAGTGGTTAATCGAATATGCTGGTAGCAACTCGTTTCTTTTGTTATATGCATCGTATGATAGTTATTTGATGCTTTGATGCGTTTCCGTTAAGTCGTTTCGGATGTGGGATTATATAAATGGAATTCGTGAATTATGGGAGTTTTGTGTTGTTCTGATATACTGCTGAAATGATCATGAAATACTCATTTTATGAAGATCTGTCCTTCACTTGATATGTAGCCTATCCTGTTGTCTTTAAGTGAGCTTTGGAATCATGTAATTTCGACTTGAAACGAATGAGGTATGATTTTTACAAAAATGTCGCGCGTGCAGTTTTTTTAGATAACCCGACAACATGTTGGGTTAGATGTTTAACACGGTTGCTGTGTCGTGTTGTGCTCAAACTGAAAAGTGTTTTTCATAAATTTTGTAGTGCTTTGAGTTAGGTCTCTGTGAGTTTTGGAATTTCGTGATTCGAAGTTGAATTGTATTTATTATGAATTTTTTAAGTTAAAACTGCAAGCAGTTTTTGAAATTCCGGACAGAATTGAAAATCATGATGTTGGGCTGTTTTTGACAATCTTAATGTAACTATAAGAAACTATGATCAACATGAAACTTGTAGTATATGTTATAAGCTTTCTCTGAGAGTTGAAATCATGTTAGTTGGGGTTCTGATTGATTTTATATGATTTTCTAAAGTTGGGGTTATACCCATATTTTTAAAACAGTGGTTGTGTTTACGATTGAAATGTATACTCTAAAATGAGGCCCTTATTGTGGTTATTTATAATAATGCTCTTCTTGGAACTTGTAGCAATTCAAGTGTAGTTTCTGTATGTTTTGATTTTACATGATTTAGAGTTTGGTGGCATGAGATATCTCTGTTTTAGTGACCTGCTGTAATTGAAAAAAGTTGCGTTGACAGATTTCTTGACCTATGTGTTTTATGCTTAAACTTAGTTATGATGACCTTATTTGCTTAAGTAGTCTTCATCAAAGTTGTTCTTTATTGAGTTAGCTTTTAGATAGTGTTGGATTTGTTTGGATAGGAGGTCTGTGGCTTCATGTGCATTAATTTTTCTAGAACCATGACACTGTGTTTGGACTGCATCTATGGTTGTAATGCTTGTTGTTATATAGGTGCGTAAATGACCTTGTTTGCAGTAGATATCTTCATAAAAGTTGTAGTAGCATGCGTTAGGATTATTTTCTAATTTGTTTCAAACTTATATGACCTTTGTGCTGAAAATGGTGTAATTGCCCATAATTGGTTTCGAGTCGAGTCCAAGTGTTCCAATGTCCACAGAACTTCACAAACGACTTGGTTGAATCATGTTCGACCAAGTATGATTTGTGTCTCTCTTTTAAGGTCAAGATAAATAGTGACCTTATTATCTTGACTTATTGTAGGTGCCTAACGAGCCGAGCTCGCCGCCTACCTATTATTGTTATGCTTATCGCTTGATGTCTCTAGGTGGGTTTATTTAAAATGTTATGCCGTAAAATGTTATTTATTTCTGATGTATGGTATGATCAATGTAAGCATGTGAACCATGTAGCCTATCGATGTGAGCTGTTGCGGCCGTCGGTACGGTTGTCCCCATCGAGTTACGGTACGGTTTCCCTTGCGAGGCAAGTCTCCTTAAGACCTAATGAAAGGCCATATCGGACTAAGTCACATGGCGTGCCTTCGATATGCGTGTCGAACTAAGTCACATGGCGTGCTTTCGACATGTACTCCTATTGTCTGGTTGACGAGCTAAGTCACATAGCGTGCCCTCGAATAGACCAGCAGTAGCTAATGATAGGTGTGTACACATGAGTAATGAAATTGGTGTTTGTGATTGGAGATATGACATGTTGATTGATTTATGTTCATGCTGAGACCATACCTTTTGATTATTAATTACTGTTTCATTATTGTAAATAATGTTTACTGCATAGTGGTGAGCACTACTGTTCCTCTTGTGCTCATCCCCACCTGCTCTTCATTGATGCAGGTTAGTATTGCGGCACGATTGAGGGAGGCGAGTGGTAGTCTGTAATTGAATGTTGCTTCCGCCTATTGAATTGTCTTATGATATTATTGCGTTTTGGAATAATGGATATTGTATTATAGAGATTTGAATTATTGTTAAGGAGATTCTCCTTATTTCCTTTTGAGGATTTGTGATTGTTTAAATGAGGAATGATAATTGATGATTGAGAATTGCGATTAATGTTGATTATTGAAAATCGCTTTTGAAAATGAGTAACGCCTCAATTAGTAATGAAATAAATTTTAAAAAATTTATTCTGAATTTCGTCTATTTAAAAATGGGGCGTTACAGTTTGGTATCAGAGCCAGTCTGCATTTCTGTAGACTGGTTAAATGTAAATTTGTGTGATTATATGTTTCGATCTTAAGTTATGACCACTCGCTCTCGTCGCGCCGCGCCAGCTCAGGTAGGAGTACCTGAATAATTTGAGGTATTGTGCATTGCTTGAATATTGATTATTGAAGTGAAATCGGGGCTTAGGAATTTATCCTCCTGCTTTTAAACATTCTTTAATCTAGACGAGTGGCGAACTTAGTTGTATGAACTTGAACTCTAGTGGTATAGAGTTAAGTTCTTTCTTTAGAAGTATTGGTTCAGAATTTCGATATAATGGCTGAATCTTTCCCCGTTTAAATTCGTTCATTCTTTTCATTGGTGGGATTTGAAAATCCGTTGGCCGGGTATATATTTATTCGTATACTCGTTCTATGCGTTGGTTGTTTTTCTTAACTTTGTCGTGGATATCCGGGAAGAGCTTGAACCGATTACGGAGACAGCGAATCGTGGACTCATGGATGCGGGGCAGTCTTGTTTTATTTTTGAGTTCTTGTCTTCTTGTAGACTTTTTGCAACCTTGTCATATTCCCTTTTTGTATGGCAAGTAACTTTGTATTGTACTTGAGGCTTCTATATGTTATTTAATTTTTGTACTTTGAGAATTCCGCGTGAACTTCCCCTTTCTGGCGTGGAACTTCAGATGGAGTGATTTGATGCATGTCAAGGAGTGTTTTCTTCCACCTTAAAAGGTTATGTATAAATCTTTTAAGGAGGATAGTCGAGTCCATAACGAACACATCGTGGAGTGCAGAGGCACCTTTACTTTTTATGTTCATTCATTGTATCTTTAGAAGCTCATTTAAGACTGCCGACACGGTTAGCTGCTTGAATCGAGAGCTGACGTGATGGCCGATACTGTTAATCGGAAGAGTCGAATGGGCTAAGCGTTCATTATTCGGTAGTGACCGCTGGAATTGGGATTATTCCTGACTGATGATCCAATCCTCGTTTCTTTTGGAAAGTTTTTTCCCGACCACTATCGTAAGTTGTTCAGTGGTTGTTGTTTTGTTTTGATTAGAGAAGATAGTGGACTTGGAACTCAAACATACCCTTGCGATATTTGAGACTTTTGAAACCTTTGAAATTGTGAAACGACTGATATATACATATATATATATATTGAGCCTAAAATTCTCGTTAATTGGTAAAACCATTTCTTTTGGTAAATATAAGATTTAAACCTTCTTGTGAAACCTTAAACCGGACACCGGCTCTGGCTGGGTATAGCCACGCGAAGTTGTGGCCGAGCACGCATGACCGTGCTGAGAGACGGGAGGCTTGCGCGCGGCCGACCGTTGACTCGCATGCGAACTGTAGCCGCCATCACCGTACGCACGAACTCCCCAGGTCAGCGTATATGGCAAACCATCGATGTTTTTCCTAAACTGTTGAAACTGTTTCATGCTGGAATACTTAGTTATCCTTTTTGAACCCATCTCGCCCGAACCCTGAACCGAGAGCTCCAAGTCCCACTAAATGTGTGTAAATCCTTAATAGATGATTTCGGATTGAGGAGTGTAGTCAATGAGCCCCTATGCCTTATTTGAGAGTTTCTCGAGTGGGAAAATTGGGATTGTGTTGTCTTTATGTGTGGTACCATGTTGATGTCTCTGATAGAGACACACGACCCGTGATGAAATCCTGAGCAAGATATCAGTATGCATCGGGCACGAAACTGAAAACTTGGCGTCACGTGTCCACCTTGTTGGTGAGATAGTTGGAGTACGCTAGCAATACACCGAACGACCTGTTGAGGTCTTGTGTGTTGTGAGGCACGGAGTAAACCGTTGATACTCATGAGTATAGGCCAACCCGAACTGGGTGTTCTTTGCAAGAAGATGTACGCCTGAGCTCGGGCAGGACTGATCACCCTGCCAAGCAAGAAGGTAGACATATGAGCATGGGACGAGTCGGATTAGTTCCTGTATGTGAGTGTATGCCTGTTCAGTATAGAGCGGTAGGACTCGTGTGAGCGGGGTTGAGTTTCGGAAGGGATACCCGGATCTCATGATTGGCAAATCCCGTTCGATGTGTCTGTCGTTTTTGCCTTTTGGATGTGTGTTCTTTCGCATTTCCGAGGACGGAAATGTTTTAAGGAGGATAGATTGTAACGCCCCGTTCGATTTATAGAAATTCTCGGAATATTCAATTTATCGAATATTATTTATAAGGTTATATTTATTAGTCGTGATTGAAGTACTCGACCGTTTTATTTTTAAAATGTTCGTCATAGGCGATTCAGTTTAATCGCGTTACCCGACTATAATCCGTTTGATTATGGATTATTTGAGATTGTTGTTTATTATCTTTGTTATTAATATTATGATTTGCTTATTCGAATATTATTATTATTATTATTATTATTATTATTACTATTATTATGTAATTGCCTAATTGATTATTGTTATAATTATTGTTATAAATATTATTGCTAAATGTCTAATTGTCTTTAATTGCTTATTTGAATATTATTATTATTATTATTATTATTATTATTATTATTATTATTATTATTATTATTATTATTATTATTATTATTCTTATTATTATTATTATTATTATTATTATTATTATTATTATTTAAATAAATGTCTAATGTGCCCAATGTATTTATTTGTGTATTAGTAATAATAAATTAAATGTGTTATATATATATATATATAATAATTTTTCTGGTTTTATTTTTGCCTACTCCGAGCTTGGCTATTTATTATTTTCGAACCGAGAAGTCCGCATGCGAGCCGACCCGGTCCGCCCCGTTTTCTCTTAATTTACTAGTTGATCAAGCTAATTATTTTAGCCATAATGCTATAAAATGGGATTAAACCCTTAAGCTTGAGATAACTAGTCCCACAGTCTTTTTCTTTTATATGCTATCTCCTTCTCTCGCTAACCTCCAACCACCGCGCCATCATCATCAATCATCACCATCATCGTTTCATCTGCACCACCTCAATCCATCATCACCACTTTCTTCCTTTCTCTCACTGTCACCATAAGGATCCGACCAAGAGTACCAGCACCATCCTCGTTTGAGCCGCTGTCACACGCTGCCATCGCGAGGTCCCAGCAGGTCGCGATTCCCAACCACCGTGCGTGGTTCTTGCTGTCCCGACGAGAAGCCCCATTTCTGGCGACCTTCGTAATCAGACCTCCGACCAACCATTGAAAGCCGCGACCAGAGAACCACCCGTTTGATGGCGAGTTGTGACTCTAACTTTCAGTTGTGACGACGCGATTCCGGGAGACAGCAACAGACTCAGCCCGATTCTTTAGCCCGTAATTTGCAGCTGTCATCCGTCAATTCGTCAGCAAGCACCTGTAGGGAAATTTAACGGGATAATAAAAATAAGATGACTATAATATATAATACCGAGGTCTGTGATAACACAGTGTCCTTAAAACAGATTCGCCCCGTATGAGCGTCTGTTTCCCATGATACAACGGAAAAACCAAAACAAATCCGGCAAACTGGAATTATGCCTGGACCAAAACACTTAAAAGACATATGGGGGAATAAGACTTTGGAAATATTTTATTTGGTTTCGTGTGTTTAATCAAAAGAAGACAAGTCTTCTTATATAGGCTTAAGCAACCCACTTACATTAATACTTCATTTAATACCATTAATTCAAAATTTAATGAAGTTATGTTTGTAACATGAAAACAAGTTGTACTTTGTAAGTGAAAGACACGGTTTCAACAAATAAACTTTATGTTACAAATTCATTCAATAAATTTTCCAACAATCCCCCACATTAATGAATTTGAAAATAGCACAAAAATATGTTACGGTCCGACAGTTGAAACCTGCATAGGATAGGTAGGTATTACCCTTTGAACCTTCCCTTGTGAAAGCACATCAACTTTACTAGCTGACCAGTAGACGCGATGTCTTTGAACTGTTCTGCTTTTTGTGTAAACGATAAATATACTTCACACAGGATTCTCCCTAACATATTCCAGTTCTCATTATTATGTCCATTAATGGCCCTGGACATAGCCTGGTTCTGTGAGAGGGTCTAAGAATTGAGCCTCACACAATTCTCTTCAAAGCGGCCCCACTTCTCTCTCACATAGGTGATTCATAATTACAAGTAGCCCGTACTACCTTCCCATACAAGAATCATTAAAAGCCAAATGCTTATCCTACTCACCACGGGTATCACTGTTTAAGGAATGGACATTGGATAAAATCCTACAGTGATCACAAAAGTCTTTTTACAATTAGGTTGTCCCTTTGAGCCAAAATCTTGGGATCTCCAGTCAACAAGGTAGGGTTTTTATTGTATCAACTCATTTCTAGAGGCTTAAGTCCCATTCCTCTCAAAGATTTAGCAACTAACTCTCTATTTTACCCTTTGGTTAGCGGATCCGCAAGATTATCTTTTGACTTCACATAGTCAATAGATATAGTACCAGTTGAGAGTAGTTGTCTAATGGTATTATGTCTACGATGAATATGTCTAGACTTACCATTATACATATTACTTTGTGCCCTTCCTATAGCCGATTGACTATCACAATGTATACAAATGGTTGGCACTGGCTTAGACCATTTTGGAATATCTTCTAAGAAATGGCGAAGCCACTCTGCCTCTTCTCCACTTTTGTCCAATGCTATAAACTCGGACTCCATTGTGGATCTGGCAATAACAGTCTGCTTAGAAGATTTCCATGATATGGCTGCACCTCCCAAAGTGAACAAATATCCACTAGTGGATTTAGAATCTTTCATATCCGATATCCAGTTGGCATCACTATAGCCTTCAATTACAGCTGGATATTTACAGTAGTGCAGACCATATTTACAAGTATATCTCAAGTATCTGAGTAATCTCACAATTCCTTTCCAGTGTTCATTTCCTGGATTACTTGTATATCTACTCAGTCTACTCACGGCAAAGGCGATGTCTGGTCTAGTACAATTCATTAGATACATCAGACTCCCTATCACCCTTGAATATTCAACTTGAAACACTTTCTCCTTTATTTTTTGACAGATGTTGACTTGTATCTATCGGGGTCCTAGCCTGAGTCAAATCATCCTTATTAAATTTTTCAAGGATTTTCTCCACATAATGTGTCTGACTCAGAACAATTCCTTGTGACGTTCTATGAATTTTAATTCCAAGAATCACATCAGCTAGACCCATATCTTTCATGTCAAATCTAGAATTTAACATATCTTTTGTGGATTTAATAATTTTATCATTGCTTCCAACAATGAGCATGTCATCTACGTAAAGACATAAGATTACATAACCTTTTTCCGTGTCTTTAACATAAACACATTTATCACATTCATTAATTTTAAATCAACTTTGAATCATGACATTATCAAACTTTTCATGTCATTGTTTTGGAGCTTGTTTTAAGCCATACAAAGACTTAACCAATTTCCAAACTTTATTCTCTTGTCCTGGAGCAAAGAATCCTTCAGGTTGCTCCATATAAATCTCTTCTTCTAAATCTCCATTTAGAAAAGCTGTTTTTACATCCATTTGATGTATTTCAAGATTTTGTAAAGTTGCAATTGCAATAATCACCATGTTGGATGTTATCCTCGTCACTGGAGAATATGTATCAAAGTAATCAAGGCCTTCTTTTTGCTTATATCCTTTAATCACAAGTCTAGCCTTATACTTATCAATTGTTCCATCAGGTTTCATTTTCCTTTTGAAAATCCATCTATAGCCCAATGGTTTACTTCCAGGAGGAAGATCCACTAGCTCTCATGTGTGATTTTGCAAAATAGAATCAATTTAACTTTGGATTGCCTCTTTCCAAAGAGGTCCTTCAGAAGAATTTACAGCTTCTGAAAACGTTTATGGTTCGCTTTCAACCATATAGGTTAGAAAATCTGGACCAAAAGATTTTTCTATCCTGCCTCTTTTACTTTTCCGAGGTTCTACCTCAACATATCCATCTTGATATTTTTCTATTATTTCCAAATTTCTTTTAGTGGAACTAGAATCCACTTCAGACTTACATGGAAATATATGCTCAAAAAATGAAGCATTTCTAGATTCAAGTATCGTATTCTTATGAATTTCCTCAATTTTGGATTCATGTACAAGAAAACGATAAGCACTACTGTTGTGTGCATATCCAATAAATATGCAATCAACAGTTTTTGGTCCAATCTTTATTTTCTTTGGCGTAGGTATTGCTACCTTTGCCAGACACCCCCACACTCGCAAGTATTTGTAGGATGGTGGTCTTCCATGCCATAATTCATATGGACTTTTGTCTAACTTTTTACGGGGAACCTTATTTAAAAAGTAATTTGCTGACAACACAACTTCCCCCCACATGTTCTGTGGAAATCCAGAACTTAACAACATTGAATTCATCATTTCTTTTAAAGTACGATTTTTTCTCTCCGCAATCCCATTTTGTTGCGGTGAATAAGATGTTGTCATTTCATGTCTTATCCCATGTTGGGCACAGAATTCAGCAAAAGGTGACTCATATTCACCTCCTCTGTCACTTCTTATCACCATAATCTTTTTATTTAGCTGATTTTCAACTTCGTTTTTGTAGAGAACAAATTTCTCTATCGCTTCATCTTTACTTTTAAGAAGATACACATAACAAAATTTAGTGCTATCATCTACAAAAGTAATGAAATATTTATTTCCACCACGTGTCGTAACAGCTTTTAAATCACATATATCAGTGTGAATTAAATCAAGTGGTTCACTATTTCTTTCAATAGTTTGAAACGGTAATCGTGTCAATTTTGCTTCAACACAAGTTTCACACTTATGTTTTGAATCAATATGGAACATAGGTATGCTTTTCAATTTTATTAACCTGCGCAGGGTATTATAATTGACATGTCCCAGTCTACCATGCCACACAATGGAAGACTCAAGCATATAAACGGAAGAATTAACATTTTCATTAATTGTCATCACATTGAGCTTAAAAAGCCCATTACATTCATAACCCTTCCCTACAAATGCTCCATTTTTAGTCAAAATGACCTTATCATATTCAAACACTACACGAAAACCATGTTTGATCAACAAAGAACCAGACACTAGGTTCTTACGAATTTCTGGTACATAAAGAACATTATTAAGAGTCAATTCTTTTTCAGGTGTCATTTTCAGTACCACTTTCCCCACTCCTTTGATGTCAGATGTGGCAGAATTTCCCATGAAAAGCTTTTCTCCATCCACAATCTCGTCAAGGACATTAAACAATTCCTTGTTTGAGCAAACATGACGGGTAGCACCCGTGTCAATCCACCATTCATGTGGATCTGAGCCCACCAGATTCACCTCAGATATAACTGCAGCGAGGTGCATCTCATCAACATCTTTGGCCAGATTTTCTACCATGTGGGCTTCTTGATTTTTCTTTGGCAACCTACAATCAGATGCCTTATGGCCAGATTTATTACAATTATAACAATTTCCAGAAAATTTTTTCTTGAACATTTGCTTCTTTGGCCCCATTATTACTTTCCCATTATTGCCAGCTTTTTTCTTATTATTTTTGTTTAAGCTTTCGCCATGCTCAACAACATTAGCCTTGGCCAAATAAGGGTTAACCATTTTGTTGTCGTAGCCCTTGTTGTCTTCTTCAATTCGAAGTCTAACAACGAGCTCTTTAACAGTCATCTCTTTTTTCTTATGCAATAAATAGTTTTTGAAATCTTTCAGGCTCGGTGATAGCTTTGCAATTATGACAGCCACCTGGAAAGTTTCATTTACAACCATTCCCTCGGAATGGATATCATGCAAGATTATTTGAAGTTCTTGCACTTGACTGATTACAGTCTTCGAGTCAACCATCTTGTAGTCCAGAAACTGACCTACAAGAAATTTCTTGGCTCCAGCATCTTCGGTTTTATATTTTTTATCCAAAGATTCCCACAGCTCTTTCGCTGTTTTGATAGAACTGTACACGTTGTACAGTGTATCAGCCAAGCAGTTCATCACATAATTTCTACACAAGAAATCTGAGTGATTCCATGCATCAAGCGCACTAACCGCTTGAATATCCGGATTTTCCCCCAACTTTGGTGGATTTTCCGTCAAGAACCTCGCGAGGTTCAACGTAGTGAGATAAAACAGCATCTTTTGCTGCCAGCGCTTGAAATTCAAGCCATTAAATTTTTTCGGTTTATCAGCATGATTTACCGGAACAGAAGGAGAAATAGAAATTGTAGTAGCACCACCGGTATTAGCAACGCCAATAGTATTTTGTTCAGCAGCCATCTTTAATCGGAATCTGTTTTAAGATTGTAGGGAACTTTAACGGGATAATAAAAATAAGATGACTATAATATATAATACCGAGGCCTGTGATAACACAGTGTCCTTAAAACAGATTCGCCCCGTATGAGCGTCTGTTTCCCAGGATACAACGAAAAAACTGAAACAAATCCGGTAAACTGGAATTATGCCTGGACCAAAACACTTAAAAGACATATGGGGGAATAAGACTTTGGAAATATTTTATTTGGTTTCGTGTGTTTAATCAAAAGAAGACAGTTCTTCTTATATAGGCTTAAGCAACCCACTTACATTAATACTTCATTTAATACCATTAATTCAAAATTTAATGAAGTTATGTTTGTAACATGAAAACAAGTTGTACTTTGTAAGTGAAAGACACGGTTTCAACAAATAAACTTTATGTTACAAATTCATTCAATAAATTTTCCAACAGCACCAACGTTGAGCAGCAGCCCCACCGTCGCCAACGTTCTCCTCAGCGGCAGTCCACACCACGCCGCTGCAGTCCCAGGCCCGTGTTTCATTCACGAGCGCCCCGACGACCTCCGTTCATTGTGGTACGTGCGTCTCGTCCGCTGCCGTAGCAGTTCGGCGGGTCCCGTCCACAAGCCAGCAGCACCTTTCCGGCAGTTCAAGCTCTCGGCGACCGAGCTTTGTTCAGCCCCGTCCTTCGACAACGACCTAGGCCTCCGAACGGCAGCAAAACCACTTCCGTTGATGACGAGCAGGCAGCCCATGGCTGGGAGTAACGCAGCAGAAGCCTTACTCGCGAGCCAAAGCGTAGCCGTCGAGCTCTTGTGCGTGAACGTGCAGCCCCGTTCGGTCTCCCTTTGCTCATTTGCCATAATCCCGTGCCGACAACGGTATCCGAGCTGACCCTTGAATATATGTAATGTGTTCATATGTATATACATGTGTGATATTTGATGTTACTTGATGCCCTTGGATATATTACTTGTTAGAAGTATTATTTTATGTGTTTAATTTCAAGGTATGTTTGATTATTTGAGATCATGCGAGGTCTCGTTTAATTTGTGTGAGTACTGTGGAAAAAGGGAACCTTGATGAGTCCTTGACCTTATGGCGAAGGTCTTGGACAAGTTGGTCGAGTTTCGAGTCGTATATGATTTTTTTGAATTTTTGAAGTTCGACTAGCTGCTGAATTTTGTTAAATTTGTGATAAATTGAGTTGAAGTGATTAATCGAATATGCTGGTAGCAACTCGTTTCTTTTGTTATATGCATCGTATGATAGTTATTTTATGCTTTGATGCGTTTCCGTTAAGTCGTTTCGGATGTGGGATTATATAAATGGAATTCGTGAATTATGGGAGTTTTGTGCTGTTCTGATATACTGCTGAAATGACCATAAAATACTCGTTTTATGAAGATCTGGCCTTCGCTTGATAGTGAGCTTTGGAATCATGTAATTTCGACTTGAAACGAATGAGGTATGATTTTTACAAAAATGTCGCGCGTGCAGTTTTTTTTAGAAAACCCGACAGCATGTTAGGTTAGATGTTTAACCCAGTTGCTGTGTCTTGATGTGTTCAAACTGAAAGTGTTTTTCATAAATTTTGTAGTGCTTTGAGTTAGGTCTCTGTGAGTTTTGGAATTTCGTGATTCGGAGTTGAACTGAATTTATTATGAATTTTTTAAGTTGAAACTGCAAGCAGTTTTTGAAATTCCGGGCAGAATTGAGAATCATGATGTTGGGCTATTTTTGACAATCTTAATGTGACTATAAGAAACTTTGATCAACATGAAACTTGTAGTATATGTTATATGCTTTTTCTGAGAGTTGAAATCATGTTAGTTGGGGTTCTGATTGATTTTATATGATTTTCTAAAGTTGGGGTTATACCCAGATTTTTAAAACAGTGGCTGTGTTTACGATTGAAATGTGTACTCTGAAATGAGGCCCTTATCGTGGTTATTTATAATAATGCTCTTCTTGGAACTTGTAGAAATTTAAGTGTAGTTTCTGTAGGTTTTGAGTTTGCATGATTTAGAGTTTTGTGGCATGAGATATCTCTGTTTTAGTGACCTGCTGTAATTGATAAAAGTTGCGTTGGCAGATTTCTTGACCTATGTGTTTTATGCTTAAACTCAATTATGATGACCTTATTTGCTTAAGTAGTCTGCATCAAAGTTGTTCCTTATTGAGTTAGCTTTTAGATAGTGTTGGATTTGTTTGGATAGGAGGTCAGTGGCTTCATGTGCATTAATTTTTCTAGAACCATGACACTGTGTTTGGACTGCATCTATGGTTGTAAAGCTTGTTGTTATATAGGTGCGTAATTGACCTCGTTTGCAGTAGATGTCTTCATAAAAGTTGTAGTATCATGAGTTAGAATTATTTTCTAATTTGTTTCAAACTTATATGACCTTTGTGCTGAAAATGGTGTAATTGCCCATAATTGGTTTCGAGTCGAGTCCAAGTGTTCCAATGTCCACAGAACTTCACAAACGACTTGGTTGAATCAAGTTCGACGAAGTATGATTTGTACTCTTTTTGAGGTCAAGATAAATATTGACCTTATTATCTTGACTTATTGTAGGTGTCTAACGAGCCGAGCTCGCCGCCTACCTATTATTGTTATGCTTATCACTTGATGTCCCCAGATGGGTTTATTTAAAATGTTATGCCGTAAAATGTTATTTATTTCTGATGTATGGTATGATCAATATATGCATGTGAACCATGTAGCCTATCGATGTGAGCTGTTACGGCCGTCGGTACGCTTGTCCCCGTCGAGTTACGGTACGGTTGCCCTTGCGAGACAAGTCTCCTTAAGACCTAATGAAAGGCCATATCGGACTAAGTCACATGGCGTGCCTTCGATATGCGTGTCGAACTAAGTCACATGGCGTGCTTTCGACATGTACTCCTATTGTCTGGTTGACGAGCTAAGTCACATAGTGTGCCCTCGAATAGACCAGCAGTAGCTAATGATAGGTGTGTACACATGAGTAATGAAATTGGTGTTTGTGATTGGAGATGTTACATGTTGATTAATTTATGTTCATGCTGAGACCATACCTTTTGATTATTGATTACTGTTTCATTATTGTAAAAACGTTTACTGCATAGTGGTGAGCACTACTGTTCCTCTTGTGCTCATCCTCACCTGCTCTTCATTGATGCAGGTTAGTATTGCGGCACGATTGAAGGAGGCGAGTGGTGGTCTGTAATTGAATGTTGCTTCCGTCTATTGAATTGTCTTATGATATTATTGCGTTTTGGAATAATGGATATTGGTTTATTGAGATTTGAATTATTGTTAAGGAGATTCTCCTTATTTCCTTTTGAGGATTTATGATTGTTTAAATGAGGAATGATAATTGATGATTGAGAATTGCGATTAATGTTGATTATTGGAAATCGCTTTTAAAAATGAGTAACGCCTCAATTAGTAATGAAATAAATTTTAAAAAATTTATTCTGAATTTCGTCTATTAAAAATGGGGCGTTACAAGAACGAGCAGTCGTATCCATCCCCGTTGGCTACTGGCGTCGTCCGTATCGCGAATGGCCATCAACGAGCGTTTTTAGATTGGCTTACCTCGCCAGCGACATGACAGACGACAAGGTGGTCAAGATTCGGACATCCATTCGGCTCCCCCGTGACATCAAGATGTTCGGTCCCTACAGTCGAGAACAAGTCCATTGCCCTCCGCCCGCCTATGTTGGCATGCTCGAGCGTTTGATTGCCAATGGGGTCCATTTTCCCCTTCCCCGCATCCTGACCGAGTATCTGAGAGATTGGGGGGTCGGTTTTAGCCAGGTCTCCCTGATCGCCTGGCTGAAAATCATTAGTCTTCTCGTGCTGTTTAGTCAGCAAGGTTGGGAGATGCCGATACCGGATGACATACTCGCGCTTTTCTTGATGAAAGAGACGAGGAACAAATCCGGACAGTTCTCCATATCTGTTCGTGACCCAAGATTCAGAGATCTCATCACCAAAGTCCCAGAGACGATCAACAAATTTAGATCTTCATGTTTTTGGGTCGGACGTGGTTGGCAATCACCAAAATCGCCGAGTGACCCGGGGGCCTCCGAATTTTTAACTGTTCTGACGAGATTCGTTGCAAAGATTTGTGAGTTTATGCTTTCATTTTCTCGTTCGTTTCTTCTAATTTTCGGTTATTTTTGTTCAGCCTAACAGGCCAAGTTCGTTGTTACAGCCAACCCCTCGCTTGTTCCCGAATTGAGAGAGTCGTTTGTCCTCGAGTTGATAGAGTTTCTAAAGAATAAAAGAGAAGACGAACGGGCTGGGCCGAAATTAGTGGAGGACTCTAATATGTTCGAGGCTGGACTCTGCACATGGGACGTTGAGATTTCGTGTGTCCCTAGTAAGTATTTCTATCCGTTCCTCGATGCTCCTTCAGTTTGACCGATGCGTTGTGAGTACCGTTTTCTATAACTGTTTTGTTCCTCGCAGCTTTTTATCCTTTGGGCAATTTTAAGGGTGCAGCGACCGACACAGGGGCGAAGAGAACAGCCGTTAAGTCTAAAGGGAAACAAGTCGCCACTAGTTCTAAACAAGGGTCGAAATCTCGAGAATCGACTGCCGAGATGGACCGTTTGGCGATGATCGAGAAGATGAAGGTCGCCCAGGCATCTGCGTTGAAGGAGCCTACTCCTCAGCAGAAGGTTGGTTATGAGGTTATTAAATCCTCTAGGGAGAAAGACGATCGACAGCTGCAGGACAATCGTTCGGTGAGCCGTAAACGAGCAGCCAAAGTTGAAGAGGCTCGCCGGGCCAAGCGGCCGGTCCTCTCGGGAACACAAGAGCAGGGGTCGACGATCGGACCCATCGATCCGACAGGGCCGGTCGGCTTTTTTGGTGGAAAGGATGCTCCCATTCACCAGGACAGGTCAAAGACGTACCTCCGGATCGAGCCCACATGAGCGACCCGAGCGGATCGTCTGAAGAATGTGTCTGACGGGTGGTTCATTCGTTACAAGTCCGTGGCACACCCACTCCTCCCGAATGTAGGGAACTGGCCCCCACACGTGACGGACGCTGCTTTGGCACCCTTGATGAGTTGGGATCTTTCGGCTGAGCTGACTGCTCAAGCGCTTACTCCGACCGAGCGGATGGAATACGGGCAGCCTGGGTCGTGCCTTGTGTATGCAGGCGGCGGCTCTGGCCGAGTTCAAAATGATGAGCAGTGACTTGGCGAAGATCACGGCCGACCACGCCGTTTGCAAGGATAAGATCCATTCCCTCCAGAACGACCTCAAGAAGTCCGACCTACTGCAGATGAAGATTGTCGAACTCGAAGACGAGCAAAAGGTAACTCGGTTGGAGGAGGTTAGACTGATTGACCAGGCGGACGGTGCCAAAAAGCAGTTAGCCGTAGCTGAAAGGGAGCTCGCGGCGGCAAAGCTGAATGCAGATGAGGCCGTCCAGAAGCTCGCTGCAGCCGAACAGGAAAGGGATATAGCGCTGGCCGAACAGGAGCGACTCCAGTCCGAGTTGGCGGGAGTGGGTCAGCCTTGCGGTTCGTATGAGGACGGCTTCGAGAAGGGTCGTGCGGCTGGGCTGGATGAGTACAACAAGACGGACAAATTCTTGGCCGACATGGACTTAAACGCCGCGCTCGGACTGAACTGAGTTATCCAAGCGATGAAAGATAGAGGGAAAACATTGAAGGACCTCGAGGCCATTCGTGATATCAAGTTTGAGCGGCTGGCTCTGCCCGAGGAGATGAAGATTTCGGCCGTGATCGTTGACGATGATGAGAGGACTTATGATAGCCGTCTGATGGATTCTACTTTTTCCAAGTCTGCTGCGGACACGACCGGGGCGGGACCGAGTCACCCTCCTGACCATCAAGATGAAGGAACGGACGAGAATGATGACAATGTCGGGCCCGGACAGCAACCTCCTGCCTGATCTTCCATCGATTTTTAGTGGTTATTTCCATTTCTTCTCTTTTGTTTTACAGTGTGTTTGCGTAGACTGTTTGTTGCTTGAACAATTTCCTTTTAGTTTGTGTCGTTGGATTGTGGTATGTTCCGAACCCGGGGATGGTTTATTCCCTGTAGGGTTCGTGTTTTAGTATGATTTCCCTAAGTATTGGTAATAAATAAGGTGTGCGACTTATATTTCCGTTGCCTCTTTCCTTTGCGCAATTTCGGCTTTCCTCGGACGACCTTAAGTGGTCCGGATATTACCCGACTTGGAGTCATTTATTTTTGACCGGACAACCTTAAGTGGTCCGGTTCCGGATGACCTTAAGTGGTCCAGATATTACCCTACTTGGGGTCATTTAATTTTTGACCGGATGATCATAAGTGGTCCGGATATTACCCTACTTGGGGTCATTTGATTTTTGACCGGACGACCTTAAGTGGTCCGGTTCCTAACGCTTAAGTGGTCCGGATATTACCCTACTTGGGATCATTTGATTTTTTACCGGACGACCTTAAGTGGTCCGATTCTAAACGACCTTAAGTGGTCCAGATGTTACCCTACATGGAGTCATTTAGTTTTCGACCGGACAAACTTAAATGGTCCGGTTCCGGACGACCTTAAGTGGTCCGGATATTACCCTACTTGGGGTCATTTGATTTTTGACTGGACGACCTTAAGTTGTCCGGTTCTGAACGACCTTAAGTGGTCCGGATATTACCCTGCTTGGGGTCATTTGATTTTTGACCGGATGACCTTAAGTGGTCCGGTTCCGAACGACCTTAAGTGGTCCGGATATTACCCTACTTGGGGTCATTTTATTTTTAACCGGACGACCTTAAGTGGTCCAGTTCCAGACGACCTTAAGTGGTCCAGATATTACCCTACTTGGGGTCTTTTCATTGATAGAAGTGGAATAATTCATTGATAATATTTCTTCAAATACATCGCATTCAAGGGGTACATTAGTGGTGTTCCGTCTAAGTACTTCAATCGATAGGCCCCATTCCTGAGTACGACGTCGACTTGATACGGCCCTTCCCATTTTGGTTTTAGGGGGCCCAGATCCGGCCCCGTTACTCTTTTTAATACGAGATCACCCAGTTGATAGAGCCGCGACCGAACTCTCGCATTAAAGTGTCTTTCGGTCACCTGTTTGTATGTCGCGTTCTTCAGTTCAGCTTGCGTCCGTGCTTCTTCTATTAAGTCTAAACTTGTCCGCAATCCTCGCTATTTGCTTCTTCTTTAAAATTCTTTACTCGATACGTTTTTTATCCGATTTCGACCGGAACCATTGCCTCCGACCCGTACGCTAGTGAGAACGGCGTTTCTCTAGTCGTCGATCTTGGCGTGGTCCGATACGACCACAAAACGCTCGGAAGCTCTTTCGGCCAGGCTCCTTTTGATCTTTCCAACCATATCTTCAAACCTTGTTTGATAATTTTGTTAATGGCCTCCACTTGTCCGTTCGGATGATAGGGGGTGGAGAAATGATGCCGAATCCCCAGCTCCTTGCAAAACGTGTCGAATCTCTTTCCTTCAAACTGCCGTCCGTTATCGGTTACCACAAAATGTGGGATGCCAAAACGGCAAACGATCGACTTCCACAAAAAAAGGGATCATTTTCTACTCGGTTATCGTAGCCAAAGGCTCGGCTTCCTCCCGTTTGGTGAAGTAGTCGACCGCTACGATTGCGTACTTGAATCCTCCTTTGCCCGTTGGTAAGGGCCCGATTAAATCGATTCCCCACTTTGCGGACGGCCAGGGGCTGAAGACTGAGGTGAGTGGATGAGCCGGTTGCTTCAGATTAGGGGCGAACGTTTGGCATTTGTTACACCTTCTGACTAGGTTAAACGTGTCTTTTTTCAACGCGGGCCAGTAATATCCCTGCCGCAATATTTTATGTGCTAACGCTCGTCCCCCCGAATGGTTCCTGCATACTCCCTCGTGTACTTCTCTCATGATGTGCTCGGCCTCCTCGGCGTCTATACATTTGAGCAATGGATTCGAATAGCCTCTCTTGTATAACGTTCCTCCTACGATCGTATACCTCGCCGCCCGGATCCTCAATGATCTGACTCTTTTGGGATCGATAAGAATTTCTCCCTTCTCTAAGTATGACCGGATCGGGTCCATCCATCCGGGAGTTTTGGTAACGGCTGATCCTTCAAACGTCATAATCCGCTCGACCTGAGCAGCCGGTTTCTCTTGATGGCGTGTGTAAACGTACTCGATTTCGTCGGTCCCTCGGCTAGATGCCAGTCTTGCCAGTGCATCCGCCTGAGATTTCTCAGACCGAGGGACATGTTTGAGCTGGATGTTCGCTCGTGTCATTCTCTTGCGGGCCAAGTGTAAGTATAGCACCAAACGAGCTTCCTTCGTCTCGAACTCTCCCGAGATTTGCTTTACTAGCAGCATTGGGTCCGAATACACTTTTAAATTCGTGATGTTCACCCAGTGGGCCAGATCCAGACCGGATAACAGTGCCTCATACTCGGACTCGTTATTGGTCGCGGTGAACAAGTACTGGACCGAATGGCAATACAGCTTTCTTTGAGGCTGACGATCACAATTCCTCCTCTAGATCCGTCGGTCATGGCCGACCCGTCTATGTACATCTCCCACGTTTCCGTGCTTGGACCGGTTCGGCCCCTGTCGTGAACTCGGCCACGAAGTCGGATAGCCCTTGTCCCTTTATCTCCGTCTGAGGTTTGTATTGTAGATCGAACTGCCCGAGTTCTACGGCCCACTTGATCATTCGTCCCGATGTATCCGATTTGCGGAGAATCTGCCGAATAGGATAAGCCGACAAGACGGTCACCCGATGTTCGAGGAAATATGGCCTAAGTTTTCTTGAAGTCGTCACTAGGGCGAAGATCAACTTCTCGATTTGTGGGTAACGAACTTCAGCTTCATGCAACGCCTTGCTTATGTAATAGATTGGATGTTGGTTCAAACCTTCCTCTCAAACGAGTACAACACTTATTGCGATCGGGGTCACTCTGAGGTATAAATACAACATTTCTCCTGGAATCGGTTTCTGGAGAACTGGTGGCCGGATGAGTGACTCCTTAATGTAGTCCAACGTGTGTTGGCATTCATCCGTCCATTCAAACTTTTTGTTCTTCTTGATTGCCTCGAAAAAGGGCTTACACTTGTCCGCGGACTTTGATATGAATCGGTTTAAAGCTGCTAATCTACCTGTTAGGCTTTGCGTTTCCCTTATTGACCTAGGGGGTTTTAATTCGAGTATTGCTTTAATCTTGTTGGGGTTCGCTTCAATTCCCCTTTGACTAACAACATATCCTAAAAACTTACCCGAACCTACCCCAAACGTACATTTTTTGGGATTCAACACCATCGAGTAATCACGCAAAATAGAAAACATTTCATTAAGATGAGTTGCATGATCGTTTGCAAAAACAGACTTAACAAGCATATCATGCACATAAACTTCCATGGTTCGTCCGATTTGTTCTGCAAACATCTTGTTCACGAGCCTTTGATAAGTTGCGCCGACATTCTTCAGACTGAATGGCATCATGGTGTAGCAGTAGAGTCCCCTAGCCGAATAGAAAGACGTGTGCTCCTCATCGTTCGGGTCCATTGGGATATGGTGATAACCCGAATAGACGTCCATGAAGCTCATGAGTTCGTGTCTGGATGTGGCATCCACCATGTAATCGATGCTAGGCAACGGATAACTATCTTTGGGACAAGCCCGGTTGAGATTGCTGAAGTCGACGCATAATCGCCATGTCCCATTATTCTTCTTCACAAGAACCGGATTAGATACCAAAGCCGGATACTTAGCTTCGCGGACGAACCGATTGTCAATCAGCTTTATCACCTCTTTTTCGAGTGCTTCTTGTCGTTTCGGTCCCAGCTTTCTCCTTTTCTACACGACTGGTTTCACCGTTCGGTCGATCCAGAGGCTATGGCACGCCAAGTTCGGATCGATTCCCACCATATCTTCATGCGTCCAGGCGAAGACATCTGCATTTTTTATTTGAAAGACAATTAACCTGGACCGGATTGGTTCGCCTATGTTTCGTCCGATGCGTAATGACTTGGTGCAGGCCGGCTCATCAAGATAAATCACCTCCGTGTCTTCGCTGGGATCAGCCCGTTCGGATTTCTTTTCTTTGAATTGATCTCTGGGGTCCAACTCATCTTTTTCTTCGACTGGTTCTTTCCCCGGTCGCTGGCCCCGATCTGCCATTCGGTCCTCCTCATCGAACGGATCGTTCTCCTTCTCTGGGCCCTCGACTGCCTCTTCCCTCTTCCTCTTTCTTTCATTCACATGTCCTTCGTCATAACTGTCTTTCGGCTGTTCGGGCGGGATTTCTTCATCTTGCTCATCCGACTGCTCAGGCTCTCTAGTCGGTTCAATGATCTGTTTCCTTTCCCCGTTCGTCATCATGACCGAGTGTATCTCCAGCGACGGGATCGTCATGATGCACTCTCTTGCTTTCCTTTGGTTCCCGTAATGGACTCCTCTGTCGTTCTCCGTTGGAAATTTGATCGAATAGTGGAAGATTGACACGGCTGCCTTCAGCTTGTACAGGGTCGTTCGTCCAAGGATGGCGTTGTACTCGCTGGTTGTTTTCACCACTTTGAAAGTTTCCATGATCCTGCGTCCGTTCGCTCCTGATCCTCCAAGCTCGATTGGCAATGTGATTTCTCCCTCGGGAATGGTTGCTTGTCCGTTGAATACCGTTATACGGTCGTTGCACGGGCGCAGTTTGCTTTGATCTATCCCCATTTTAAGAAATACGGTCCAATACAAAATGCTCGAATATGCTCCAGTGTTCACCATGATTCGGTGAACTGGGATACGGAAGATGGGATCTGTGATTATGAGCGCGTCTGAGTGTGGATTATCGAATGGGAAAGAGTCTTCATATGAAAACATTATTAGGTTCGTAGGCATGGGTACGTGTTGGTTGACCTCTGCTCGGCTGACTTGGTGTCCCGTATTGTACGCCTTCTGGACATATGCCTTGACCTGCCTCCTTGACACGCTTGAACTCTCGCGGCTCGTATTGACTCTTGTGGGTGGTCCGCTTCTTCAGATTGGAATGTGGACCAAATGCTCCTCATCTCGACCGGATGTTGTCCTTTTCCTTCCCTGGGATGTGCTTGTCTCGCCTCGTTGTTCCTGACTGATCGTCAGGATCTCCTTGGGGTGTTCGTTCGTCCTTCGAGGATTCGCTCCAAAGTCGAGCTCGTCTCCTATATTCATCCGATCGTCATTTCTTGGCCTCATGTTGCCTCCGCCCATCCTTGTGAACCTCCTTACCTGTGGATCATCGATTAGTTTTAACAGAGCAGATATCAAATTCCGACACTGGTCAGTATTGTGGTCGTGCGATTTGTGGTAAGCGCAATATCGGCTTTTGTCTAAATTCTTCTCGTCGGCCTTGATTGGCTTTGAGTCTGGGATGATCCCCTTATTTTTTAGCTCTTCGTACACCACGGCCGCACCGGCCGAATACACTCCTTGGTAGATGTTCGTCAGCTCCTCGTGATGTTTTCTCTGCATGGCTCAGAATTGGGCGCTTCTTCCATCCTTCGTGATCTCCTTGTTTGGTCGATATTCCTTCGCTTTGGTAGGCGGCTCGTTCATGGCCGAAAATGACGGGACGGACATGTTTTCTTCTGCCATGATATGCTGTTGAGCCTTCATCAAAAAATCGTGGTACGTCTGGGGTTTGTTTTGGCAAAGGGTCCATTTGAACATTGAATTTGGTCTCAATCCTGAATATGCTGAAACAAGTAGGGTCTCTTGGTGGCACGGCTCCATGTTTTGTACCCGTTCGTTGAAACGAGTGATATAATCCATCAAATTTTCGTCCGCTCCTTGGACAATGTGAGTGATTGATTCTTTGGGAATTCGGCAAGCCTGCGATCCGATAAAGTGTGTTCGGAACATCGACTTCAATTGTGACCACCGAGCGACCGAATGTGGGGCGAGCGAATTGTACCATATTTGTGCCTTTTCTCCCAGAGTTAATGAGAACATCCGGCAGCGTAGGGCGTCCGATGCTCCATGTAGGTCCATCCACGATGTGTATAGTCCTAGGTGGGTGTCTGGGTAGGATGTTCCATCGTAAAATCCAATTTGTGGGATCTTGATCTTCTCGGGCAACTGTTCCTGCAAAACATCAAATGTTAGGGGTGATTCAGATTCGGCTGGGCTGAAACTTGGTTCGTGTCCTCGAGGTGGTTGTGGTTCGCTTGAGAGGGACTTCTGTCAGTCCTGCCCGGTGGAGGCAAGTCGTTTTTGGGCCGAACGGTAGGCCTCAAGTTCGGCTATTCTTCTTCGGAGTGTTTTCATTTCTTCTTCTTCGGCTTGGGTTGTTCGTTTTCTGAGCAATGTCTTCCTCAAGTTGTCATCGGCCACATTCTTTCTCAGCCGTTTGAAAACCGACCGGGTGGTGTTACGGGTACGAGTGTCCGTGACTGAGCGAATTTTGTCTGTCTATTCATTTTTTGTCCGGATGGTGAATTTTTCCTTCGTACTTTCGATGGTGTTGTCGTGCGATCGAGAGGTTTCTTCGTGAGCGTCCGTTCCCTTGCTTTTAAGAGTGTTGGTAAGGTCCTTCTTGGCCGAGGTCTTCGGTGCTTGAGACGTTGAGGGCCGGATCTATGTTATTATGTTAGATATTCCTTTGACAAAGTTCGGGTCCTTGAAAAAGGCTGAGTAGTCCGTCTTCGTGGTTTGGTTGTTACGTCGGTCCTCTCTTTCTTCCGGCGTACCGCGGCGACGACTTTGGCTTGACGATGATGATGTTGTTTTTCACACGCTGGAATAGCCCTTCCTCTAGCGCCAATTGTTGATGTCCAAAAATGACCAACAATGTGTTCGAACTACACACTGTGAGGTGTGCTCTGTTCGGCCTGCACGAATAGTGTTTATGTGTGTGATTCAGTCTAATTTACTGGTCCGAATGCTCGAGCTATCTGTGGCTTATAGAGTAATTAATGAGAGCATTTACTCATTGCCTTTATGTTGTCCTCCCCTCCCTTATATAGGAAGTTTAGGGACTTTTACATCTCCCTCTTGAACATTTTTACATTTCCTTTTACAAGATATTTTTAGATATTAGTCATTCCTCATTAAATGCTAATTGTACTATACAATCTATCATCAATATCAGTGGCCCGTCCGGATAGTGCCACGTGTCCTGACTTATAGCATAACCATTAGATTAGCTGTCACAAAATATTTCCGCATTTAATGCCACTGGTACAGCTGATATCAATAATGATGAAGGTAAATCAACCACCTGGACTCGCGCGCGTCCCTTTGCCCGTCCGGCCCTCTCTTAGTCGGTTCGCTCGTTCTTGTAACCCGGCCGAATACAGTCGTTCGGTCTATACCACCAACAGACCATAAGAAGAGAATGTTGTGCTTATCCCGGTCTTCATACATAGATACTGTCTTGGCTAGATTCAGCATGCAAGATTTCAAGAAAGGTACTTTACCCTTCAGGAAAGGAATCCCTCTCTCTAAGGAGATGTCTCATAAGACGTCTCAAGAGATAGAGGACATGAAGACAGTTCCCTATGCTTCGACAGTTGAAAGTCTCATGTATGCTATGTTGTGTACTAGGCCAGATATTAGCTACGCCATTGGCTTAGTATCTAGATAAAAGAGTAATTTGGGATGGGAACATTAGTCTGCGGTGAAGCATATACTCAAGTATTGAGAGGGAATAAGGAGTACATGTTAGTTTAACATGCAGACAACTTGTTACCTCTGGGTTGCAGTGATTCGATTTTCAGTCAGATAGGAACGAGAGTAAGTCAACCTCAGGTTATGTGTTTACCTTGGCATATGGAGTCATTTCATGGAGGAGTACTAAGCAGAAATGTGTGGCAGACTCCACCATGGAAGCTGAGTATATAGCAGCCTCAGAAGCGACAAAAGAGGCATTTGGCTCAGAAACTTCTTAGTGGACTTAGAGGTGATTTTGAATTTGCCACGTGGTATCACCGTGTACTGTGATAACAGTGGAGCAGTAGCAAACTCAAGGGAACCACGAGCCCACAGAGCAAGCAAACACATAGAGCGCAAGTACCATCTGATTCGAGAGATAGTTGGTAGAGAAGACGTTGATGTTGCCAAGATTGCATCTCAGGACAACCTAGCTGATCCTTCACGAAGAGTTTACCAGAGAAGATATTCGTCAAACACGTGATAGAAATGAGAGTCAAGTGCATGGCGATAGAATCGACATAGGTCTTTTAAAATAACATATTGATAAGACTATACTTGTAAAAGCAAAAGTTTTAAGTATAAGTGGGAGATTGCTAGTGTTATATACTGAAAGCTCGGCTTTGGATGATATTACACTTTACCCTTTGTGATTGAGAAACATTTTAGATTAAACAAGGTCTATGTTCTGTTGTTTTGCATTAGATAGGGTGGGTCGTCATCGGACAAAGCGAAGATCACTCTATCAGTTACTCGCGAAACAAGAATTAATGGTTCACAACCTAGATGGACATGAACACCCCATCAGAACGGTCGTACTGTCAACAGTACAGTTTGTCTTCGCTGATTAGTTGCACTAGTACATTTATGTATTGAACAGGATCATCGAGAGGAGCAATTCGTTTTATATTGAACGTCGTAAACAAACTAGGCCTCAGTTAATTACTGTGTACTCTCAACCCGTTAGATATTAAACAGGCATATATGTGTAGTAGTTATTACTTTGATTCACATGGGTGAGGTTTAGTGAACTGGACCAATAAACCCTCTGTCTTGGGTAATATTGTTACATGTATGATGTGTTGTTAGGATAATTACAGTCACCATGTGCGTTTAGTTTGATGATGTCCCCGGAGTGAGTTCATGAAGGATTATTATGCTAAACCCTGAAAGTGGATTAAATTTCGGCATAGTAAGAATGTAATGAGCGAGCGATAGCTTCGGTGAAATAATAATAAATTAATTAATTCTTGATTGTCAGTAATCGAATTAATTTATGGACATTGTATCTTAAACATGGGAGATAAATCGAGTAATTATTATTGGAGTCTCAATTGTAAATTGGACTAGGAAAATGGACTGCATTAACATTATGTTGGTAGCCAATTTAATATTATTTAATTAATTAGAATAAGTGGGCTAACCCACAAGTATGTTATATAATTAAGGAACCCTAATTCTAATCTCCTAAGGGTCCCTACTGTAGCTCTATATATACATCATTAAGCTCATGGGAAGAGAAGAGAACTCTCATAAACACACACCCCACGTCCGCCATCTCTCTCTCTCTATCAGTTCTCATTCGAGCTTTATCTTCTTCTTGTTGATCCACCAGTACAAGTTGAAGAGGGTGTTTGAGATATACAGTAGAAGATCAATAGGTGTTCGAGACTCGATAATCTTCTACACGAAGTTGACAGTTCACGACGAGCCAGACCCGCTGAACCGCCGACCCGACCAGCCAGGCATGCCCTGAAGCTGCTGGATCCGATCGTGACCAGCCCGGACGTGCGACTCGCCACCGTAACCTAGAAGACGAGCCCAACTCCGCGACCGCACGCGCCTGACGATTCGACCCGGTTCCCGATGCGATCCGACCCACGAGCTTGTTCCAATTCGATTGCAAGTCCGACGTTCCATTCGTGATCCAATCCAGTTCGTGTGATTGTGTATGGCCATTCATAATCAGCTTGATCGCCAAAAATTTTAAGCCGTAAGTTCACTACGTCAAATCTTTAGTTCCAGTACGTTTGCTATTGAATTCGTGATTTGTACATAACGAGATCCTCATAGATCCCAACACGTGTCGGGTCGGTGGGCCTGGCGGCCCTTGGCCAAGCTTATTGAATAAGCTCATCACAAAAAAGAAATAAAATAAAATAAAATTTAAAGAAATAAATATATAATGATTCCAGGAAACAAAAGGTTAACAGAAAAAAGAGTACAATTTATAAAAGGTCTTAAAGTTACAAGGGCATAAATTCTGTCGGTTCAAGACCTATAAAAAACGCGTAAAGGGGACGTGTCCCCTTTCTTCCTCCTCATATCGCAAAGAAAGAAAGTCGTCGTCTACTGCAATTGCGTCGCCCCTCCTTCACCTTTAGACTCGCCGCCGCACTGCTGGAGTTGGGGCTCGCCATGTCGGGGCTGGGGCTCGCCATGTCGGGGCTGGGGCTGTTTTCTGTCTACTCCGAGGCTTGTGGGCGATTGAGATGGAGATCTCTCACCAGCGGGGTTTAGCCATCGAACCATTCCCCGGCCAAGGACGAAATCGCCGGCCGCCAGAGTTCGGGCCCAAGCTTCGAGGAGGTGCCGACCTTCGCTCCACCATGAGTTTTGTTTTTTAGGTTCCAGGTCCTGGGTGCGGCTAGCAGTCTATTTGATCCCTCTTTCGAGCTCTCCGACGAGGCAAGGTGGTGTTCTCACGGCAGATCCCTCTTCATTCCCCGACGTGGATGGTTTATCGGAGTTTCAGATCTGAATCGAGAGCACTCTTCCCCAGATCCATTTAGGCGGCACGAATGGCCGCAGTTTTCGGGCTTGAGGTACTGGTTTGTGGCTTTGTTATATCTCTTTGCTAGTGGATGTTGATCGTTTGAGGTCTCGAGTGCCTTAACGGTGAGTCTATTAGGTGTAGAGGAGGTCCTGGTTTATTTGTTTATTAGGTGTGTGTTTTTTTCTTTTTTGTATTTTGTTGTTTTCTTCCCTTTTGTGGGATTTTGCTTTAGGTTTGCGGTTGCCTCCTTATTAGAGTTGTACCTCTCGGATTCCACTGGAATTTCAAAATGGTAGGTCCAGTTATCTGGTTATCTGGTTCCTGGTGTCTGTTGACATATCCTCTGTACTCATTTTGAGTTTTCTAGTTATATATTTGTTTGCCGTTGGAAAAAAATAAAATAAAATAAAATAACTTATGTCAGTTCATATCCATCCGCGGCCTGTACAGTAAACAAAAAAACCTCAAAATCTGCCTCAAATTTCTTACACAAAAGATCTGCAATTCATTGGGCAGAAGAGCAGGCTTCAATCTTGGGAAGAAGGCTTCGCCATGCCTCGGCTATACTGTTCGCAAGGCGTGCCTGACCCTTGGCGAATTCATGAATAGCCAGTCCCATGTCGAGTGTTTTCTGCTCTTGGAACCGAATTATCTCCTCATTCATTAACTTCACGATTTTGTCAAATCTTCTGGCTGCCTCGGCACCATCAGCTTTTAACTGGCATTAGGATGTGGATTAGATCAACCTGATAATGATAATACTAGAAGGAAAAAAGGGACAATGCCATGGTTTGCAACAACCTCTTCGTATTCATGCTCGGCTTCAGCCAATTTTTCCGATCGTGTTAATCTGAGCTTATTCCTGCAAAATGAGTATGCAGAGTAATGAAAGACTAACAACAGACAAAAAGATCTTTGGCATGTCTTGAATACCAAATTGATGTGAAGCAAAGATTTCTTTTAATATATTTATATAAATTCAAGGCTTCAGCACGTAGCTAAAGACTTGTAGGACTGTACATGTCTATTTCCTTGAATTTGACAGCTTCAGCCAGTTCATGATGATGCCTGAACGCATTAGCTCTTTCACCTATCGTTGCCTGTCCAAGAAATAACGACAGGCTTCATCATTGTCATTAACAAAGAAGATAATTCTAACATCGACAATAATACCATAATTGAGCATGTACTCCTTTCCCCCACAAAGCAACCATATGAACCTTCTCCATGCCACTATATCACATAATATTTTTTTTTTTTTATATGGTGTCGATAGCAGATGACTAGAAAGATGGAGTGCAAGTCTGCCAACTATGTTAGGTATCTGAGTATCGCCAAATCCATATACAGTGCTTCTGTAGATTATAAAGGACATTAACTCACCTTAATAGATTGCACTGCCCGAACATAATCTTTTAGAGGTTCTTCAAAATTCATCAGGAGGTGGTGAGCCTAAAAGCAGAGCAGGATGGACGAGTTTTACAAATCATACAAATGATGGTATCATTTTGGGATACATTTAACTACACCTCTTTTTGCAGCTTAATTGACAATATCTCTGATTTTGCACCAAGATCAGAAAATGCCTTCCCAAGAGCATTTCCTTCACAGTTGCCTAGCAGCTTTACTGCCTTACCGAAGTCTGATAAAGATTGTCCCAGTTCTGTAATAAATTAAAAAGATTGCATATCATGTTTACTATGTTTTCAATAATGATTTGATAATTAAAATGGCACAGAAATAACACAAGTGAAAGGATTTGGTGGAAGAGACATGACAACGATTAAAAAATCAGATAATTTCTTGCTGATGACTTCAACTCAGGCAGGAAAGCCAAAATAAACTATAATTTTACAAACAACACCATTAATACCAAGTGCTTAAAGTTTGCATATACCCCTGTGTCTCTTTACGAGACGGTAAGCATGCTTCTGGGCTTCAGCCAGGTGATCTTCGAGCTGAAAAATGTAATTCTTCAGCTTTTCAGAGTCTGGACTTGATTCTTCAACTGGTTTTTCCTTCCCAAGAACAACATCACTTACTTTGGACTGTACTTCCTGCAAGCATGAAATATTTTAGCCACGGTGATAAGACTATTAGCCCAACAGCACTTAAATAATTACTTAAGTTGCAATGCACAGAAACCAAAACATCCTTCAGCCAGAGGAAGATCAAATCGAATTTCTATCAGAAATTCTATCAGATGGTGACAGTTCAATCTATAAAGCTGAATCTAGCATTTTCTGATCTACTTCATTCAACTATGATACTGATTGATTCTTATAGTGCAAAAAAGATACCTTGAAAATTTGCATAAAATCTGCTGGCTTCTTGAAAATACCAGTTTCCTGGAATCTTGCTCTATCCATTGTCTGCAGATCAAGCAGAAACGTTATACACAATCAGACTAAGCTACAAGATTGGGATGCACATGCACAGGTATCATGTAAAAAACATGAAATGAGTTTAATTTAAATCTACATTTTGCTAAAATGTGAATTTCTTCTGTCACAATGAATTATGACTTGATCCTTTTAAACATAGCAGCAACGAATGAAGAACATAACTATGAAGTGGCTAACCAGTTAACGAACGGCAATATTTAGCCATATATAAGCAGTAAATCAATCTCTTTCTGTGCTATCATTCAAAATATATTGAGCCATTGAAATACCCCCCACGTCCTCAAAAGGCACATAATATACTTCCTCGTGGTAATTAGACATGAATTGCGTGGTCAACTCTTGATATTGAAGTTGTGGCAACTAATCTACATAAAGTACATGGTTGATACATCTATGATTACTAACGTCTGACTCTCCGCCTCCAGCACAGCAACTTTCAGTTGTTCAAGCCATAATTTGGTTTAAATTAAAGTTCCATCTTACACAATTACCTGTTCGTCAGCCTGCAAGAATATTCTTAAATCATCACTTTTCTGAATTTCATGATGGGAAGCTATCCGGTTGACAAAAACATCCAGTGCTTGGCGCCTCATCTCAATGAATTCAGTACTAAATCTGAACTTTTCTGCCCCAAAATGCTCAGTATTAAATGCAGCACTGCATCAAGAAGCTTGCAACTTGCAGGATAAAATAATAGTAATAAATATTCAACGTCACCACAAAAATTCATATTCACCCACCAGTCGGTGGAAGAAATGAAGTATAGGGTGCACAAAAAATTGACAGACACAAAGGACTACCAAAACTTATCAATATATCTGACATGTGGAAGCAATTAGCCATGTTTTTTTATGGTTGTACTGAAGTAGGTCAAATTTATACCTCCGATAGACTAATCTTCCAGAAGTTCAAAAAAATGTCATAAATAGAATGCTACACCAATTTTTTTCCATGCAACATAATTTGATAAAGTTTGATTGAAGGGATTTCAACTCAGAACATATATTTTTATAAAACAACAACAAAAACACCAGGAAAATGAATTTTTCTGCACCCCTAATTCTAATACAAAAAAATAAAATTTCACCAATTTGGAAATTCAGAAAAAAATAAAATAAAAAAATAATGATGTAGAGAGGGAAAATGGATGTGCAACTATTACCTACAGTGCTTTTCTCTGGAAGAGGGGGGATGAAGATACCCTTGTACTTTTCAAAAAGACGATCTCTTAACCAAACAAAATCACTATACCTCCGGATAACAATTTTCTCAGAGCTCTCATATTCTGGAAAGTTTGTCTGCAAATCAAGTGACAACATTTTCTATATCATCAATTAACATCGAGGAATGGAAATAAAAACTAGGTAATATAAACAAGTCACTGCAATATCAAACAATAAAGAGAAAAAAAAAAATCAAGCATGATGAGATACAGGTACTTTCATCCTAAATGGGAAGACAGATCGAAAGCATTCAAGAGATCAATAAAAGAAAAGTTTCAGGTTAAGCGTTATTTTAATAGGACATTGATAGGGTATAGCTAAACTTATGGAAAATATAGCTACTGAGCGAGTGAAAATTTATATTCCTAATGCAACCATTAACTACAAGTCCTGCGATTGTTGCCAATGAGAAAGAATGAGATAGACCTAACAGGCTGATACTAATAGACTATTTAAGTGAACACATTGTAATACAAAGGTCTGCATTCCCAACAAAGATAACACCATCATCCGGTCATTTTCTTTTGGTAGGAATAACGAGGCAAGCACGATGCAGTGATGGCTGGACCAGTATTACAACTTAAACACAAGATAATATATGATGCATTTGGTACTTTTTTCCAAGTAAGATTTAAAGAACAGTACTTCTCTCCCCAAAATAAAGTTTTAGTTCTCAATGTTACGTTAAGCAATGTACATAAAAAAACAACTTCATAAATAATTCATATAAATTTCCACATTCCCACAAGTACCATAAAGATAATAGTCCATGTAAAAGATTTTGTTTTTCATGTTACAAAATGGAAATGGAGGCCAATAAATGGTCGGTCACCAATTTGACTGCCAACCTCAACAAATCTAAAATGAATCATTGTTGCACCATTATACGTCAAACATGGGTACAGATCAACATATAGAATATGCAAAATTCAAATTTAAGATGTTGATAAGATCAACGCATTTTACCTTACCAATAAATTACAGCGAACACCACATGAGCTATCCTCGCATAGTTCAGCTAACAATGTAAACTATCAGATACGATGTATTTCACAAAAAATAAAAAATAAAAAATAAAAATAAAAAAAAATAAAAATAAAAAATTAATCCCAGATCACGGAGAAAAAGAAGTGCACAATCCATGGGGCTTCTAAGCTGAACAAGTCATGCAAATAACTCATCCAGGAAGTAATCTGGGGGAGTCGTGCTACTTAGTTAGGGTGATACATGCAAATAACTCAAGTCGATATGATAACTGATACTGATATGTTAAAGAAATTAATGCTAAACATAGGGAATCAATAATGTCGTAATTATTTTAGTACCACAATTTCTTTAGATTCACATGTTGATAAAGATGGGTTGGAGGCAATACTACTGAAGACAGCAGAACAGCACAAAAAAAAAAGGAAAAAAAAAAATGGTATGCGACAATGAATTTAAAAGTTTGTGATGCGATATAACTGGAGCCATCAATAAGATACTGATTCAGCTAGTGGTCATGGAATGCTAAATTGCAAAAAAGTCAAAGGCTTACTTTCGCAGTGGATACAGACAGATTGAAATAACACAGATTTCTGCTATTCTCTATTTCATGGCCTTTTTATTTCTAAGTGAACAACATACAATATCAGATTATCAACACTACCCCCACTCCCATTATAATAGTTAATTCACCAATCCTCCTTGCTCCGTGCCCTATTGAGTTCACACACGTTCATTGCAATTTCTCAGTTGGCTACCTATCAATAGAAACCGAATTA
>CACSLK010020742.1:17564108-17579404 GCA_902706635.1 Striga hermonthica | reverse complement strand
AGTCACACAGAAGATTACATTGTCGGTCCCTTATAAGATATAAATGGTATTCACAACTGAGATAGTTATGGACATGACTATCGGTTTAGGTTGTAGTATAAACTCGATATAACTTGTCTTGGCTATTGGTTTATACTAGTGCGCTGCGTCGCATTGAATAGATCACAGTTGAGACGTGTTCTTCTGTTCTGACTATCATGAAGAACTAGGTCTCGGTGACTCTACTAATTCTTAACCCTAATTGTGATATTTAGATATGTGGGATATTTGTTGGTTACTTTGATTTACCATGGGTGAGAGCCAAGTAATGGTTCAATATGCTCTGTATCTTGGGTAACAACATTATCTGCATGATATCTATTTATTGGCATTAGGGAACCGTGTCCTGGACATCCAGGTTGATGACGTCCCCTTAAAGAACTCATAAGGATTATCGTATAAACCCTGCAGGTGGATTTTATCCGTACGATAATAAGGTTGAGTGGTACTACTTAAGGAATAAAAGATATTAATTAATTAAAGCAGTCAGAAGCTTTAATAATTAATGAACGTGCGATATCTTAAACACGGGGGAATTTTATTGAGTCTAACAGAAGCCCTGATTCATTTCGGGATAGGACAGGACTGCAATATTAATTCTCTAGTGGAATGAATTAATATTTACAAGACAAATTGTGTTCTGGTCATAACATAAGAATTTGGGCCTGTAGAGAGCTCAAACCCTATACCTTCTAAGAGATCCCTAGTCTGGCCCAAGGACTCTATAAAAGGATGGATAAGCACACGTTTTGAAACCCTAAGAGATCAGTTCACGTCTTCAGCCACCACACCAACGTGGGAGAAGGAAGAAGGAAACGTGAGGGGTTCAGAGAAGAACAAAGGCAATCCGCTCCTTTCAACCGTTTGGAGGATCGTCGTCCATCCGACGTCCAAACGTGGTCGGGACACAGACTAGAAGATCGCTCAGATCGAATCGAAGCCTTGAAGAAAGGTATATCTCTGTTCGTCCTTTAGGAGCATGCTTAGGTTTATTAAAAATCATTTATGTACATGTTTGGTATCCGATATCGATCCGTGGGTAGGACCGCCTCGTCGGCGTGTTCCAGCATAACACTTGTCGAAAAACTTGTTGAGGAAGAAACGAACAATGTTGAAGTTGAAAAAAATCATGAAGTTGAAGAAGAAGCAAACAATGACAATTTAGAGGTGATCGAAACACTTACATGGGAAAATAAAATTGGCGAGCCGTTCGAATGTCAATGGGACATATGGTGGAGAATAGAGATAGACCTATAGAAACAAATGTTGAAGTTGAAGATCAAGAGGAACCATTTTGATGATAGAAGATGCGCGTGAGAATTTTTCAACAGAATATGTCAAGGTTGGGAATGCAAACTGTTCTATGAGTCCTCTCCATTGTCCATCTTCCGAGATGATCCCAGAGAGTGAAGATTTGCAATGTAACAATATCATCTCAACCAAAAAAATACTTAGTAGATAAACTTTTGTTGTTGGCCGTGAAGTACCACTTTGAATTCCGAGTGGTAAAATCAATGAAGACCTTGTATGTTGTTGCTTGTATTGAAAGAAATTGTCCTTGACGTTTGAGAGCGGTGAAGATAGATAGTGGTGAAATTTTTGTAGTACGTAAGTATGTTGGTAACCACACTTGCTCTATGAGTGTGCGTCGTAAAGATCACAGGCATGCGACGTATAAGCTGATTGGGAAGCACATTTCTGAAAAGTATAAAGACGTCAATCGGATTTATAAGCCGAGGGATATTATTTTTGTTGTTCAAGAGAAGTTCGGGATAACAATCAGCTACACGAAAGCATTTATGGCAAAGCATCATGAATTTGGTCTCATTCGAGGTTGCCCGGAAGAAAGTTAAGTAAAGGTCCCTTCATATTGTTACTATTTGGAGCAAAAAAATCCTGGGACGGTCACTTTCATTGAAACAAGTGTGGATGGTCATTTTAAATATTTTTTCATGGCTTTGGGGTCGTGCATTCGTGGATTCCACTCTTCTACCAGAAGAGAAATATCTGTGGATGGGACGTTCTTAATGGGAAGATATCGTGGTATTTTGCTCATTGCAACATGTCAGGATGCAAATCTTCAAATTTATCCACTTGCTTGGGCAATAGTAGACTCCGAGAACCATCTTTCTTGGACTTTCTTCTTTGAAAAGTTGAAAGATATAACAAGTGATTCTCCAGATCTTGTTATAGTTTCGGATAGGAGAAGCAGTATTCCTGGTGCTTTTGTTGAAGTGTTTGAACATGCACATCATGAATATTGTAACTATCACCTGTTGAAAAACCTAAAATTGGAGTTTCCAAGGTTGGAATTAGTGTCATTGTTTTGGGCAAAAGCCGAAGCATGCACGATGTCTCATTTCGAATGCAACATGGCAGCATTATGCAATAACCGTCAGAAAATGCGGGAATACCTTGAGAAAGCCGAGTTGCACCGTTGGGCTAGAGCACATTTTAGAGCAACTCGTTTCAACATAATGACGACAAACAATGTTGATCGTTGGACTCTGTGCTAAAGCGTGCTCAAGAATTTCCTATCCTTGGTTTGATTGAACATATCCGGGCGACACTGCAAAAGTGGTTCCACGAAAGAAATCTTAATTTTACAAAATGCAGTAGTATTTTTACCCCACCATTTGAGCAGAAGATGCGCAACAGATATGACGAGTCCAATGGACTAGAAGTGCTCAATGTATCCCCGATGATTTTGCAAGTTGGTGAAAGACATATAATTGATCTCGAGGAAATGTTATGCACATGCCGAAAGTTTCAAATGGATCAGTTTTCATGTGCACATGCCATTGCCGCAATAAAATTTGTGAACGACAACGGCTACAGATTCTGCACTGTAATGTATACGAGCTCCTCTTGGAGAGAGACATACTATGAACCCATTCACCCTTTGCCTAGTGAGACCGATTAGATGGTTTCAGAAGAAATTATGTCAAGAATTGTGTTGCGGCCACTATCGCAACGTCCAAGGGGCAGACCTACATTCGAACGGAAAAAATCAGCAGGTGAGGCTCGAGAAAAATCAACTTCTAAACCTCGCCAAATGCGTAATGTAGCAGGTGTTTAAAAGTAGGCCATAATCGTGGAAAGTGTGAGGAGATTAACCTCAATCAAGCGAGTTGAGGTTATATTTTTTACTAGTGTATTGCTTTTGACTTATAGTGTTTTCACTTTTAGTATAGTGTTTTGACTCGACCATATAGTTTCTAAAGCTTGAAGTTGTATTTTGACTTGTGTATAATGTTTTATGTGTATCCAATGTAGTGATTATTCAAATATTTTCTCAATGTAGTTGGAAACGACTATAGTTCTGTAGTATTATATAGTAGTATTACACTAAAAAAGGATAAAAATAGAAGTATAACGAAAGTACAATCATTATGAACTATGAAATAACGAAGGTACCTTGGTTATCCATATCACAGGCGCGATTACTATCACGGGCGCGACACTGAAGCTGGAGTTCGGTCGGGTAGAGAGGTTCCCAAGACGTCGCGGCGCGACGTGCCTCGCGGGCGCGACAGGTTGGTGTTATTTTCGGACAGAAAGTTGTCTAGGATGTCGCGGGGCCGATATGCGGCGCGGTCGCGACACCACATGTCGACCTACAGAAGCGCGCAACGGCGTGTCGCGACCGCTGTCGTGGGAGTTTTTAATTTTTTTTTCTTTTGTAGTCGCGACAAAAGTCATTTTGTGAAATAATGATACTTGTTTCCTTGATCATATACGTGTTAACCCGTTATAAAGCACGATTGGAACGATAGTTTTAACCCATTATAGCATCGAATATCTTTGTATATTCATTTTTTTACAGGAAAAATGATTAAAATTAGACCAATAACGAGTTTAATATCTTTATAATGGCTCATATGATGAATGCACGATCGTTTAAGCTGGATTTTTACGAAAAACAACCATAACGAATGGAATGTACATACGTTGTGGTTGTTTTTCGTAACAAACGCGCTTTCTTTTGGGTTTTTTTGGTCGAATTACTTGATAACGATTGTATATTCATGTTACATGTCATTGGAACGATAGTTTGAAGGTGTTAGAGTGTTGGAGCGTCGAAACACTCATAACGGAAATCTTTTTTTTTTTAAATAACAATACTTGTATTTTTTTGTTTTTGAAAATTGGTTAGATCATGTAAAATCTTTGTAAATTCGAAATTTTAACTTAAAAATGACCAAAACGAGACCTATAACGAGTTTAATATCTTTATAATGGCTTATAAGACGAATGGATGATTTTAAGGTGGATTTTGGTCGAAACGAATGTACAATCCCTTATAAGACGAATGGACGATTTTAAGGTGGATTTTGGTCGAAACGAATGTACAATCGTTATAGTTGTTTTTCGACCACAAACGCACTTTCTTTATTGTTTTTTCTATCGAATTACTTGATAATGCATGTATATTCATATAACATGTCATTGGAACGATAGTTTGAAGGTGTTAGAGCGTCGAAACACTCATAACGGAACTATTTTTGATAAATAACAATACTTGTTCTTTTTTTCCTTAAAAAATGGAAAGATGATGTTAAATTTTGTACATTATTTATTTTACATGAAAAATGAATAAAATGAGGCCTATAACGAGTTTAATATCTTTATAATGTGTTATATGACGAATGCACGGTTGTTTAAGGTGGATTTTGTCGAAAAACAATTATAACAAATGTACATTTGTTATAGTTGTTTTTGTTAACAAACGCGCTTTTTTATGGATTTTTTGATCGAATTACTTGATAACAATTGTATATTAATGTTACATGTCATTGGAACGATAGTTTGAAGGTGTTAGAGCGTCGAAACATGCATAACCAAACTCTTTTCTTCAAATAACAACACTTGCTTTTTTTTTTAAAAAAATATTAAGATCATGTAAAATCTTCGTAAATTCGTTATTTTAACTTAAAAATTACCAAAATGAGACCTATAACGAGTATAATATCTTTATAATGGCTTATATGACGAATGGACGATCATTTAAGGTGGATTTTGGTCTAAAAACAACCATAACGACTGTATAATGAATGTACAGTCGTTATGGTTGTTTTTCGACCACAAACGCGCTTTCTTTATGGATTTTTTGATCGAATTACTTGACAACGATTGTATATTAATGTTACATATCATTGGAATAGTTTGAAGGTGTTAGAGCGTCAAAACACTCATAACGGAACTCTTTTTTTATAAATAACAATACTAGTTCTTTTTTTTTTTTTGAAAAATGGAAAGATCATGTTAAATGTTTGTACATTCCTTATTTTACATGAAAAATGACTAAAATGAGGCCTATAATGAGTTTCATATCTTTTTAATGTGTTATATGACGAATGCACGGTCGTTTTAGGTGGATTTGTCAAAAAACAACTATAACGAATGTTCGTTCGTTATAGTTGTTTTTGTTAACAAATGCACTTTCTTTATGGATTTTTTGATTGAATTACTTGATAAAGATTGTATATTAATGTTACATGTCATTGGAACGATAGTTTGAAGGTGTTAGAGCGTCGAAACACGCATAACCAAACTCTTTTCTTCAAATAACAACACTTGTTTTTTTTTTTTTTGAAAAATGCTAAGATCATGTAAAATCTTTGTAAATTCATTATTTCAACTTAAAAATGGCTAAAATTAGACCTATAACGAGTTTAACATCTTTATAATTTGTTATATAACGAATACACGGTGAAGGTGGATTTTGTCGAAAAACAACTATAACGAATGTACATTCTTTATAGTTGTTTTTCAAAACAAACGTCCTTTCTTTATATTTTTTTGATCGAATTACTTGATAACGATTGTATATTAATGTTACATGTCATTGGAACGATAGTTGGAAGGTGTTAGAGTGTCGAAACACTCATAACAAAACTCTTTTTTTTATAAATAACAATACTTGTTCTTTTTTTTTTTTGAAAAATGGAAAGATGATGTTAAATGTTTGTTCCTTCTTTATTTTACATGAAAAATGACCAAAATGAGGCCTATAATGACTTTAATATCTTTATAAAGTATTTTATGACGAATGCACGGTCGTTTAAGGTGGATTTTGTCAAAAAACAACTATAACGAATGTACATTCGTTGTAACGAGCGTACATCCGTTATAGTTGTTTTTCTTAACAAACGCACTTACTTTATGGATTTTTTGAGCGATTTACTTGATAATGATTGTATATTAATGTTACATGTCATTGGAACGACAGTTTGAAGGTGTTAGAGCGTCGAAACACGCATAACCAAACTCTTTTCTTCAAATAAAAACACTTGTTTTTTTTTTTTTTTTGATAAATGCTAAGATCATGTAAAATCTTTGTAAATTCGTTATTTCAACTTGAAAAATGGCTAAAATTAGACCTATAACGAGTTTAAAATCTTTATAATATATTATATGACGAATACACGGTCAATTAAGGTGGATTTTGTCGAAAAACAACTATAACGAATGTGCATTAACTAAACAAATTCGTTATAGTTGTTTTTCGAAACAAACGAGCTTTCTTTATGGATTTTTTGATCGAATTACTTGATAACGATTGTATATTAATGTTACATGTCATTGGAACGATAGTTTGAAGGTGTTGGAGCATCGAAACACTCACAACGAAACTCTTTTTTGAAATAACAACTCTTGTTTTTTTTTCCTCTTTGAATAATGGAAAGATCATGTAAAATCTTTGTAAATTCGTTAGTTTACATGAAAAAAGATAAAAATTAGACCGATAACGAGTTTAATATCTTGATAATATATTATATGATGAATGCACGGTCGTTTAAGGTGGATTTTGTCGAAAAAACAACTATAACGAATGTACATTCGTTATAGTTGTTTTTCGACCAAAACGCGCTTTCTTTATGCTTTTTTTCGAGTTGCTTGATAACGATTGTTTATTAATGTTATACGTCACTGGAACAATATTTTGAAGGTGTTAGAGCGTCGAAACACTCATAACGGAACTCTTTTTTTTTGAAATAACAATACATGGTTTTTTTTTTGGAAAAATTGAAATAATGAATGTAATATATTTGTAAATTCGTTATTTTAACATGAAAAATGACTAAAATTACCTATTAGGGGTTTGATATCTTTATAATGTATTATATGATGAATGCACGGTCGTTTAACGCGCGTTTTGGTCGAAAACAACTATAACGAATGTACATTCTTTTGTTTTTTTTCGACCAAAACGCGTTTTTTTATGGTTTTTTCGATCGAGTTACTTGATAACGAATGTATATTAATGTTATTTGTAATTGGAACGATAGTCTGAAGGTGTTAGAGCGTCGAAACACTCACAACGAAACTCTTTTTTTTTTAAAAAAAAAATAATAATAATACTTGTTTTTTTTAGTTTTAGAAAAATGAAAATATCATGTAAAATGTTTGTACATTCATTATTTTACATGAAAATTGACTCCCAGAATTAAATCAAATAACATTTTATTGATGTTAATCAAAAAGTAAAAAAAAAATAATAATAAAAAGAAAATGAAGGCTCGCGACAGCCTATATGTCGCGGGCGTGACGAGGCGTCGCGAGGTCCTGTGGCACCATTTTTGGTGTCGCGCCCGTGATGGTCCTCTCTCCCTTCATTTATATAAATCACGCCCGGTTCTCTCTCTCCCCTCATTTCCATATTTGAAAAAGCCTATCTTAAGAAGAAAAGAAAAAGAAAAAACCAGCGCTCCCTCGTTCCTTTCATCTCAAATCTCCAGCGACAACACCACCTCCGGCCACCTACTACGACCGGCAAGGACACTCTCTCTTTCCGGAAACTTATATTCCGGCAAAGTTGTCTTCTCGTAAGCCCTAATTGACAAAAGCCTATTCCGACAAACATCGTCCTCTCGACTTCAACGCACAGTAAGGTCTCGCAAATTGCTTGAAAAGTATAGTTACAAATTAATTAATTGTTTGTGGTTTGAGGAATCTAACTCTTTTCTTTTTTCACAATTTTCAAATACATTATTCCGCAAACAAGGTGTTCGAGAAATTGCCAGAACTAGGCAAGGGGTCTGTATCGCTTGCATCCACTAACTTCCTTCGAGAGTATTCAATAACCGATCATGGGAAAGGCTTCGTCATCAAAAGATCCTTCCAAAGCTCCCTCTAAAGGCAAAAGAAAAAGCAATTATAGAAACCCTGCCTTCTTCACCGGACTCGAACAATAGCAAATCGAACTCGGACACCGAAACTCAAACTTTGGCTAAAAAACACGGCATTCAATTCCCAGTTTTCTCTCAAGATGAGGTGCACTCGTACAAATGCCTCATGAAGATGAAATGACGGATCCCAAGGACACTTGATTGGGAGTTGCTGGACTCACTAAAAATCTCGGATGACGTGAGGAAATACTTGAAGGCCCTCAATCTTGACAAGTACGAAGCCATGGACAATGTGGCATGCGCGGAACTATCAGTTGAATTCTTTACCACATTTGCACCACACGACAACAACAAGTATTTCACTTGCCGGATGAAAGGTAATGAATACAAGGTTGATAACAAGGTGATGCATGAGGTATTTGGTTTCTGCATGACGGGGTCTCGCAAAGTACCCGGTGATTTTGAGGTGGACAAGCATTGGGCCGTTCTCTCTCCATTCGACAAATTCAAAGTGAAGGGCCCATCGAATGGGCTAATCAAAGATGTGGCCATTGCGGTGGTACATAAACTTCTGTGCTACAATGTTTTTGGCAAGAAAGAATCGAACAAGGTTAGCGAGCAAGAAGTTTATCTCTTGTGGGCAATGTGTTCAAAGAAACCCGTATGCATTACGACATTCAATATAGAGACACTCTAGGACACGAAAATATTCTCCACGCACCCTCTGAGATTGGCCAATGTTGTCACCGGGCTCGCTAAGCACTTCAATGTTCAAATTGATGAAGTGTCGCTTCAACCGAAGAAGATCGTGTTGTGGGATTTTACACAAGCCTATCTCGTTAAGGACAACATCACGATCATTGATTACAAAAGTCATCCTTGCTACTAGGCATATTTGAGAGAACTGAATAAATCGTCCGGAGAAGGTGGTTCCTTGCAGCCACAACCTCATTTCGAGGAGAAGGCGGAGGACGAAGAAACACAGACCAACCCACGAACTATTTTCTCCCTCCAGCACTTGACGCGGGCGCTCCGGATGCGCGATCTCAACGAGCCCCCGCTTGGTTCGATACCTTCATTGAGCATAATGATAGGCGTTGGGAGGAGCACAACAAGAGGCTCGATATCTTCATCGAGCATAATAATAGGCGTTGGGCGGAGCACACTACCATGATGGTTAGGTACATCGAGGGAAATAATGCACGATGGGCACAGCACAATGAACGTTGGACCCACTGAAAGTCTCGACAATTTGATCAGTGAAAACAATGGGACGACCAGTTCCAGCAATGGGACATTCGCTGGAGTTCACGCACCAGACTACCCTCCCCCCACCTCCACCTCCTCCGAGTGCACAGTGACTTGTGCTTTGTGGATTTGATTTCTGATTTGTTTTGTGTTTTTGAAATCGAGTTGGCACCAGACTTTGATGTGTTTGGTTTGTGTTTTCAAATCGACATTTGATTTTGATTTGTGATTTGGTTTGTGTTTTGGAATCGACATTTGAATTTTCAGTTTTCTTTCTTCTATTGCAATGTGGATTTGATTTTTAGTTTTGGCTATGACTTTGATGTGTTTGATTCATATGATTCTTGTGTTCATATGAATGTAATATCTTTGTAAATTTGTTATTTTAACTTGAAAAATAACTAAAATTAGACCTATTAGAAGTTTAATATCTTTATAATGTATTATATGACGAATGCACGGTCGTTTAACGCGTGTTTTGGTCGACAAACAACCATAACGACTGTACATTCGTTATAGATGTTTTTCGACCAAAACGAGCTTTGTTTATGGTTTTTTCGCTTAAATTACTTGATAAAAATTGTATATTAATGTTATATGTCATTGGAACGATAGTTTGAAGGTGTTAGAACGTCGAAACACTCATAACAGAACTCTATTTTCGAAAAAAACAATACTTGGTTTTTTTTTTTGAAAAATGAAAATAATGAATGTAATTTCGTTGTAAATTCTCTATTTTAACTTGAAAAATGACTGAAATTCGACCCATAACGAGTTTAATATCATTATAATGTATTATATGATGAATGCACGATCGTTTAAGGTGGATTTTTTAAAAAACAACCATAACGACTGTACATTCGTTATAACGAATGTACATTTGTTGTAGATGTTTTTCGACCAAAACGAGCATTCTTTATGGTTTTCCAATCGAATTACTTGATAACGATTGTATGTTAATGTTATATGTCATTTGAACGATAGTTTGAAGGTGTTAGAGCATCGAAACACTCAGAACGAAACTCTTTTTTTGAAATAACAATACTTGTTTTTTTTTTTTTTTTGAAAAGTGGAAATAATGAATGTAATATCTTTGTAAGTTAATTATTTTAACTTGAAAAATGACTAAAATTCGACCCATAACGAGTTTAATATCTTTATAGTGTATTATATGACGAATGCACGATCGTTTAAGATGGATTTTGTCGAAAAACAACCATAACGATTGTACATTGCACAAAGAAAGTTGGCAGAGCGTCGTTGTCGCGACACTGGCCCTGTTCTTGGTTGGACAGAGAAGGTTGGCAGAACATCGCGGCCGCAACGGAGGTCGCGCCCGCAACAAGGAAGTTTTATTTTTTTTTTCAAAATAACGAATGTAGATTCGTTATACCATACAGAATAACGATTGTACAATCGTTATTTTTTAAACGACTATATGTCGCGGGCGCGACAAAAAATGACAGAACCAGTGACCAGATTCCCGCGGGCGTGCGCACAATGACAGAACCAGTGGCAAGGTCGTCGGCGGTGCGAAGCCTATCGCGGGCGCGACACACAATGACATAACCAGTGCCCAGGTCCTCGCGGGCGCGACACCAAAAGTAGTGCTACAGACCCATGCAACGCCCAGTCGCGGGCGTGACTCCTCGATTGTCGCGAGACAAATTTTCATTTTTTAATTTTTTTTGTTTATTTTCTTTAACATCAATAAAATGTTTCTCGCTTTAATACACGAAATAACCATAACGAGAGACGTCGTTATGGTTTTCAACTATAATGAATGTAAATTCGTTAGAGTAGTATTTCAATCAAATATAACCATAACGATTGTACCTTCGTTATATAATCCATTATTAAAAAGATATTACTCTTGTGATAGGTACGAGTACATTCGTCATGTTTTTCAAAATAACGAATCATGAGAGTACTTTCGTCATGGTTTTTAAAATAACAAATGTACATTTGTTATTTCATAAAAAATAATGATTGTATATTCGTTATTTTTAAAAAGACTTGTAATCGGTTCCTCGACTTATTTTTGGTAGCTCGGCATCGAACCCCTTCGTTAATTATTACATTAAAACTTATCGTTACAGTAATCATTTTGATAAAATACTATTATAACCACTGCATTGGGAAGTACTTCAAAAATCGACCACCCGCATCATTGCATTGAATAACACATGAAAAATAATACAAAAATGTATTATCCAAAAGATCCCTACAACCCGTTACATATTAACTGTTTAAAACAAACTATGGATCAAAATGAGCACCAAATAATTCAGCCGCTAGTTTTACACGCCAAACACTAATTCGAGATTGATCTACGCCTTCAACATTCTTCCCAACATGCAAAAATTCTATAAACTTGATTGTAAACATCCCACAATCAAACTTGCCACATAAATGTATAAATTCTATTACTTTACCAAGTTTCATAATACACTTAAAATCCTAATATAATCAAAATATATATTATACGTACCCATTGCTTTGGCTAGGAGATGTCAACCGTTCCAATCAAACTTTTCAGCACTGTAGTTAGCATTCAGTTTCGTCAGTAGCATTGGTACCACAACTCGAACGGGCTCAAGTTGCTTCTCTAGTTGTGCCCTCCGCATGACACTTGTTTCGCTATCATAGACGTAAATGCATCTCTGCGTTATATCAATCTCCAGTGCGAGTCAGTGGCCATCGCCCTCTGTACAGAAAGGAGCATACCATTTCGTACAATCAGTCCACGACTTTCCATTATTGGGTATCTCCCCTGTGGCGTATCTACTCTAGGCCTTCGGAAATTTTTTAGTCTTCGACATCTCCTTGAAGAACTTTTTCACGTATGAGACAAGACACATGTCCAAGACAGCATAATCTTGTCTAAACAAGAGACGGAACTATTTACCACGCTCTCGAATCTGAAAAAGCGCTTCATCTACATGCTAAAAGTATAATGTTGATTATATTAGTGAATATCATGTTTTTAAAAGGTAAAATATTGAATAAATTTTTGTAAATAGTTTACCTGACTAGAAAGTCGTCCATCGTTCACAAGTTGATTAAAAAAATTTTACGTACTAGACCACCAAAGGACAACTCAACTTCAACACTACATAAAAAATCAATACATTAAACAAAGACATACAACCTTATATATTACAATAAGTAGCCCACAATTAACTTAACACAATTACATACATTTCAGAGGAGCTCGACAACCACATTTGGAGATCTTCAAGTTTAGCTTGATCCACTGGCCTATAAGGGTTGTACTCCGTCACAGTTGGAATTTTTTTTTTCTATTTTCAATATTCCTCCACGGAGTACGTAGAACATCGACCTTTCTTTTCTTCCGGTGCCCTCTCCCCTTAGAGACTCAAGTGGATCGTCTTCAACGGTTTTCTCTATCTCAATTGGTATCGACAGTTGTCTCTCTTGGTACACAATAATAGCTGATGACGGGTCGGTCACAAAACCTACAATAAGCAAGAAAACAATCAATACTCATTTATTTACAAGATGCACCATCTAATTACGTAGTAGTTACAATTATAGTTTACATACCCGTATCAAATCCATGGTCAGATATTGTTGGTGAGACATTCTCCTCAACAACATCAGTTTTGGTCTTCATCTCCAAGCCTGCATCATCATGAAGTCCAGCCATTTCTTGCTCGTGCATCGGCGATGGTGATTTCATCATGTTTGCGAAAGAGAAAAATAATTAAATATTTCAATAACATGTTGTATTTGCTTTAAAATATATTTTTTACTGCAAAAAATATTACACTAATTTGTCCTATTTATTTTAACTAATAATAGAGTAATAACATTAACATGATGCATTGATTAAAAAAAAAATAACTTTACCACATTCAACGGTATCCATATCCCGCACATTTTTCTCCACCTCAACGTTCGGATCATCATTTGGCCCATCATAAGTAGCACGGCTAGATGGTTTATCTTTTCCTTCAAAAAACTCATTCTTTATTCTCTCAAACAAATTGTTCATCTCCTCATTCTTCACCACTTTTCTCACCTCGTCCTTTACCACTTTCCTCACTATAGTTGCGATCTTTTCTTCATGCAAAACATGAGGTTGTGGTGGATCGGGTTGAGATGCTTCTTCTTCTTCTTCTTCTTCACGGGAACTAACTTCTTCCTTGGCATTTATACCCAATTCGTTCAATTATGAAGACTCAACTTCATATGAACAGGGTTCCAACGTTCCTTGAACTTGAATATGATTGTAATATAATTAGTTTCTTAAAAGTATAAGTATAACAATAAATAAGAAGAATAATCTATAACAAAAATTACCTCCACCCTGTCGAAAAAAGTATTAAGCTGCTCGCCTCGCAACTGTTTATCCATTTTCCAACAATACATTCTTAGAAATGGGACACCAATTTTTATTTTGGCAGATTCTCTTCCTAAGTCGGGTAGCGCCTCAAATGCCCAAATCTGCTTAGCAAATAAGAGAGCATAATTAAAACTACAACTAACACAAATAAATAATAAAGAACACAAATATAGATTTAGATGAAAAGTACCATAATAGCCAGGGAAAATCCATGAAAAGAATACTTTGTGGACTTTGGATTTTTTCCCTTCCCGAAAGAGTTCCGCTTGAAAACTTTACAGTCTGCTGATACGACAAGTTGCTCCAAGGATAACTGTTGAATTTTTCTAAATCTTCAACTAAATCAAACCATTTTTCATCTACAAGAGTGTCGCACTCTGCAGACAAAACAACATGCTCCAAGACCGTCATAAGTCCCAATTTGTACTTCGTCTCCGCGTCTTTCTCATATCCAGCTCATGAAATTTTGCGAGTAAGTCACTGCATTTGATCTTCCCTTGCTTCTTCTTGAACAGTTGCAAAAGCGAACTGTTATTTTTAAGGACCTCGTACGCATTTTTATCATCTGCCGCAATCTTAAATCCAGTTACAAGACAAAACTCTTGTAACCCGAATCTAGCTTCTTTTTCCCCAAATCTGAACCACACGGCATCTTTGTCATTTTCAGATGCTTTCAATGTCCTACGAGTACTTGGTGGACTATATGCAAGGACAATATGAGCTCGGGAATATTTATTAGTGACCGAAAGCAAGACTCTACAAATCGATCTTTATGTGCATCTTCTAGTTTGTCAAATACTTCTCTGACAACTTTGAGGTTGCACCGTTTGGTCACGACTGCTTTGCAATTGGAAGGTATATCAAACACATATTCTTTTTTGGTTTCTAAAAACAAAAAATCAAGACAACAGAAGTCATAATAGATCAAACAAGCAATAAGCACTAACATTGAACTTAAATAGATCAAACAAGGAGCTTAAATTCGGTATATAATGTCGTTTCCAAAATTACTATAACAATTGTTGTAAAGTACTCTCGTTATTGGTTTTAATTTAATACATAAGAATGTACATTCGTTATTTCATACATCATCACAAATGAATCTTCATTATAGTTATATTTTCATCTCGGTCAATTAAATACACCTGTAAATTCACAATATAATACATTATGACGATATTTTACTCGTTAAAGTTATAAGTTAACTCATTTCTAAAGGATACTAATAAAATGATTCTTTATTCTATATCGAGCTTCTTTTATTCTTTGAACTTAACAACCTTAAAAAATGCTATTAAACTGAAGGACTATAGGACATAGGAAATAAACTGCACTAAAACGGTTGAGACCAAAAGTTTTCTATTACGTTATTCAAGTCCTTGAAGGACTTTACATAAACGAGAGTACATTCGTTATGAGTTTCGTTATGAGTATTTCGACACTACAACGAGTTTAAACTATCGTCCTAATGTCATATATAACGAAAATAGAATCGTTAACACGCCATT
>CACSLK010020742.1:17519220-17530631 GCA_902706635.1 Striga hermonthica | reverse complement strand
CCAGATCTACATAAATTTTAAGCAGTAAGTTTTCTACATCAAACCTTTAGATTCGCTGCGCATAGGTTTATGTTGAATGTTTGTCCGTGATTTGTGCATATCGAGATCCTCAGCAGTCCCAACAGGCCACTGACAAACTTCCATACATATTAATATAATACCCAAAATATCCCTTTATACGATTGTGCTAGCAATCAAAAGGATAAATCAAAGTAAAATATAATATGCACAAAGTTACCATCGTGCCTCAAGTCTAAGGATTAATCATGTACTATTGTAACATGAAAATTCTTATTCGACATGATAAACTTTTATTAAGAATTTTCATACGGTCATGTTTAGTGAACTTGTTCTCTAACAAGCATCCACATATATGTGCAAGTCATTTCCGGATTTATTCGATATCCCATCTCAAAACATCCAACGACTTGGAACTGTATTTAAGATCACAGCTTTTAAGATATGTTCCATGATCACCATCTCTATGCGCAACCATACCTTATAGCTATAAGTGATCTAGGGACTTTATCTTAAGTGCAAATATAAGACAAATGCTTATTTTTAAAATAAAGTAATGCCTTTTAATTAATATAATTCCAATAGAATGTATTTACAAGTAGAATACGTCCAATCCGATTGGAACGCCGAGTATCCTACCCTAACAATCTCCCACTTGCCCTAGTTCCAATCACTCATGTATCTTAGACCCATCATCTCAAGATGTCCTTCGAACACTTTCTGTGATAAAGGCTTAGTTAAGGGGTCTGCTATATTTTCTGATGAGTCGACTCGCTCCATTACGACGTCGCCTCTACCAATGATTTCTCTAATCAAATGGTATCGTCTCATAATGTGTTTGGATCTTTGATGAGATCTTGGCTCCTTTTCTTGCGCAATAGCCCCATTGTTATCACAATAAATCTTTATTGGATCAACAACAGATGGTACTACACCCAACCCTTGGATGAAGTTCCTTATCCAAACAGCTTCCTTTGCAGCATCAGATGCAGCAATATATTCAGCCTTTGTCGTGGAATCAACAATTGTTTCTTGTTTGGAACTTTTCCAACTAACCGCTGCTCCATTCAGAGTAAACAAGTAACCCGACATGGATTTAAAGTCATCTTTATCGGACTGAAAACCATAATCAGTAAAGCCTTCTAGTTTCAGTTCTCCATTTCCATACACCATAAAGATATCCTTAGTTCTTCTCAAGTACTTAAGAATCATCTTAACGAATTTCCAGTGTTCTTCACCTGGATTAGACTGATATCTGCTCGTTACACTAAGTGCATGAGCCACATCAGGTCTTGTACATAACATCGCATATATAATGCTACCAATAGCTGATGCATAAGGTATATGACTCATCCGTTCTCTTTCTTCAGGTGTCTTTGGAGACATCGTCTTACAAAGTAAAACCCCATGAATCATTGGAATATATCCACATTTGGATTCTTCCATGCTAAACCTTTTAAGCACCTTATTTATGTACGTTGACTGGGATAGTCCGATCATCCTTTTAAATCTATCTCTATAGATTTTTTTCCCAAGGATAAAATATGCTTCTCCCAAGTCTTTCATGGAAAACTGTTTTGACAACCATGTCCGAGTTGATTGCAACATCCCTACATCATTCCCAATGAGTAACATGTCATCAACATAGAGTACAACAAATACAATTGCATTCCCATTAACCTTTCTATAAACACATGGTTCATTCGGGTTCTTATGAAAATCAAACATTTTGATCAAACCGAATGTTCCAACTCCTCGAAGCTTGTTTAAGTCCATAAATGGACCTTTGAAGCTTACAAACCATTTGTTCGCTCCCACTGGATATGAAACCCTGCAGTTGTTTCATATAAATGTCTTCCTTAATGTTTCCATTAAGAAAAGCAATTTTCACATCCATTTGCCATATTTCGTAGTCATAATGCGCAGCTATAGCAAGCAATATCCGAATGGATTTAAGCCTTTCTACTGGTGAAAAAGTTTCCTCATAATCAATTCCTTGTTTTTTAGTATAACCTTTAGCAACCAGTCTTGCTTTAAAAGTATTCACTTCTCCATCTACACCACGTTTTCGCTTGTAAACCCATTTACAACCTATAGGTACAATACCCTGTGGTAGATCAACCAAGGTCCATACCTTGTTTGAATACATGGAATCCATTTCGGATTGCATAGCTTCTTGCCATTTATCTGAGTCAATGTCCGACATTTCCTCATCATAGCTTATTGGATCATTATCCAAAAGGAGTCCCTCTTCTTTGTTCTCTAACAATAGGTACAGCCTCTCAGGCGCCCTAGAAATGCTTTCGGATCTCCGAAGAGGTTGTGTTTCAGATGGTCCAGTCTCTACTGGTATGTCATTTGTGGTAACTTGTGGAATTTCTTGTGGTTCTTCATTAAGTTCTACAACTCCGCTATTCTTTGAGAGAAACTCTTCTTATAAGAAAACAACATTCCTCGAAACAAACACGTTTTGTTCAGAGGGGTCATAGAAATAGTATCCAATAGACTCTTTTGGATACCCCACAAATTTACATAAGATGGATCTCATATCCAACTTACCTCTCACTAACTGCTTCACATAAGCAGTACAATCCCATACTCATAAATACTTGTACGAGGGTGTTTTACCACACCATATCTCATAAGGTGTGTTGGGCACAACTTTACTCGACACTTTATTCAAAATATGTGCTGCTGTTTCTAAGGCATAACCCCAGAATGAAAGAGGTAAACTAGTGGAACTCATCATCGATCGAACCATGTCTAACAATGTTCGATTCCTCCTTTCTGAAACCCCATTGAGTTGTGGAGTTCCAGGAGGTGTCCACTGTGAAATAATCCCATTATCTCTTAAATAATCAAGAAACTCATTAGTCAAATATTCACCTCCTTGATTCTATCGAAGAACTTTAATACTACGACCAATTTGTTTCTCCACTTCATTTCTGAATTCTTTGAACTTTTCAAATACTTTAGATTTATACCTCAATAGGTATACATATCCATACCGTGAATAATCATCAGTAAAAGTTATGAAATAGTGGTAATTCCCCTTGGCACTAACATTTAGTGGTCCACAAACATTTGTATGGATCAAATCCAATAGATCTTTAGCTCGCTCCACTTGTCCAACAAGTGGTGATTTTGTCATTTTACCTTTAAGACATGACTCACATATAGGTAACATTTCCTCTCCCCTAAGGTCAAGTTTCGGTCCCAATTTGTGAATCCTCTTTTCAGATATATGACCTAATCTAGCATGCCAAATTGTGAATGAATTATGATTATCTAATTTTCTTTTATTTTGAAGAATGGTTAGGATGGGACTTTGTGGTGTTATGGTATATAAACCATTTGTCAAATTTCCGTAATATATATGATATAGCCATACTGTCATATAATGGCTTATATGACCAACGGTTCGGAAATAACCGAGTCGACTTAGGCAAAGTCGATTCTCTCCACAGGAACTATGATATCTCTAGTCAAGGGTCTAGGTATCCCTCGGTCGACTCCCAAATGTCGACTAGCTACAGCCAATGTCCCCGAAAAAGGATGAACACGTTAGGGCCTACCGACATTTGAAAACGACCCCGTCAACTCGAGATTGGTATCCCGAGTCGACTTAGGGAGTCCTGAGGCTTATAGACCTTTGTCGATTTGGTACACTTGATACATCATAGGAAAAATGTTAAGGATAAGAGGGAATCTAAATGCTGACTAGGAGAGGGACGGAATGTGAACCGACCAGGGTATTTTGGACATCTCCAGTAAGTCGGCCAGGGCATTTTGGGGACTCCAGGTAAATGTCTTGTTCCAATATAAAGGAGCTGAGGTAACCCCTAAACCCTAACTCTGATTTATTCCATATTCTCTTTGATTACTGCTGCTGCTCTGAGGGCAGCTTCCTTCATCTCTTGCACATACTGACTTGAGCGTCGGAGACTCTACGCCGGAAACCCCTCCGGCGTTGAGTTCTTGCAGGTTTGCTGGTGGTTCGACAGTGGTTTGGAGGCTATCAAGTCAGATCTGTGGGGAGTTCTTGAAGGAATTAAGAGCTTTACACCTAGCTTGGATTTGTCTCTCATGGCTGAGAAGGAAGGATTACAGAAGAATTTGAATGAGGATTTCAGGGCAACATGGACTGATAAGCGGCCTCCGCCGATTCCCAACCCCAGACCACCGCTCCAAGTGTTTGGTTTTCTACCGTTCAGAGCACACGAGCCGTCGGGGGCGCGTATGGGAGAGGAGACACCTACCACCCCGCCTGGAGTCAAGATCCCAGTGCTCACTCAAGGGGAGGCTAGTCACGTGAAAGACACGAGCGGAGAAATGGATGGTCATGCATCGACCGAAACAAGGCCGCCACCCTAAGTCGAGGAGCAAACATTGATCATGACGAGAGGCGAGATGCAGAGGATGATTGCGGAGGCAGTAGCGGCCCAACTCAAACAGACGCAAGTTGAATAGCCCAGAACTGACCGGCCAAGGGTTAAGCAACCTCAAATCGAATAGCCTCGCCCTGAGCATGAGCATCAAGCCCAATCCCACAAAAGATACAATAGAAGGGAGGACGAAGAGGAGTCTTCTGTCAGAATGGACAATCCACAAGCGAGGAACGACACTCTCGAGCAGTTGCTGGCTCAGGTGCGAGATCCAGGCTCGAGTCGAGGGAAGAAAAACGGGTAGCTCGAGAGGACATCCCTTTTCGCAACATATCCTCGATGCCGACTTGCCTCAGGGGTTCAGAGAGCTTAACATCTGGTACGATGGGTCGACTGATCCCTCCCGACACCTGAGGAGTTTTGAAAACATGGCAGTACTACGCTGCTATAATGACCCTGTTCAATGTCGAGCATTCCTGACGACTCTGCGAGGACCTGCGCAAGACTGGTTTCATCAATTGCCCCCAGGAGCTGTCAGGGACTTTGATGGATTCAACTCACGTTTTCTAAACCAATTTGCAAGTGTGAAGGCCCAAGAGAAATCTTACCTTACTCTGATAGGCATGCAGCAGAAGGAAGAAGAATCATTAAGGGATTACGTGGCAAGATACACGCGGGCGTGCGTTGACGTCTCTTTGGCCACTAAGGAAATCAAGTCGGGTGGACTCACTAGAGGACTTCTCCCCGGATTGTGCAAGAACTCCTTAGCAAAATGACCCGGGAGGACGTTCGATGAAGTTTTAGGAAGATGTGCCAAATACATGAATGTCGAGGAAGCCGAAGCCGACTTTTTGCAAGCGGCTAAAGCAAAAACTGAATCCCGGGATGAGAAGAAGGATAGAAAACCAATCACGGTGGTAGAAAGGAGGGGATCCCCGAAGCCAGAAAGGGAGGGGCGATCGAGAGGATGGAGGACAACCCAATATACCCCCCTGCTGGCCTCGAATGCAAGGATATTGGAGGTAATGGAGAAAGAGATTCGCGAAAGTGTCGTCAGATGGCCACGAACGAGAAAAGAGGGACCGACAAAGCCCAAAAGCGATCTGTATTGTCGATTCGACAAGGATTACGGGCATAATACCGACGACTGTCGGCACCTGAAAAATAAGATCGAGAGACTAATCAAAGCAGGCCATCTGAAAGAGTTCATTTATAAGGATCGAAAGCGAACCAGCCGGCGAAGGGAGAGAAGCAAGAGCCCTCGCAAGAGAGCGAGGACTCATGACAAGGAGGAGCTCCCTCAGAAAAGAGGAATAATTCATATGATATTCGGAGGGCCGACTGATGGAGATTCAAATCGAGCCAGAAAGGCGTATACTCGAGGCTGCCATGGGAAAATTAAAGTGCAGCAGGTGAAGAAAAATGGTCCGGTGATGAACTTTGGGCCAGCAGATGTGGGAGAGGACGAAAGACCTCATAATGATGCTCTAATGATCACTGCTCAAATATCGGGCTACGAAGTGCAGAGGATCTTTGTCGACACTGGGAGTTCTGTGAATGTGATTTTTTACGATTGTCTCAAAAGGATGGACCTCGACATACAACTCACACCCCTCCATACCTCACTATTCGGTTTCAACGGGTCAGAGGTCGCGCCCCTAGGGGAAACCATGCTTGTTGTCGTCCTAGGGGAAGGTGACTTGCGGAAGGTAAAAATGGTGAGATTCGTGGTGGTCGATGTCGAGTCAGCTTATAATGTGATCTTGGGAAGGCCAGCACTTAATGCATTCCAGGCGGTAGTTTCGACCTACTATATGAAGTTAAAGTTCCCAGTCGGAGACCAAGTTGGAGAAGCTCGAGGCGATCAAAAGCTGTCGAGGACTTGTTATCAGATCACTGTAAAAACCAACCAGCGGGCCGAAGTCAAGGTGGGAAAGAAACTAATGTTGAGCGAGAAAAGGCCAAGGAATAGTGATCTCGAACCACACGGGGAGCTAATGGAAATACAAATTGGAGAAATGGAAGAACAAACCACTAAGGTTGGGAAAGATCTGAAAGAAGAGCTGTGAAACCAACTCATCACATTACTAAAGGAGTTCAGGGATGTTTTCGCCTTCACCCTCGATGAGTTGACAGGGATCGACCCCACTATTATGGAGCATAGGCTCAACGTCGACGCCCTCAAAAAGCCAGTAAAACAACGACTTAGACGCCATGGTGAGGAAATCGACAAAGCCATTGAAGTCGAGGTGGATAAGTTGCTACGAGCAGGGCATGTCAAGGAAATCCAATTTCCCGAGTGGATATCCAACACTGTAATGGTGAGAAAGGCACTAAACAAATGGCGCATGTGCATCGATTTTCGTGACTTAAACTTGGCCTGCCCAAAAGATCATTATCCTTTTCCACGCATTGATCAGCTCGTCGACTCCACAGCTGGCTGTGAATTACTGAGTATGATGGATGCATCCCAGGGATACCACCAGATTCTATTGAACCCGGAAGATTAGAGTAAGGTGAGTTTTGTGACGAGCAAAGGGACATACTATTATGTCGTCATGCCCTTCGGACTTAAGAATGCTGGAGCAGCCTACCAACGGTTGATGGATCGAATGTTCATATCTCAGATCGGACGAAATATCGAGGTATATGTGGATGATATCCTGGTAAAGAGTAAGTCCTCGGCCTCACATCCCGACGATCTAAGGGAAACATTTCAAACCCTTAGGGCGTTCGGAATGAAGCTGAACCCAAGCAAGTGTGCCTTTGGAGTAAAGGCAGGTCGGTTCCTGAGGTATATCGTTACGGAGCGAGGAATCGAGGTAAACCGGGAAAAGGTGAAAGCCATACTCGACATGACCCCACAAAGAAATATAAGAGATGTGCAAGTTCTGACAGGACGAATCGCGAGGCTGAGCAGGTTCATTGCTCGAGCCGCAGAAAAAAGCTTTCCGTTCTTCAAATTACTCAAAAAGAAATCGGCCTTCTCGTGGAGCAACGAAGCACAAATGGCCTTCGAAAAATTGAAGGAAGTCTTGGGCGAGCTACCCTTGTTGACAAAACCAGAGCCCAGCGACGAGTTGGTGATTTATGTATCTGTGGGTTTAGTATCGCTATGTTCAGTGTTACTACGAGAAGAAGGACGTGCCCAACAGCCAATTTACTACACCAGTCGAGTTCTTCAGGGTGCAGAGACGAGATATTCTGAGATCGAGAAAGCCGCCTTGACACTAGTGATAACAACTAGAAAATTAAGGCCATATTTTTTGAATCATGTGGTAGTGGTCATGACGAACTTCCAGCTGGGAGAAACATTGGGCCGACCCATGGTATCGGGCCGACTCGTCAAGTGGGCAGTCGAGTTAAGTTAATACTCCATCAAATATGAACCGAGGCGATCCAAAAGGCCCAAGCCCTGGCAGATTTCATCCAGGAAGGAACTAAAGGGGAAGAGAAGAGATGGATTATGCATGTCGACGGATCCTCAGCAGCCAAAGGGTCAGGCCAAGGAGTGGTCCTAGTATCTCCCAAAGGTGAAACGACTCAACTTCACCATCAGAATGGGTTTTAAAGCCTCAAATAATGAAGCAGAATACGAGGCATTGATTAAAGGAATCCAGCTGGCAATTAGTGGCGGAGCAACAGAAATTGCAGCTCATGCCGATTCACAACTTGTCGTGGGTCAAGTAATAGGGAACTGTGAAGTAAAAAAAGACAGAATGCAGAAGTATGTTGAGGAAATTCAAAGCCTGGTGCAAGGATTGGAAAAGTTCGAGCTGACCCAAATACCTCGAGAGGAGAACAAGCGAGCCGACTAGCTCGCTAAGATTGCCAACTCAATGAGGGAAAGATGGGGAGCCACATTACCACCATGAACCTGGAAAAAAGTGTCCTGGGTGAAGCTATGGAAGTTGAGGAGAAGGGCGACTGGAGAATGTCAATTCGCGAGCTTTTGCAAAAGAAAGTACCTACCGGGGATAAGAAGGAAGCCGAAAAAGCTGCCCGATACTTGAGTAAATATTTTGAAGTTGAAGGGGTGCTATATAAGAGGTCATATGTTGGGCCCCATTTAAGATGCATTTCTGAAGACGAGGGAAATTATGTCTTGCGGGAATTCCACGAAGGATGTTGGAGGCTCACGTCGGGTCTCGGGCTTTAGCTGGAAAAGTTCTGCGGGCTGGTTATTATTGGCCGAAAATCAGGAGAATGGCTGAGCAGTTAGTACAAGAATGCGAAAGATGCCAGCGTCATGGCCCGATTCCTCATATCCCCGCTGAGACCATGACGACAATAAACTGCCCAATCCCCTTTTCTCAATGGGGAATCGACTTGGTGGGGCCTTTGCCAATGGGGACCGGACAAAGAAAATTTCTGGTAGTTGCAGTCGATTACTTTAGCAAATGGGTCGAGGCAGAGCCGCTGGAAAAAAATACCGAGGAAAAAATGATCCAGTTCCTATTTAACAGCATCTGCTGTCGATTCGGAATCCCAAAGATATTAATCTCAGACAATGGAACTCTGTTTCAAGGAAAACGAATTCAGGCATGGTGCCTTGATATGGGTATCAAACAGAGATTCGCCTCGGTCTCTCACCCTCAAGCCAACGGACAAGTCGAGGTGACGAATAGAACCATTTTGCAGGGGCTAAAGAAGCGATTGGAGAAGGCATCGGGAGCGTGGATTGACGAGCTAACCACTGTCTTATGGGCATACCAGACTACACCGAGAAGCTCGACATGCCAATCACCATTCAGTATGGTATATGGAATGGATGCCCTCTTGCCAGTGGAAATTGCACTAAGTTCGCACAGGTCGACATACTTTGAGAAAGGAAAGAATGAGGAAATGGCCAAAAAAGCCCTCGATTTAATCGAAGAGGAGCGAGAGGAGGCCTGGTTATGGTCGGTTGCATACAAGCAAAATATGCGCGTAGCATTCAACAAGAAAGTCCGAGCCAGGCGATTCCAAGTGGGAAACCTCGTCCTCAAGCGATTCGATGCCTTAAAGCATGTCGGAAAGCTGGAAGCCAACTAGGAGGGACCCTACAGTCACGAAAGTTCTCGAGAGAGAAGCATACGAGCTAGAAGACGGGGAAGGCCGTCGATTGCCCCGATCTTGGCATGTGATTCATCTTAAACGCTTTTACGCCTAAGGCTGAGTCTAAAGTCTCTTTTTGTACTGAAAAACTCTCAAATTAAATTCAGTAGTGAAATGAATTTCAAATTTGATGTTTGAATTGTCTTTTTTACATTTTTACCGCAATTACCCACACACGTGAACTTTCTTAAGAACTACAACAGGTTAAGATACTACTACAAAGTCGATCCAAACAACTACAAAGTTGTATGCCTCGGGTGAAATCTCGGCAGGGCTACAAAGCCTACGACTACAAAGTCGATCCAAACAACTACAAAGTTGTATGCCTCGAGTGAAATGTCGGCAGGGCTACAAAGCCTACGACTACAAAGTCGATCCAAACAACTACAAAGTTGTATGCCTCGAGTGAAATCTCGACAGGGCTACAAAGCCTACGACTACAAAGTCGATCCAAACAACTACAAAGTTGTATGCCTCGAGTGAAATCTCGGCAGGGCTACAAAGCCTACGACTACAAAGTCGATCCAAACAACTACAAAGTTGTATGCCTCGAGTGAAATCTCGGCAAGGCTACAAAGCCTACGACTACAAAGTCGATCTAAACAACTACAAAGTTGTATGCCTCGAGTGAAATCTCAGCAAAGCTACGAAGCCCATGACTTAAACAACTACAAAGTTGTATGCCTCGAGTGAAACCTCGGCAAGGCTACAAAGCCTACGGCTACAAAGTCGATTTAAATAATTACGAAGTTATCACTCGAGTGGAGTCTCGACAAGGCTATGAAGCCTACAGCCACGAAATCGATTGTTAAACAACTAGAAAATGGTAACCCAAAGTAAGATCTCGACAAGGCAACACTCAAAGATATCGAAATCAAAGAAAGCGCACCTTAACTACTAAAGCATTTATGATCATGCAGGAACAAAAGAAAAATAGCGAGACATGGCGAAAGTAATGTTATTTATAATAAAATTAATACAAGAGAATCGTCTCGACCTTTACATTATGAAAAAAGGTCGAGAGCGACAATAAAAGAAAAGAGAAGAAAAAGTAAAAACAAAGTCTTGAAAAATATAAAGGCTAGACCCGGAGTTGTTCTAAGAATCGACATCGCTGTCTTGAACCTCTTCCTCAAGAATACGCCCACTCAGATGAGGCAATCCAGCGGATTGATCGAAGGAGCGGGAGGGGCCTCCAACTGATAAGAGAGCCTGGCGACTTGAATAGTCTTAGCCTCGAGGCCAGACCACCATGGGTAGTCGTCCGGAAGGGATGGATCACCCTCGTAACTATCGGGGTCAGGAAGCACACGCTTCATCGCCTCGCGGTCGAGTTTCCCAGCAAACTCAGACCCCGCCACCACCGTCTCCCATGCGTCGAAAGAATGGTCAAAATATTGGACGGCGGCAGGGCAAAGCTTGTCGAGAAACTCAGGTGAGTTGCAGAAAGCCTTAAAAACTTCTTTGTGGTAGGCCCCGACAAAGGCAGAATCTATGGCGGTCTTTAGGAATGACCTCCGGCCCTGCACGATGCCGATATCCTTCGCAAATATCACCTCGTCTAGGGCCTTCTCAAGGTCGGCTTGGAGCTTCTCATTATCATGCTGGGCCACGGCCTTGTCGGCTCTCAGCTTGTCGACCAACGCTTTAGACCCCTCCAGCTCTTTCTTCAGTTGGCCGATTTCCTTAAGCTGTGCCTCGCATTTCTCCTCGAGGGCCTTAGTAGAAGAAGTGGGGGCTTTGGTACCCGCCTCGAGGCTAGGGAGAGCGGCCGCTAAGAACTACACACAGAAACGAGTAATGAAATAATGCAAGAATACACAAACATGAACGCTTAACTAAGTACAAAGCACATACCCGAGTAAGGCACTGAGTGGCGTAGCAAGAATGCTCGTAGTCATTCCCCTCGAC
>CACSLK010020742.1:17500054-17515811 GCA_902706635.1 Striga hermonthica | reverse complement strand
TTCGACCAGCTCGCAAGATGGGTTGGGAGAAGACAGTAAGACGAAGTAAGAGAACCGAACATTTAAATAAAAAGCTACAGCTACGAGAAGACGACAAAATATAAAAGCAGCACAATAAGCATTATATTAAAAGGAAATTCATTACATCTGCAACCATCTCAACGTTTACATTGTGAAAATAGGATGACATGGTAAAAAGAAAAAAAAACAGAGAGAGAGGAGAGAAAGTACAAACAGAAACATAAATACTAAAATTAAAAACAGAAAGAATCTAAGCCTTCTGGGTGTCGGCTATCGACTTTTCAGCAGCATCCCCACCTTCATCGACAATCGGCTCGGTCCGAGCGCCTTCCCCTTCCCCAATCGGCTCCGTATTAGGCCGATCGACTTCAATCTCCTCGTCAACCGGCTCTTCTTCGTAATCCGCACCACTCGGCTCGACCAACTCCACCGGGCCGACCAAGGGAAGTGGGGGAACCTCAAGCTGAGAAGATAGCTCAGCCGAATGAATGGCCTTGGCCGCAAGTCCACTCCACCACGCATGGCCGGGGGGAAGAACTGCCTCCTAATAGCCGACAGGGTCGGGGAGGGTTAGCTTCACGGCCTCCCGGTCGATTTTCCCCGAGACGTCGGGCTTAGTCATGGCTTGCTCCCACATATCGCAAGCATAATCAAAGTAATGGACCGCCGCGGGAATAAGCTTGTCGAGAAATTCGGGAGAGGCACAGAATGCCTCGACCACAGCCTTGCGGTAATGGTCAAGGAAAACTGCCCCTGTGGTGGACTTCAGGAAGGTCCGTCGACCTTCCTGCACCCCATTTCCCCTCTCGACCAAGACCTCATCGTTCGCCTTGATCAGGTCGACTCTCAGCCGCTCAGCCTTACGAACGGCCGCCTCCTTATCAGAACAAAGTTTGGCAATAATGGCATTAGCAGCCTCGAGTTCTTTTTCCTTGGCCGCGTACTTCTCCCCCAAAACCTTGACATTGGTTTCGGGGGAGGTCACCTCTTCAATCATAGTCGGAAGAATGCAGGCGAGAAGCTGAAGAAAGAACAGACAAACAAAATGATAAGTCGATATAATACTAAAACAAAGAGAAAGAAGCAAACAAACACAAAATTAAACATACCCGGGGGATGAGCCGAGCAGCATAACGAGCCCTGTCGTAAGGGTTACCGTCGGATCGAGCTCAATCGTCCTTAGGAAGAACCGATTGAAGGTAGTTGAGGATTTGGAGAGAGTCAGGGTTATCATAGAGCCGGGAAGGTTGTTGAAGGGTTACCGACCGCACCCTCACGGGCGACGGCTGTCCCGCGTCTTTCCCAGCCAGGGGCGCGTCCGCGTCGACCTCGGCTGCTGGTTCTTTCCCTTTTTGACACTTCGAGGAGTCGGGCGCCAAAGTCTTATCCCTTTGATCATGGGACCTCTTACTGGAATGGGGACCCGACGGCTTGCTCGGTGTAGGGGCCGTAGGGAGCACGACCCTAAACCTTTTAGCGGCAGTCGTCTCAACCGCCGCTGAAGGGGCAACAGAGCCCAAATAACCCCCCAGCTCCCGAGCAGCTGACTCATTGACCGTCTCGACCTTCTTCTTCTGAAAACGAGCCAAAGCTTTTACTGGCAACGAAAAAAATGTAAAATTAGTACAAGCCGACACGCGAGCCATACATACATTCCAAGACGAATATGCGCAAACACACGAGGCCAAACAATCCATAAACAAATCGAAACGAAAGACGATAAACAAAGAGGCTTACAAGGATCATTAAGTCGAGGAACACTTTTGTCAATGCAAATACCAACATGATTAAGTAAAGAACTATCTTTAGTCAGCTGACGAGCGCTCCACACATGTTTATTTAATTCCTTTAACATGTCTGCGAACTGCGAGGAATCGGGACGCTTACATTGCTTTGTCTTGCTGGTAATCCACTCATTCGAAAAGGGATATTGTCCAGGAGCAGGTCGAATGAAGAAATACTTCTTCTTCCATTCGGTAATATTGGAAGAGAGGTCATCAAGGAAAGTAACGCCTACTCGACGGCCCAGACAATGGGCGTCTTTACTAAACCTATACCCGTAGCAGTAAAGGAAAAACTCGGGCAAAAAATTACCTAAAACTATGCGGGTAACAACTATGAAGGCTACCATTATTCGAATAGAATTGGGGGTGAATTGATTTATTGGTATATCGAAAAGGTTGCTTAGCGATAGCAACTCAGGTTGAATCGGGAAACGCAAGCCCGACATTATTTGATCCACAAAGAATGAAAAACAACCCTTGGGAGGATAACAGAAGTCGTCTTCGGGCGCAGGAGCAACCAAAGACCAATCAGAAGGAAGGCCACTGTACTCTCTGAAGCCATCAGTTTCGGCTGCAGGAGCATAAGAAAATGATATTAGGAACTGCGCCACGGAATATGCTACAATTATAGACTCGATTAAGGGAGTCATTATCAGCAAATGAATCAAGCTTGTCCTATATGTAAGGATGTCTAGAAGAACCTAGTAAAGAATACCTCGAGGAATCAAGTCGAGGCAAGAAGATGCGAGAGCTCGAGGAACTTCAGGATCCTCACAAAGTGTGCCCGAAAGCAGCGCCTGATTGTACACATCCCAATCGATTCCGAAGGATGAGGCGTTGGAGTTAACAGAACCCTCTGGTTCGGTGTTTTGATAAGAACACGGATCGACATCAATTAGGTGGACAGAATCCGAACCCGAATAGCCATCGATTTCAACAAGAGAACCCGAGACAGGATCAGAAACAGGGTCGAGGTCGAAATCTAAAAAAGAAAAGAACGACAATCAATAGACATGGGAGAATACGACCGAGATTCGACTTCAAAGGGGTAAGGGTCGAGAAAAGGACCAAAAAAGGCGCGTAAATTGACTCGACAATAGGAAATAGGAGAGGTGAAACAAGGAAAATATTCCTCGTTTCAACTCGACTTGACAAATGAAGGCCAAGTCGTGAAAAGAGAAGAGTTAATCCCTCGTAACAAGACGACTGATAAATGAAAACACTTGAAGGGGTGAAAAATCTACGATCAAAGATCTAACAAGAAAATCGCCAGAAATTTATGTAAAATTCCCAGAAAATCTGATGAACATGCAAAAATCCAAGCGCGGCGCCCAGAAAAGCAAGAAAAAAAAAGAAAAGAAAAAAAGAGAAGAAAAAATAGAGAGAAGAAGAAAAAATCGCACACAACAGTAAATCGAAAGGCAAGGAGAACTTACTCATACTCATGATTGGTGTAGAACGCCAGAATGAGAAAAGAGCGCCGGAAATCTTGAGAATGTTGTATTTGCCGAAGAAAGAGAGTTCAGAAAGACTGAGTGCGAAAAGTGAAGAAGAGAAAAGGGAGAGAATACTTATAGGGGAAGTGGAAGAAACCCTAGCCCTCAGATTAAAGTCAGATTCAACGGTTCAGATGATGCGCGGAATACGAAGCGGTGGAGAGAGAAAGCATCTTGTCAAAGCTCAAGACCCTATTTTTGAATTTTGAAATTTGAAAAGATTTAGACTTATCCAATCAATTGAAAATCTGATTGAGCAGACAAGTCGGTTTATGAGTCGAAATAACGAGCAGACGTGACGTAGAGCAAGGACATGCAACATGGTATATAAAAGGATTCGGGTGAGACACTCAGTTGCAAAACCTTACTCTTAAGCTCAGAATCGCTTCGAGTAGTTTTCGGGGGGACTAGATGATATAGCCATACTATCGCATAACGGCTTATATGACCAACGGTTCGGAAATAACCGAGTCGACTTAGGCAAAGTCGACTCTCTCCACGGGAACTATAATATCTCTGGTCAAGGGTCCAGGTATCGCTCGGTCGACTCCCAAATGTCGACTAGCTACAGCCAATGTCCCCGGAAAAAGGATGAACACGTCAGGGCCTACCGACGTCTAAACACGACCCCGTCGACTTGAGTTGGTATCCCAAGTCGATTTAGGGAATCCTGAGGCTTATAGACCTTTGTCTATTTGGTACACTTGATACTTCATAGGAAAGATGTTAAGGATAAGAGGGAATCTAAATGTTGACTAGGAGAGGGGCGGAATGTGAACCGACCAGGGTATTTTGAACATCTCCAGTAAGTCGGCCAGGGAATTTTGGGGACTCCAGGTAAATGCCTTGTTCCTATATAAAGGAGCTGAGGTAACCCCTAGACCCTAACTCCCATTCATTAGATACTTTCCTCCATTACTGCTGCTGCTCTAGGGGCAGCTTCCTTCATCTCTTTCACATACTGACTTGAGCGTCGGAGGCTCGACGCCGGAAACCCCTCTGGCGTTGAGTTCTTGCAGGTCTGTTCGTGGTTCAACGACAGTTTGAAGGCTATCGAGTCAGATCCAAGCTGATTTCCATCGGTTCATTCCAGATCTGGGCGATTTTCCACCGGTTCACTCCAGATCCGAGAGGAGATCCATCACTACGAATAGTCAAACTTCTAAACAATTTTTCAATCTTATTAGTACCACTTTTCCAGCACGTCTATTAAACTAGCCCAAACCTGAATATGTTCTAGATTGGGCCAACACTTTGTCCATAATTCTCTCGAAATAGAAGCTACTGATTTAAGTGGAATTAGTTGAAAGCTTATTCCTCTATTTGCATAACCCATAAACGGAATATTGAAAATTTCTAGTAACTTATCATTGAAACAACCATTTTACATAAGAGAACTTTTCTTTCATTCTGCTACACCATCATGTTGGGTGAACACAGTGCACCCCGATAGATTCGATTCCAACATCTGATAAGTAACTTCAAATTTTCTCCAAAAAGCATTTAATTTCTCCACAATTTCCCTCATACTTGTTTGAAGCACTTAACCTTATGGAACGATGCTTAAATATGCAATGTCTCTAATACTTTTCTTAAGAAGGCAAAATATTTGAAACTACCTTTTGTCTGAATACTCATAGAACCGCATAATTGGAATGAAATAATCTTAACATTTAATTGACTTCTATACTCCTTAGCCTTCAAAAGGTCATTTTGGTCATATTAGCTACTAAGTAGAATTCGAAGGTCTGATAGTTTAAGGGTGTGTTTGGTAAAACTAGCTGATAAGCTAGCTGATAGCTGATAAGCTAACTTATAGCTTATATGTGATAAGCTAGCTTATAGCTTATAGCTTATGACTTATAGCTTATAAGCTAGCTTATATGATAAAAGTGTTTGGTAAAAGTAGCTTATAAGCTAGCTGAAATAAAAAATTCAACGAGCTTATTTTGAAACGCTACCTAAACAAGCTTATCAAATAAGCTCGAGCTTTTTAAATAAGCTCGTCCTACCAAACAGGGCTTATTTAATACAGGAAGCTTATAAGCTAATCAAATAAGCTATAAGCTAGCTTATATGTCATACCAAACATACCCTAATTCACTTCCAATAGACCAGAATGTCTCGACTATCAACACCCCAAAATGAATCAATATTTTATTTTCAAAACATCAGACTTGACATCAAATAAAATGTAATATCCATAGACAATTTAGAGAACTGAAATTGAATTCTTTCTTAAATATGGCACGTAATACAATTTTTCAAAACCAAAATTCTATTCGATAGAATACTCCAACTGCAATAGCCGCAACTTTCTTAGCAAAAACCCATTTTAGATGGTAATTTTCCTATCACTTTGTCGTTTGCTTTCCTAGAACCTTTTTATACAATTAGTGGTCTTCATCATAGATAACACAACAAATAATTTTTTGACTTTATAGTGAGTGAGATTTATCTTTCTCGTCTTAGGATTGGACAATTCGTCTTTCTATGTACATTTTTGCTTAAATCGGATACACTCGCTTTTCGGCTCATACTTCCCAGCAACTTGGGATGTTGTCCAAGTTCTATTTGTAATGAATTTTGAACAAAAAATTTATTTTTCTTTGAGAATAATGGTCAACGAGTGGAAAGACATTTTTTAATATCTTTGAGAATATCTAAAAATTTTAGTAGTGAAAATCTGAATTAAAACATAAATATTGATCCATCTAAACAATATTTATTTAAAATCAACGATATCTCAAATCAACCAGAATATGCAAGCCATGTTAGTGTGGACGTAGATATTGGTTTTTTTACGGTATACTGTTAAAGCTCGTCTGTCAGTTTCTGACAATACCATTTTGAATAAGAATCATGTTTTAGCCAAGTATATGTTTGTGGTTAATTTATTTATTTATGCGAACATAGTTCCTTTATTTTATATTATAGGTAATATGGTTCGATGTGTTGAACAGAAAAATCATATTATCGGTGCCTTGCAAAATATAAATTAATTTTTCACAACCCAGATGGAAGTGAACTAACTATTGTGGAAGGCTACATTGTGATTCTGAGTTGGTCGTTCTTTGGCCGATGAATTATACTAATACATCTCAGATGTATTTGATGGGACCTACGAAGATTATTTTATATTGACCTAGTAAATAATCTAGACTTTAGTAATTGTTGTATTCTCTTAACCCATAAGAAAATAGAAACAAGCATGCGTATTCTGTACTTGCTTATTTGATTTACCAATGGTGAGACTTATTTCGTTAGGTCGACATGCTACATATTTTGGTGAATTATAATCGAGTATATGATGTGCTGTAGAGATTGTTTACGACCACTGTGTCTCGGTCCGCCGGGTTAATGACGTCCCAAAAATAGTTCAGGAAGGATTATTATGTTAAGCCTTGCTGGAAGATTAATTTTGACATAATAACTAAGAATTGAGTGCTACTATTTTACGATATAGAAGTTGACTAATTATATTGTCAGTAATTAAATTAATCAACTGATGTTAGATCTTAAACATGAGAAAGTAATTTGAGCAATTAGCTGGAGACGAATTATTTGTAATTCAGGGGCCAAATGCGGAGTTCAGTAATATTATAGTGACGTTTAGTATTATTTATTGTGTGTGAAGTTGGCTAGGCCCACAGTTGGATGCACAATTGAGAGCCCATATTTAACCTCTTTAGGGTCCCTATTGTAGCCTATAAATGCACCAAGTTTTTAGCCTCCACAACATACGATTCTCAGGCGTGAGTTCTCAATCTGGAAGAAGAAATGTTGGCAAAAATTGAGAGCAGAGAAAGACCAATCGGGGTAGGTGATCGGTTATACAATAGAAAAGCAAAAGGTTATATATTCTACAATTCCAACGAATATATATTTCTCCCCTGAGTTGTCCAACGACCACAAAACTTGGCGTGCTATTCCACCGGCAACCACCATACTGGCAGCACTAGGCGCAACCGGCGATGAGAGGCAGCGGCACCAGGCTACCACCGTAGCAGACATGCACCACCCGCAACAGGCACAAGGCGTCGCATGACAATCACGCGCAATGCAGTCGGCGACCCATAGCAGATAGCGAAGCGCTCGACGATATCACACACACCCGAAGATCCGCGATCATGCAGCGCAACACCTAATTAACGCAGGCACGAAGCAGGCATCCCTCGGCGGCGCAACTTAGCGATTCACGCGCAACAACAGAAACCTTTGGTAACATCCCGGCGTCGCACGACGATTTTTGGCAACGAAAGGGAAATGGTCAAGGACTCGAAAAGGCAAGTGCACGGTGAGGACGTGGGCAAGAGGACACATCTCAGAACCGTTCGTCCAGCTCCGTTGGTTGTGAATCATCTTATTATTTTTTTTTTCCAACGGCAAAATAGTAAATTGATAAAACTCAAAACATAATACAGAGTACATTAAGAGATACAATGACCGAGCCTACTGAGTAAATACTCAAACTAGTGGGTAATTGTAACACAATACCCTCACAGGCATCCAAAGCCTTAAAAACAACACAACAAGAATGAAAACATTAAAAGATAGTATCAATATTAGAAGCACAATGTAATAGCAAGTCTCGAATTTCACTCATCTTTTGGTTGGTGTCTTCCTTGTGCATTAAAGCTCTCTTGACATTATACACCATATCAGAAGAATGAAGCAGCAGAGTGAAGTTTCTCCAAATTTCTTCTTTAGCTTTGGTTAAAATCCACTTTCAAGCAATAAACGCCAATTTTCTTCACTCTGTTGCTTCATTCTTCTGATATGGTGGATAATGTCAAGAGAGCTTTAATGCACAAGGAAGACACCAACCAAAGGATGAGTGAAATTCGAGACTTGTTGTTACATTGTGCTGCTAATATTGATACTATCTTTTAATGTTTTCATTCTTGTTGTATTGTTTTTAAGGCTTTGGATGCGTGTGAGGGTATTGTGTTACAATTACCCACTAGTTTGAGTATTTACTCGGTAGGCTCGGTCATTGTATCTCTTAATGTACTTTGTATTATGTTTTGAGTTTTATTAATTTACTATTTTGCCGTTGGTTGTGAATCATCTTATTAGAGTCAACTAAATTTTAAAACATAAGTCCTCAATCCTAATAGAATTAAATTTGTTAATGATTTGAATGTGCACATCAGTCAACAATCTTAATTAACCAACAGGGTTCTATTGAAGAACATTGATAGATGTGCATAAACAAATTCCTAAGAATTTAGTCCTAGTGCAACAGATCTAGATATAGGATTAAGAACTTACTATTTAATATTTTTGTAGACTCTATATAGACTTCATGGTCTATGAGACCAGACAAACGGGGCTACCTTCGAACCTTCTGTTGTATGAGTGATCATGTCTCCGAGTACGTCTTGGTGGGTGACTCATCAAATCTCCCAAACCTCACACGATCGATCTTGGGAAAGATTAAAGAAAATCGAATTGTCTTGGATGTTCTTGCATAGATCGTACGATTCTCTCCCCTTTTTTTCTATTTGTTTTGGTTGTGTATTTGGGAAGATAATGCCTATTCTCACGCCTAAAATTAACCTGCATGTCATCTGGTGAGACCTTAGGGACTTGATGTATTTATAGGTTATAATAGAGACATAAAGGAAGTGTTAAATAAGAACTCCCTAGGTGTGAACGCAATCGTAAGCTTTGGTCTCTGATATGGGATCTTATTTCGGGTCGACTTGACCCGAGAAACTAGCTAACTGAACTTGGTGAGCTGTTAGGCCGTACGATGATCGAGGAAGCTACAGATCGAAGAGTCCTTAGGTGGATAAGGACGCCATAGGAAAAAATGGTGACCGATAGGTCAAGCTAGAGCCCTCGGATGGCCTGGAAGAAACTTGACTTGAAGGCACGCATGTCGATGGATTAACATAAAGGACATTGTACACGTGTGAGGAGACAATCTAGCTTAATAGGATTCGAGCTATCGTACGATTAGACCGTCTAATAAGGAAGACTATAAGTTAAGAAATATTATAGAATGAGAACTACTGATTGGACCACATGTCCTAACAGAACCGGGTAGTTCGATACCTAGGAAGTACGAACGAGTAGTTTGGGCACTCGGGCAGCCCATTAGGGCAAGCTTGGGTAACAAAATACCACTTCCATATAAAGAGGTGAGGTATGACAATCCAAACTATACACACTTTTTATACTTACGAAGCATATTTACACTGTTCATTGTCTTCTTCATCACTGTGGACTGACTTGATCGTTAGAGTGCTAACGCTGGGAACTATCTCGACCCTTTTGTAGTTCTACGAACAGGTCGAGAAGCAGATTTAGGTCGCTCGAATTCGCTCAAGGTATTTTGCACACCATTTTGGCGTTGTCTGTGGAACTTTCGTTCGAAAAGCCATCAAAATACCATTGTTCATGGCGAGTGACGATCCCAGGAGAAATTTAGAGCCCACCTTAGGCTAGGCTTGGGGGTCTCCTAGCGACCATTGGAAGTTGGCCTGATGTTGGGCTTCGCAGTAACATCATACGAAGCCTTAGTCTTTGAGTAGCGACTTTGTGTTCTGAAGGTGCTAGCATTGCGAAAGGGGATTGTAGAAGAGGCACATAGCGCACCGTACTTCGCCCATCCTAGAAGTAAGAAGATGTAAAACTGAAAAGGTCTTTCTGGTGGAGAGTATTGAAGAGAGATGTGGCGAGATAGAGCCGCGTTTAGTATGCCAGCAGGTGAAGGCCGAGCATTATAGTCTATCGGGGTTACTTAATCCACTTGATATTACTAAGTGGAAACAGGAGCATATCACGATGAACTTTGTGGTGAGTCTTCCGAGATTGAAGAAGGGGAACGATGCCATTTGGTTGATAGTGTATCGTTTGACCAAGTACAGACACTTTCTGCCAGTGAGGATGAGCATGAAGATGGAGCAGTACGCCCGAAATTATATAGAGAAGATAGTTCGACTTCATAGAGTGCCCTTGTCGATTGTATCAGACTAAGACCTATTGTTCACTTCTAGATTTTGGGCAAGTCTGAAAAGTGCTATGGGGACGAGGCTGAAGTTTAGCACAACTTATCACCCATAGACGGACGGGCTGTTGGAGCGGTCGATAAATACACTTGAGGACATGTTAAGGTCTTGTATTATGGATTAGGGTGACTCATGTGGGAGGATACTGTACCACTTGTGAAGTTTTCCGATACAATACTTATCAGACGACGATTCAGATGGCACCGTACGGGTCCTTATACGGGCGCATGTGTAGGTCACTGTTGTATTGGGATGAGGTCAGCAAGATGAAGGGTCTCGGACCAGAGATTATCAAGAGAAAGTGGAACATGTAGATGAGATCTGATCAAGGATTGAAGCAGCCCAGTACTGGCTGAGTCCTATGCCGATCAGAGGAGGAAGGAGCTGCAATTCGAGGTAGGTGATAAGGTGTTCCTAAAGGTCGCACCAATGAAGAGCGTGATTCGTTTCGGAAGGAGAAGGAAGTTGCAGCCACACTATATTGGTCCCTTGGAGATTCTAGACCGAGTCGGCGACCTACCCTATTGGTTAGCTGTACCACTAGAGCTCTCGAGTATGCACGATGTGTTTCATGTCTCGATGTTAAGGAGATATGTGCATGACCCTGGGCACGTGGTGAACTTTGACGAACTAAATGTCGATCGGAACCTCAATTATGAGGTGACTGTAGCCATTTTGGATCCAAATGTCCATCTGTTGAGAAACCTGGAGATGATGCTCGTCATGTTCCAGTGAAGCCGCCAAGGGGAGGACGACACGACTTGGGGGAGCGAGGAAGATGAGATCCTGATGAAGTATCCAAACGTTATGTTTTGAGTTTGTCTTTTGTACTTTCGAGGACGAAAAGTTTTAAAGGAGTCTAGATTGTAGTGCCCCATTTGATCAATAAGAGCCAGTCTATTTTTATTTTTTTGACTGCATTTCATTTGCTTCATTTATTTTGTTAAGCTCGAAAAAGTCTAATAAGAAAATTGAATTATGTGGATGTTCTCATCTACTTAATTATTAAAACTTTATTAATTCTTTTGCTAAGCGAAAATCCTTTAAATTTCATGCTCGAGTATTGCTTCTTTTGTGGGACTTTTCTAGAAATGATTTTCTTCCGAGCCAAGACCAAAGATTTTCGGCTACTTCAAGCCCAAATCTTCGGCCTTTTTATGTAGCAAAAAATGGCCCTTAAGAGTCTAAAAAAGGCCACCCCTCTTGCAAAACTTTTGGCACCAAATTTTTAGTTCAATATTCAAATATCTTGAGGCCACTCAAGGTAAGATTTCTAATCCCCTAACCTTGCCTTATACTCGACCTAATCCAGCCCCAAAAAACCGCCCAAGGTTCCAAGCAAATCACCCTCCAAATTCCCTCCTTTAAGTCGAGATATTGCCTTGTTATTTTCCTTTTTTTTTTCACATATTTATTCTCGGCAAGCTCAAAAAGTTTTGCCTTAGTCGTTTGACAAATTCTCTAAAAAAAATCCCTTGGTTTATCAAGCAAAAATTGTCCAAGATTCAAAATTTTTTATTCTACCAAATCCTCTCGCACGTCAATTTCCTGGCGTCCATCCGAGCAGCCGCAAGTCGCCTTGCCGAGAGCCGCAGGTGCACGAAACCAGCATGCGAGGATCACCATCCGCGAGCACGTCGAGATTTCACGTAGTCGCGTCGCGTTGAGTTCATCCGAGAACGACCGTGAGCCAACCGAGGAGGACCGAGTCTCCACGTGAGTGTGTGCGAGCCTCATCGAGAGAGAAGTTGCAGAGCCAAGGAGCAACTTGTGGAGAAGACTTCAGCCAAGTCCTTGATCATCAACCGAGCCCTCCAATCCAATCTCTCTCCTCCTTTCTTCAAATCAAAGCAGAGTGGTAAAATTATCTAAGTCGAGGGAATTGCGCGGGAATGACGCGCATGGAAGTGACGCGCGCGGGTGCACAACGGCTAGGATTGTTTGCCGATCAAGTTGGAATTCTTCTAGATACTTTATTATTATTCCTAGATTGTTTATGGAGCATTAGTTAATATATTTTAGGATTCTAGTTATCTTCTTTCCTTAGGATTTGGAAGCTTATTTCGAGTAGGATTAGATTTAGATTTTCCCTTTAAATAATTGATGTTTCCAAACGTTTGGATTATGAATTTTTATCAATAAAAAATCGAACTTTTGTTCAACTTCTTGTGTTAGATTTCTCTTCGATTTTTAGCGCAAAACCCTTTTGCCTAAAAGGGCGTTTAACCGCATCGTTCGTCATAAGATCGAGTTTGGCAAGGACTAACCTTCGGACTGTCTCAAATCGACGTTAAGATAAGGTAACCTCCGAGTCTTTCACGTCAATCACCGAGAAAAGGACCGTTCGCATGCGCAACTTTGAGGCAACCAAGTTATCGGGACACACAATCTTCTTTTTTGGTGCTTTCATTGAGAGAGATGATCGTGTGTCTTCTTGTTTATTTTTCTCAAGTTTGACTTCATAAATTAAAAAAAATAAAAATGACCAAAGAAACGAAGGAGAAGCTCGGCGACTTGGAGGCTAAAGATGACTAGCCTAAGAGAGGGGTTGGAAGCGACTAGCATGACGATGATGAACAACATGGCTCATCTCGAGCGGTCATTCCACAACTCGCAACAACACATGATGGACGCCATGAACAACCGGATCGACGAAGTGCTGCGACTGGTTCGACAACCACCACCACGGGGAAGACCAAGGGTACGTTCGACGGATTGCGAGTGCGAAAGGGCAGAGTATGAGGAACGAGAGGACAAATTAAATCGACACTCACATGCCTCGACCAGCCAAGAGAGACCGCAGATTGAGAAGCCGAGGCTGGTACTATCAACCTTCAGTGGAGCAGACCCAGACGCATGGTTAAACTGGGCCATGCAATATTTCAACCTCAACGAGATCCACCGCCATAATTGGGTAAGATACGAGGCATATTACCTTGATGGTGAGGCTAACGTTTGGTGGCAATGGCTCTCGAATGTTTACCAAAGCAGGAACGAGCAAATTAGGTGGGAAGACTTTCAGAAGGAGCTTATCACAAGGTATAGTGCATCCGACTATCACAAGTATGACGAGGCTCTTGCACACATCAAACAGACGGGCAGCCTCCGTGACTATCAGCGGGAGTTCGAGCGCATAGTCTATCGCGTACGTGGGTTGCCCAAAAGTGCACTTGTTGGGGTGTTTGTCGGAGGATTGAAGTTTGATCTTGCCTCGGAAGTCTGCCTAGAGAGGCCGGTGATGATGCAAAAAACTATGGAGGTGGCACGGAGATGGGACAATCACCTGACCGCAACATGAAGGACCAGGCATAGCAACGTGCGCTTCATCAAAACCACGCCGAGTGATTCTAAGCATGCCGAATATCAACCATGTTACAGGTGCAGGACCATCAAATAATCTGAGGCCCCGACCGCTGGAGGTTAGGAATTTATCATTTGAAGAGATACGGTGCAGACGTGAGAAAGTCCTATGTTTCAAGTGCGAAGAAATATTCACGCCGGGGCACAGGTGCAAGCAAGCTTATTTGATCCAAGTGGTCGACTCCGATGATGATGAACCAACTCTTGACGAGCCTGAACCAGAAGAAGCTGAGACTGAGGCACACGAGGATAAGGCGGAGATATTGGTCAACGCTATGGCCGATACTAAGGGGCCGAGGACCATGCGGCTGCCCGCGTGGGTTTGTGACCGACGTGTTGTGGTGCTCGTGGACAATGGGTCGTCACACAATTTTATAAATGCCTCGTTGTCCCACAAACTGAAGCTGCCCGCTATCAAGATCGAGCCGTTTGATGTACGGGTTGCCAACGGGGAGCATCTGCGGTGTTCCAAATCGTACTAAGGGGTGCCCATCAAATTGCAGGGCGTGACGGTAAAGCCTGATCTATATGTTTTGCCCTTGGTAGGACCTGACGTTGTCCTTAGTGTTCATGGCTAGAAGGACTCGGTGATATGACCACTAACTATCGTGAAGGAGTAATGAAGTTTGATACGGGTAATCACCGGGTAACCCTAAAGGCTAGTAGTGACAATGGGACCAAAGTGATCGAGCTGAAAAGCATCGAGAAGATGTGGGGAGGTGGAAGTCATGTTTTTGCCATCATAATCGAGGGAGAGACGGAAGAACCCGGAAGACCATCACCACACGAGAGGGAGATCCAGGGGTTACTAGCCCAGTTCGACGAGGTACTTACCGAGCCAAAGGGACTGCCGCTGAGAAGGCCGTATGACCATCGCATTCCGATTGTCGACGAAGGCCTAGCAGTCCATGTTCACCCGTACCGCTACACACACTTCCAAAAAGCCGAGATTGAGACACAAGTTGGCGAATGCTCGAGACTGGACTAATTCAACATAGCACGAGTCCATTCTCGTCACCAGTACTGCTCGCGAAAAAGAAGGATGGCACTTTGCGCTTCTGTACGGATTATCGGGCCTTGAACGCCGCCACCATTAAAGACCGATTTCCCATACCTAGTGTTGATGATATGTTGGATGAAATAATAGGCTCACGGTATTTTTCTAAGCTGGATCTACAGGTTGGTTAGCACAAAATACGACTGGCGGAAGCGGACATCCCGAAGACGTCGTTCAGGACACACCAAGGTCACTATGAGTATTTGGTCATGCCATTTGGACTTTGCAATGCCCCATCCCCTTTCCAGTTTGCTGTGAACTCGATTTTCCAGGAGTACTTACACAAGTTCGTGTTGGTATTCATCGACGACATTCTAATCTACTCGAGGACATGGCCAGAGCACATCGAGCACCTACGGGTTGTCTTGGAAATATTGGCAAAAAACGCTTTCCACATCAAACCATCTAAGTGTTCATTCGGGCAGAAGGCGGTGGAGTATCTAGGTCATTTTATATCATACGAGGGAGTGAAGGTCGACCCGAGGAAGATCGAGGCCATGGTCGATTGGCCAAAACCGGCGAGCTTAACTTAACTACGCAGGTTTTTGGGTTTGACCAGGTACTATTGAAAGTTTTTGAAGGACTATGGGACTAACGCCAAACCATTGACCGAGATGACCAAGAAGGACAGGTTCAAGTGGACCGAGGCCAGCGAAGCGGCGTTCTAGAAACTCAAGTGCGCAATGGCGAGCAATGCCCAAGTTTGACGTATTGTTCGAAGTCCACACCGACGCGAGCGACATTAGAATCGGGGCGGTTTTTGTCCAAGAAGGTCGGCCATTAGCTTACATCAGTAAGGCACTGTGAAGTATGCGGCTCGGAATGTCAGTTTATGTAAAAGAAATGCTCGCGGACGTAGAGGTTGTGCGTTGTTGGAGATTGTATCTTTTGGGGCGACGATTTCGGATTGTGACCGACCAACAACTGCTAAAACATCTTTTGCAGCAGAGGATTGTTCCACCAGAGTAGCAAAAGTTCGTCTCGAAGTTAATGGGGTTTGACTTCGAGATAGTTTATCAG
>CACSLK010020742.1:17486329-17499676 GCA_902706635.1 Striga hermonthica | reverse complement strand
GGAGTCATGGTCGTGGTGGATCGAATGACAAATTACGCCCATTTTGTTCCGTTGACGCATGCATACACGGCGAGATCGACCGCGCGACTGTTTGTGGAGTACGTGATAAAACTTCATGGGGTTCTTCGGTCGATTGTTTTTTATCGAGATCGGATATTCATGAGCAAATTCTGGTAAGATTTTTTCAAGATGCAAGGTACGGAGCTAGCCATGAGCTCGACCTATCACCCGCAAATTGATGGACAAACCGAGGTAACCAACGGAACTCTAGAGCAATATCTATGGTGCTATATTAATCAATTTCCGAAGAAATGGGAGGATTTTTTTCTTTGGACCAAAGATTGGTACAACACGACTTATCATAGCTCGACCAAGTCTACACCGTTCGAGTTGGTGTACGGGCGTAAGCCGCCCGCACTCGTGAGTTATTCGATGGGAAAATCAGTGAACGATGAGGTTCAACGTGAGCTCATAGAAAGGGACTTGATGATTCGAGAGTTAAAGAAGACCTTAGACGGGTCCATTAATCGCATGAAGTCAGTCCACGACAAGGGACGACGCAAAGAAAACTTTGAGTCGTGGGATTGGGTTTACTTGAAGCTGCGACCCTTTAGGCAGCGCACGGTCGCGCAAAGGATTGCGTCTAAACTTGGGGTCCGATACTACGGACCTTATCAAGTACTTAAGAAAATAGGCAAGGTGGCCTCTCGGCTGGAGCTACTTGAAGAATCGCAAATCCACCCGGTGATCCACGTTTCGGAGCTCAAGAGAAGTTTGGGCGAGCCGCACAAGTTGAGCGACCGACTACCCACGACGGCGCTGGATGGGCAAATCATTGTTAGCACAAGTTGAGCCTTAAATTATCGTGAAGTAAAGAAGATCGGACGTTTCTTTTTGGAAGTGTTAGTTGAATGGGAAGACTTGCCGGAGGAAGAAGCGTCATGGGAGAACTTAGCCGAGATGCGCGAACGATTTCTGACTTTCATCCTTTAAGACAAGGAAACACTTGAAGGAGACGGTAATGATGAAGATGTGGCTAGGAGACTAAAAAATGCATCAAGTCGGGCATATCATGTGCACAAGAGAATGGCTCGTCGGGCTGCCGAGGCTAACGCGGTGGAAATAGACGATGGCGCGCAGGAAGATGCTGATGAATATCGTGTATTTACCTAAATCGATTTGCCTCGAAACCTGCACCGACGCCTTGATTTCTGTGCGATAGGTTGCTAATATGTGCGTCGAAGCCTTCTTACTTCGCGATTTTGTGAAAAAAACTCGGATGCTGGTCCTATTTCTAACACGATTTTGTATGTACTCACACGAGTTAACACACGAGATTGGTGATCAAATCGATCATTTTTTTATTTCTTGAACTTGAATGATATATCTTATTTGAACATAAAAGTGGGGATTTATAGGTAAACCCCCACATCAATAAACCTAGTCCTAATAGAAACCAAATACTAATCCTAAGGTAACTAAAAACCATAACAACTCAAAATAATAAAACTCCTAATTCACGTAGATATATTTCCATGAATACTAATCCTAATAAATCAAAACTCCTAACAATGCAACTATTTCTACAAAACTAATAATCACGACTAACTATATAATTAACCATCTTAACACTAATAATTATCTATAAACCTGCCACACTACTAACTAACAAACTACACTAACATATACTAACCTCACGCTAATAATACTAACGCCAATAACTAAAATACTAACTAAACTATGAATATCAATTAATAATTAATTCTAACAATAATCCAAGACTAATATTCTTCTAGAATATTCGCCCGTCTTGCCCGTCAAGTCACGCCGACCATTCTTGCGTCTAATGTTGCTCGTGGGTGTTGTCTTGACTCTCGACTCTCGGTGTTCTCGGGTCTCAAAACCTTCATCTTCATCATTCCTGCCCCCTTTAAGCACATCTTTGTCCTCAAGGATCGGGATACGCCACTTATGCATGCTCTCTTCATCTATTAGCTCTAAACACCTTAACTCCGCACCTTTAACCGCTCCCCTCGGTTTGGTTTTTAACATGATCAACCTGTTATTCGAATAAAATTCCATTATCCCCTACTTATAATTTGTTTTGAATTCCCTAAGTCCTTCTAACCATTGTACTCCAAGAACTATGTCGGGCCCCACCAACGGTAATGAATAGAGGTCGGCGTTGATGGTCTCGCCTTGAAGATTGATGGGCACGTCTCGATAATACTCACGACATCGTTGGCTTACCCTATTTGTGACTCTCACGTCGAATGGCTCCACCTTCGTTGTCGGTAACTTCAACGCGTCAGATAATATGACACTAATAAAATTGTGGGACGACCCGGTATCAACTAACTCCTCGATAGATCGCCCTCGGACTGAGGCGGGCAACTTAATGGTTCTCGGTCCATGCATTTCTGACATTGCATTAATCGAAATTTCCAAGTCCTCCTTGACGTAGTGCCTTGTTTCTTCCTCCTCGGGCTCCTCCTCGTCACCTTCAATGGCGTACAATTGTTGCTTGCATCGATGACTCGGCGCAAATTTTTCGTTGCAGCGAAAACATAGCCCCTTGCTTATCCGACGCTGCCTCTCCTCTTCGGACATCTTTTCCCGACTCATCGTCGTTGAAATCCCAGCCTTGGGCATGCTCTCCATGTTTGTCCATGGCTCCGTGCGCATCAGTTCCTTGTGAGCCTCCGCGCGTGTTTTGCTATCGCTCGCTTACGATCGACCCACCTTGCGCACATGCGTGCAACCTCCATGGTCTCCCGTAAGCTTATTGACTTCTCCAGCCTAACCTCAGAGGCAAGATCCGGCTTAAGGCCCCCAATGAACGCACCTACGAGTGCTCGCTCCGTCCAACCGCGTACATGACATGCTATACATTCGAACTCCCTTTGGTAGTCTCTTAGGCTACCCGTCTGCCTAATTTGTATCAAGGCCTCATTAAAATCATAATATTTGGACGACCCAAACCTCTTTATCAACCCTTTTCTGAACTTCCTCCACTTCAATCGTTTGCCTTTTTTCCCATAAGCGTGCGAAATCCACTGCCACCATGTATTCGCTTCCCCATAAAGATAATATGCGGCGTATTTAACACGTTCAGTCTTTGGAATCTCGTTAAGATCGAAATTGAGTAGCTCGACTCAACCATGCATCCGGATCCTGTCCCTGGAACGTGGAAAGAACAATCTTCGATTTTTTTGAACCTCTGTTCCCTATGGCGCCGTGAACCCCTGGACCCCGAGACCGACGGTCCATCTCCTTTTCATACTCGCTGTCATCTTCCACCGAAGATGTGTATTCCTCGAGGATGACCCAGTTGTAGGCTCTCTCGATGGCCTTTGACCACGCCGTCGAAGCTCCCAAAAAGGATTGAATTGAATCGGATAGTGATTGCTCGAGCTTCGCAAATTGGGTGTATGTGGCATGTTGATTGTCTTGCATGGTCTTTTTGTTGGCTTTCCATGATTGCACATCATGGATCATGGGATTCAACCCGCTCTCCAATTGCTCGATCCTTTCTTTTTGCGTATTCGTCAATTTTATTTTATTAATTTTTTTTTGGATGCAAACCTCCTCTTGCAAAGGCTAATCTAGTGAAAAATCTGATAAAATCTTAACATCTAATCTCCCAAACTAAATGACTCTTTTTTTTATATTAAACACTTACGTAAAAAAAATCAGAAATCAAAGGATTTTTTTTTCTTTTTTGCTACTCACGCTCAACTCTCAAAAACTAAAAATAAATAGCTAATAAAGTACACGATCAACACCTCTCAACGAGAGCACCAATGATGAATATTGTGTATTTACCTAACTCGATTTGCCTCGAAACCCGCGCCAATGCCTTGATTTCTAGCGATAGGTTGCTAATACGCGCGCCGACGCCTTTATACTTCGCGATTTTGTGAAGAAACTCGGATGTTGGTCCTATTTCTAATACGATTTTGTATGTAAACTCACACGAATTAACACACAAGATTGGTGATCGAATCGATCGTTTTTTTATTTTCGTGAATACTAATCCTAATAAATCAAAACTCCTAACAATGCAACTAATCCTACCAAACTTATGATCACGACTAACTAAATAAATAATCATCCTAACATTAACAATTATCTATATAACCTGCCACACTACTAACTAACAAACTACACTAGCATATACTAACCTCACGCTAATAATACTAACGCCAATAAATACTAGCTAAACTATGAATATCAATTAATAATTAATTCTAACAATAATTTAAGACTAATATTCTTCTAGAATCTTCGTCCGTCTTTCCCGTCAAGTCACGCCGACCATTCTTGCGTCTAATGTAGCTCGTGCGTGTTGTCTCGACTCTCGACTCTCGGTGTTCTCGGGCCTCGAAACCTTCATCTTCATCATTCCTGCCCCCTTTAAGCACATCCTTGTCTTCAAGTATTGGGATAAGCCACTTGTGCATGCTCCCTTCATCTGTTAGCTCTAAACACCTTAACTCCGAACCTTTAACCGCTCCTCTCGGTTTGGTTTTTAACATGATCAACCTGTTATCCGAATAAAATTTCATTATCCCCTACTTATAATTTTTTTTTTACTTCCCCAAGTCCTTCTAGCCATTGTACTCCAAGAACTATATCGGGCCCCACCAACGGTAATGAAGAAAGGTCGGCGTTGATGGTCTCGCTTCGAAGATTGATGGGCACGTCTCGATAATACTCACGGCATAGTAGTCTTTCCCCATTGGTAACTCTCATGTCGAATGGCTCCACCTTAGTTGCCGGTAACTTCAACGCGTCGGATAATATGGCCCTAATAAAATTGTGGGACGTCCCAATATCAACTAACACCTCGATAGATCGCCCTCAGACTAAGGCGGGCAACTTAATGGTTCTCTGCCCATGCATTCCTGACATTGCATTAACCAAAATTTCCAAGTCCTCCTTGACGTAGTGCCTTGTTTCTTCCTCCTCGGGCTCCTCCTCGTCACCTTCAATGGCGTACAATTGTTGCTTGCATCGATGACCCGGCGCAATTTTTTCGTTGCAGCGAAAACATAGCCCCTTGCTTATCCGGCGATGCCTCTCCTCTTCGGACATCTTTTCCCGGCTCATCGTCGTTGAACCCCCAGCCTTGGGCATGATCTCCATGTTTGTGCATGGCTCCGTGCGCATCAGTTCCACGCGTGCCTCCGTGTGTGTTTCGCTATCGCGCGCGTACGATCAGCCCACCTTGCGAACATGCGTGCAACCACCATGGTCTCCCGTAAGCTTATTGACTTCTCAAGCCTAACCTCAGCGGCAAGATTCGGCTTAAGGCCCCCAATGAACGCGCCTACGAGTGCTCGCTCCGGCCAACCGCGTACAAGACATGCTATGCGTTCGAACTCCCTTTGGTAGTCTCTTAGGCTACTCGTCTGCCTAATTCGTGTCAAGACCTTATTAAAATTATAATATTCGGACGACCCAAAACTCTTGATCAGCCCTTTTTTGAATTCCCTCCACTTCAATCGTTTGCTTTTTTTTCCCATAAGCGTGCGAAATCCACTGCTACCATGTATTCGCCTCCCCATCAAGATAATATACGGCATATTTAACACGTTCAGTCTTTGGAATCTCGTTAAGGTCGAAATATTGAGTAGCTTGACTCAACCATGCGTCTGGATCCTCTCCCTTGAACGTGGAAAGAACAATCTTCGGTTTTTTGAACCTTCGTTCCCTATGGCGCCGTGAACCCCTAGACCCCCGAGACCGACGGTCCATCTCCTCTTCATACTCGTTGTCCTCGTCCTCCGAAGATGTGTTTTCCTCCGAGGATGACCCGGTTGTAGGCTCTCTCGATGGCCTTTGACCACACTGTCGAAGCTCCTCAAATTCGGCGGCTAAGTATTGAATTGACTCGGATAGTGATTGCTCGAGCTTCGCGAATTGGGTGTATATGGCATGTTGATTGTCTTGCATGGTCTTCATGTCGGCTTTCAAAGATTGCACGTCATGGATGATGGAATTCAACCCGCTCTCCAATTGCTCGACCCTTTCTTTATGCGTATTTGTCATTTTTTTTTTATTTTTTTTTTGTGTACGCAACCCTCTTCTTGCAAAGGCTAATCTAGTGAAAAAATTGAAAAAAAATCCTAACATCTAATCTCCCAAACTAAATAACTCTTTTTTTTTATTAAACACTTACGTAAAAAAGATCAGAAATCAAAGGATTTTTTTTTTCTTTTTCGCTACTCACGATCAACTCTCAAAAACTAAAAATAAATAGTTAATAAAATACGCGATCAACACCTCTCAAGGAGAGCACCAATAATGAATATCGTGTATTTACCTAACTCGATTTGCCTCGAAGCCCACGCTGACGTCTTGATTTCTAAGCGATAGGTTGCTAATACGCGCGCCGACGCCTTTACACTTCGCGATTTTGTGAAGAAACTCGGATGTTGGTCCTATTTCTAGCACGACTTTGTATGTAAACTCACATGAACTAACACACGAGATTGGTGATCGAATCAATCGTTTTCTTATTTCTTGAACTTGAATGATATATCTTATTTGAAACATAAAAGTAGGTATTTATAGGTAAAACCCCACATTAATAAATCTAGTCCTAATAGAATCCAAATACTAATCATAAGGTAACTAAAAATCTTAACAACTCAAAATAATAAAACTCCTAATTCACGTAGATATATTTTCGTGAATACTTCTAATAAATCAAAACTCCTAACAATGCAACTAATCCTACCAATCTAATGTTCACGGCTAACTATATAAATAAATAATCATCCTAACACTAACAATTATCTGTATAACCTGCCACACTACTAACTAACAAACTACACTAACATATACTAACCTCACGCTAATAATACTAACGCCAATAATTAAAATACTAACTAAACTATGAATATCAATTAATAATTAATTCTAACAATAATCCAAGACTAATACCTAGAATCTTCGCCCGTCTTGCTCGTCAAGTCACGCTGACCATTCTTGCATCTAATGTAGCTCGTGTGTGTTGTCTCAGCTCTCGACTCTCGGTGTTCTCGGGCCTCGAAACCTTCATCTTCATCAGATGTGCGCGAAGATGACGCGCACAGAACGGCCGCGAGCAAGGCAGGGGCGTGCGGGTACGCAGGCGAGTACGGAGACACGCACAAGGCTGATCGCTGAGAGGAACCGAGCGGGAATGACGTGCATGCAAGTGGCGCGCGCGGCAGATTGAGCACGGCGACTAGGGTTGTTTGCCGATCAAGTTGGAATTCTTCTAGATACTTTATAATTATTATTATTCCTAGATTGTTTAGGGAGCATTAATTAAGATATTTTAGGATTCTAGTTATCTTATTTCCATAGGATTTGGAAGCTTATTTCGAGTAGGATTAGACTTAGATTTTTCCTTTAAATACTTGATGGTTCCCAATGTTTGGACTATGAATTTTTATCAGAAAAAAACTGAACTTTTGTTCAACTTTGTTTGTTAGATTTCTCTTCGATTTTTAGCGCAAAACCCTTATGCCGAAAAGGTTGTTTTACCGCATCTTTCGTTATAAGATCGAGTTTGGCAAGGACTAACCTCCGAGCTGTCTCAAATCGACGTTTAAGGCAAGGTAACCTTTGAGTCTTTCACGTCAATCGCCGAGAAAGGGGCCGTTCACACGCGCAACTTCGAGGCAACCAAGTTATCGAGACATGCGGTCTTCATAAAGACGGTGTCGCGCGCAGGCGTTCCACGTCCGCTGACGAGCGTGCCGCATCTCAGTGTACCGCATCACAGGGGCTGAGTCAGTTGGCCTTACCGCGGACACTGGACGTCCGCAAAGTGCTGCAGCCGACCTACATCTCCTCGAGAGCCCCCAGACTCGTAGCACATCTCCCAACTTCCCATGCCAGCAGCGAGGTCCCGCACCAGAGACCTAGGTCTCCCCAACGTCCAGACGCGCAGCAAGGCCGAGACGCAGCGTTGTGGACAGTGATGGGGTACGTCGGTAAGTAGCGCACAGGCGCCTTGGGCCACTCGCAGCCAGGCGACCAGTATCAGCACGGTCGATCCCTAGCCAACGCTCAACCCACACCAGACCAACAACCGAGCTGCGTGCCACCGAGCCATTTTTTGAGCCTTTGAACCCGCTTCGAGCTGAACCTTATATTTTAGCCTCGAGAAACTTTTTCGAGATTTATTTTGTCATTATGCGAGAGTTCTAAATTTCACTAGTTTATTAAAAAGTCATTAATCAAAGAAATTTTGAAGTAAGAGTCACTAAGACGAATGTACTTTGGGTCTTGAAGTCGGTTTGATTCAGGGTAGCAGTGATTTCATGTTCATATGATTATTATATTATGTGTTTATACAGAATCGATGCATAGTATGCTTTTATCACTGAGCATAGAGGATTTGATTTTCAGGTTAAGCAGCTGGCGGCGGACACGAGAGGGTGGACGTGGTCAATGCTTATTTATGTTTACGCTTCCGCAAAAATGTTTATGAACTTATTGCTAGGTTTAGTCATTTCATGTTTTAAGAGTGAGACTATATTTTTGATGATTCTGAGACTTAGGGAGGTGTATTCAATGGAGAAGTTAAGTGACATTTTAAGACTTTTTAAGATTTTGATTTTTAGGATTTTCAGATTATTGAAGAATTATATGAAATATTAAGTCTAGAGGTAGGATTTGAATTCGCATTTCGTATAAGGTTTTTTGTTTAGAAATCCCACCAAAACTTAAAAACTCTTAATAAATCATAGTGTCAAATAAATTAAACACCTCAGGATTTTGTAAGATTTTTAAAAATCCCAATTGAATACCCCAGAATTTTAAAAGTCTTAAAAAGTCTTAAGAGTACTAAATTGAATACACCAGGATTTCTAAAGTCTTTCAGGTGGAAATCAACCTTAAAGTGATTGCTTACAACCTTAAATCCACCTTATTTCTAAATTTTAATCAGACACTACACTTGTAGACAAACCCTTTAAGGTGACCAGCTCAAATCAACCTTTTTGATCTCATCCTTCAAATGTCTAAAATTGTCCATCGTATGACCATAATCACGGTGGAACCTACATTATCGATTTAACTTCAGTTTCGCCTGTGGATCTCTTCATGACTTCTACCATGTTACCGCTCGACCATCAATCCTCCGCTCTATCGCCTCCAACACCTCTGCCATTTGTGTTTTTAACGGTGTATACTTTTTGTACCTCTGACCATTATTCATAGGTTGATTTTGCCATCTATCCTCCCGTTGCCGCTCTGACCTATCCTTTTTGGGTGAGTGCACCCTTTCCTTCGTAGGCTCAGGTCTAGCCAACTACTTGAGCTTTGCGAACTCTCCTCCCTTCTCTCCATATTGACGTACTTCTTGCACCGCTTTAACACCTCGTCATATATTCGAGCTGGTATCTTGGTCGGAGAGTCCTTATCATAATCCAGCCTTGACCTCCTCCGAGGCTGAGGGTATTTTCATAAACGGCCGATTATACATTGCCACGGAGTTTCTCAACGACTCACCCCTTGTTGCATCACCATCAACGTCAGATAAGTCTTTCCCTGTGTAATCGCGCTAGAGTATTGGTTCAAAAACAGGCTCGAGAAATCCTAAAAAATCCATCACCAACCGTCGGGGAAGCTGGTGAAACCAATATTGAGCTCTTCCTTGGAAGAACTGACCTGGTGCTTTTCTATTAATTTTATCCTGCAATTGGCAAAATTGCTCTGCCCCCCTTTCCAGAGTTTGATCTCTGTGGGCTTCAGTGCCTCAGCTGCATGACTCAACCGTTTTGGTCTTCACCTGTTTCCTCCCCACCACTGTGGTCAATGTGGTAGTTGCGTGGTATGTCTGGTGGGTGGCTTGCTCAGTTGTTCCAGCTGCGATAGCATTGGCTATCATCCTCTCCAACTCCTCCCTCGACTTCCAGACCAACTGGTGGTTTACTTGCTCTTCCTCAGTCCTAGGTGGCCCTATCGCCTTGGTCATCCTCTTCATCGGCTGCATCTGGATACGTCTGCACTGAAACCACAACTCCTTGAGCCGCTCAAGCCTCGTGCAGATAGCCAACAATGGCCACTGGGGCCGCCGATGAACTTCTTATGCCTGTAGGATGAGGCATCAGGGTCTGTGATGGTCTGATAGAAGCCCGGGATTGGGCCTGCTCTGAACGTACGCCCTTACTACTATACAAATTGGGCCCGAAGCCCATTAGTTTGAAAATTTAGATTTTATGGCTTCATTCTTGTAAACCCTATAAAAGGGTGTTATATTGATGAATGAAATGAACTTTTCTGCTCTTCTCTTTTGTCGTTCTCTTTACTGCATATCTTTTATGCGTGGTATATTGACGGATGCTTGGTGAATATTGAAGGTTCCTAATTTACAACACGTTATTAGCACGCTCTAATTCCATAATTTGTTGGTGTTGCCATAAGAATGATTCTTGTCTTCCCATCAAGGTACTTTAATCATCTTCGTGAATTGACATGTTTGATTGAGAATCGAATTATTTCGATCTATTTGCCAATTTAATGTTTATGGAGAATTCATTAGTGAGTTTTTCAATAATAATGTTGCTTTGTTGTTCGAAATTGTATGCATATATTTGATGGAACTGAATCCAGTTTCAATTATTTTTCTTTGGTTGTTGAAAATTAATAAATTGTTTTGGATAATCGGTACTGTGGATTAAGTTCTTGAATGGAACAACCATATTGTTCTATTGTGCACATATGTTAATAAGGATATGGGGCCTTGTTCGTACTATTTTCCTTCCACGCCTCGACCCTCGAAATTAGAATGTTGTAGTACAAATTTATCTGAATATGTCATTGCCATTGGTTGATTGATTAGAGCTTGAAGAGGATTTATTTGTTCACAAATTAATTGAAGTCTTTACTCAAAACTTTAATTGTAACTAATGGAGAACATGCACCTCTGAAACGTACCCGGTGCATTACATAGGCCAAAGGGCATCCGTCTGAACGCAAAAGTGCCCAATGGCACGTGAAAGTCATCTTGGGCTGATCCTCGGGTACTATGGCCACTTGGTTGTAGCCGGAGAGTCCATCCAAGAAGCAGTAGAACTGGTGGCCCGAAGACGGTCAAGGATCTGGTTAATAAACGGCAACGAAAAATGTTCCTTCTTGGTCACAACATTCAGTCGCCGATAATCAATGCACATGCGCCACCCGGTAGTGATGCGGGTAGGGACCAACTCCTTCTTATCGTTTTCGATCACGGTTATGCCGCCCTTCTTCGGCACCACACGAATTGGGCTAACCCACTCACTACTCACCACCGGATAGATCAACCCTTCAGAAAAAAGCTTCAGTACCTCATTCTTGACTACCTCCATCATATTCGGGTTTAGCCGTCGTTGGCTATCCCGAAATGGCTTGGCTCCCTCCTCAAAGATAATCCAGTGCATGCATTTAGATGGACTTATCACCTTGATGTCTCATAAGCTCCACCCGATTGCTTTCTAATTCTTCTGGAGCATGGCTATCAGTTCCTCTTCTTCCTCACGGTCGAGCTCAGCAAAGATGATCACCGGCTTCTGTTTGGCATCATCCAAGAATACATACTTAAGGTGCTTGGGCAGCTCCTTAAGCTCAAGTGTGGCCTCAGTTCGGGAATGGTCTCTCACCTTAAAGAGTTCTACTATAGGCTCTTCCTCATCTTCAAAAACTGGCAACGATACTTCCTCGAACTCATGAAGTACCATCTCATCGACAAAGGGGTCGGCTAGATCAATGAAAGCACATTCTTCTACAAAATTAACCGAGGATGCGGACCTGGCCTCTCGAACGGAAATAGACACCGATTCTCCCAAAATTGTCATATTCAGATTCTCGTTCTTCACATCAATAAGAGTATTAGTAGTTGCCATGAAAGGTCTCCTAAGAAGGATGGTGTGATCTTTCCCATTCTCGTGAACATCCCCAACGTTAACAACGAAATCCACTGGAATGATAAGCTTACCCACCTTTATGAGAACTTCCTCTACTATCCCCTTCGGGTACCTGATGGAACGGTCTGCAAACTGTAGACACATGCGAGTCGGCCTCAACTCCCCAAAGCCGAGCCTCTGAAAAATCGAGAAAGGCATGAGATTTATTCCGGCTCCGAGGTCAAGCATCCCTGAAGCTACCTTTCCGTTTCCCAAGGCTATCTGGATAATAAAACCTCCGGGGTCATGCTCGTTCTTGGGCAAGTCGTGCTGCATTACACTTGCTGCCTCATACACAACCACCTTCTCCCTATCCTCAAACTTCCTCTTCTTGGTCACCAAGTCCTTAAAGAACTTCCCATATGACGGCATATTCTTAATCCCATCGAGGAGTGGCAAGTTAACATTCATCTTGGAGAGCATGTTGAAAAGATCCCGAAACTTCTTCTCTTGCTTCTCGTTTCTAAATCGGTTCGAAAAGGAATGCACGACTTGTATGGATTCAGTGTTTTATGTAGCACCGACTCGTCTGTCACCTCCCCGGGCTCTGCTTCCTTGATCCTTTCCGAATGAGTCTCCTGATCCTCGAGCTCAGACATCTGCACCTTGTAGTCCATTACCTTTCCACTTCTAAGTACAATAATAGCTTTAGCTTGCTCGGGCTGGCTAGAAAACTTCCCCTTGTTCATTTCAGTCTCGATGGTTCTGACCCCTGAGGCCAGTTGGCCCAACTGTGTCTCAATACGCTTGATGGAAGCCTCCTGATTGACATACTGCTGCACACTGTCGGCCATAAATTGAAAGATTTTGTCAAGCTTGTCATCTTGGAGAGTTAACCTCGACCCTGCTCCCGGTGCTTGCATCCCGGCTTCTCGTCCCCTCTGCTGCTTCTGTGGCTGGTAGTTCGGACGGGGCACAAAGTTGGGTCAAGGTTGCTGCTGCATGAAATTCGGTAGAAGGCATGATGATTCTGCCATCCCGGGTTGTACGTGTTTGAAAACGAGTCATTGTCTGGTCGGTCCTGGTATCCCCATAAAGCACGGGGATCCGCATACTGCTTACCGATATCCTGCTCGAATGAAGAGGGGCATACCTCAGACCTATGCCCGGGGACTCCACAAGCCCCACATGTGTCTATTGGCATAGTCTGCACCGGCTGAGCTCCTCTTACGTTAAGTAACCTCATTTGCTCCATAAGCTCAGCTAACTGTTGGGCCATCAAGTCATGACTTATTCCGACTTCGTTCACTGTCGCTCTCATCCCCCGGCAGCTCTTCTGCGATGAGTTCGTTCTCATCGTCTCAAAAATTTCAAACATCTCCTCGACCGTCTTTGCTCCGATATCTCCTCGTGCCGCATTATCGACCATATACTGCAAGTTCTGGTGGAGGGAGTCGTAGAA
>CACSLK010020742.1:17376141-17395857 GCA_902706635.1 Striga hermonthica | reverse complement strand
AAAAAAAAATGTTACAAGTATAATAAATGTAAATAGAGTGTACATAATACTTATATGCAGCGGGGTCCATTTGAGTTTTTATTTTCGGTCAGTCTCACGCAATATGAACGTTATGTAAACTCCTAGGTACATGCAATTGCGGAAACAATGTTTCTCAAAATTGAACCTTCAGGAGAGCATCTCACTCTCCTTTCAGATCTTTTTCAATAATATAGATATCACAACCATTTCTCAAGGGTTTACAAGGAGACTTCTCAACACTCGACTTGATTAACTGATTGTCCTATTTTTGTGTCTTTATTTTGATTTTATTTTCCTTTTGTTTTCCCCACTTGTAAGATTTTTGTAGCTTATTTGGTCCTCTTTGATTTGGTGTTTTTCTCTTTAGTTTTTATGTTTGCGCCTTTTTGCTTTATTTTTTCTTCGTATTTTTCCGTGTTTGTGTTTTTAGGAGGTAGGTTGTGCGGTCGAGGATGGGACCACTTGAGCCGAAATCGTGATGTCGATGCCGAGCCCAGAAAACTGAAGGAAGGACCGAAAAACGGACTGCAAAACGTGCCCAAAAATTTTCGCGACTCGCGAGACTGTCACGACACACGAGTTTTACAAAGGCTGAAGACGTCGTTCGCGAGCTCGAGTCGCGACTCGCGAGATGAAGTCGCGAGATAGATCGCGACTTTCCCCATAAATTGAAAATTTTGACGACGCGCAACTCGCGAGGATGACGCGTCTCGCAACCTGGAAAGTTGTTAAGTCGCGACTCGCGACTTGGCCGACGCAGGTTTTTACATCAGGATTTGGACCTAGGGATCAGATATCGACTTCCAGTCTTTAATTTTACGCTTTTTCTCTCTAGAAACTCATTCATTTCATTGCTTTTTAACTTTTGATTTGTTTTGGAGATTGATAAACTCCTTTTTCTCGCTTTGGATTTGGATGCTCTTGGATTTGACATTGGATTACATTAATCGTAAGTTCCTTTTGCTCAATAGCTCTATTGATGATGATGGCTTTGGTTTATGTGATGTGTGATGTTAAATTCGTTATGAGTAGCTAAATCCATATGTTAGGGATAGGGGATGATTGATTAGGTTCGTTTATGATTGCTTACATTCCCTTTTTGAGATTTTTATTTTCTATTTTTACTTACATGATCTTTTAAGATATTAGTCATTCCATATTTAATGCTAATGTACTATATAATCTAATCCCAAAAAAATTGGTTTTTCCAGATCGTGCCACGTGCCCAACCAGGCTAGACACCATTAGATTAGTGATTTTCAGATCCCGCTGCATTTAATGCGCCTGGTACAGATAACATCTCGCAAAGATTACAACTGATTCTGAATTCTCATGCCCATCCGTCAGGTATTCCACTTCCCTTTGTTGCGACTAGTCCAACTCATTTCCTCTGCGCGTACAAAGATTTGCCACGTATCTAACCTTTTACCCATCCGTTCAGTCCATACCCCGTACAAAGGCCCCCATGGTTTGGATGGCACTGGTAGGGACTTATTCAAACGTGTGATTTGGATCTGCTATTCAAGGTGGGACCGAAATGATCACGAGCGACCTTTCGGTTCGTTTGGAGTGGAGGACGAAACGTCATCTAATGAATTACACCTTTTCATATAAAGGCGTGCCCCTTATCTATTTCTCTCGACATCCACTGCGATTTGCGATGTGTCGCACTCCTATTTGTCATCGCGACATTTATGGCGTATACGAAACGCTTTGCCTCTCCCATTTATTTCAAATTCAAATTCTTATATCCCCAAATCAACAAATATGCAGACTATAAATACTGGTGCCCTTTCTTTTGCGAAAAGTTTTCTAACTCTTGCATCCAAACTTTCCTTTGATTTTATCTGCTTTTCTCTGTTCGAACAGCTTCTCTATCCGTTCGTTCGCTGCTCGAATTTCGCATTTTGGTAAGGGTTCTTATTGTCTTCCTTGAGATTTTGCACTTCCTTTACTTTCTTTGCTTTTTTTTTTCTTTTATGTCGACCTCGCCCAAGAGTTATAACGAAGAACAGTACGAGGAAGCTCTCCAAGGAGAAACAAGTGGTCTCTTGCGATTTTCTCTTCCTACAGAGGGTCCGGATCAGGACCTTCTGGCTGAACGCGCCGTTGTTTTTATTCGTCAAGGCTACTGGCGCCGTCCATATTGCGAATGGCCTTCCTAGAGCCTATTCGGTTTAGCTCAGCTCCTGAGTGATATGACATACGACAAGATTGTCAAACTAGGACGTCCATTCGGTTGCCAAGGGATATCCGAATGTTCGCACCCTACAGAAGAGAATGGATACATTGCACCCCTCCTGGATACGTTGGCGTGTTCGAACGATCGGTCGTATTTGGCCTCCGATTTCCCCTTCCCCGTATCTTGACCAAATATCACAGAAACTGGGGGGTCGGTTTTAGCCAAGTGTCCCCGATCGCTTGGGTAAAAATCATCAGCTTGCTAGTTTTATTCAGTCAGCAAGGTTAGGAGATGTCGTCCTGCGATGATATCCAAGCGCTTTTCATGATAAAAGAGACCCGTAAAAGATATGGACAGTTCTCTGTGTCCGTTCGGGATGCCCGATTCAAAGATCTAATTACGAAAGTCCCTAAAACCATTAGCAAGTTCAAAAATTTGTGGTTCTTGGTCGGTCGTAACTGGTAGACGCCCAGATCATCAAGAGACTCCAGGGCGTCCGAGTTTGTTACTGTCCCAACTAGATTTGTTTCCACAATTTGTGAGTTTTGTTCTTCTATTTGTTGCTTATCAGTTCTGATTAGTCTTATTTTTTCTTCGTACTAACTGGACGGGTTAGTTCTTTCTGCCAACCATACATTTGTCCCCGAACTGAGAGATTCGTTCGCTAATCAACTCACGGAGCTTTTGAAGCAAAAATAAACCGAATGTGTCGGACGAAAACTCGTAGAGGATTCAAATTTGTTTGGTGCCGGACTTTGCACGGGCGATATCGAACCTTCTTGTGTTTCGAGTGAGCTTTATTTCGCTTTATTATGTTAACCACTATGTTTATTTTCCTTGCAATTTACTGATCATGATAATTCGGTTCATAGCAGCCTTCTATCTGTTAGACAACATGAAGGGAGCGGCTACAGACGTCGGAGCGAAAAGGTCGATTGTGAAGTCGAAAACAAAACCAACTACCACAAACTATCGGAAGAAAAAGAAAACACAACCGTAAACTGAGGAAATGGACCGTCTGGCTGTGATCGAGCGAATGAGGGCTGCACAGCAGGAGGCCATGAAGGGAGCACTCCAAGGACCGGATGTGGAAGTGATCGAGTCGTCAGCCGAAGAGGACGAACATCAGTCGTTGACCACTCAATTTTCGGGCCGCAAACGAGCGAATGAGGGCGATGACAACCCAAAGCCAAAAAGGGTTGCTGCGAACATTGCGTACGAGCAGGGATCGTCGGCTGGTCCGAACGAACAGGAGGACCAAACGGGTTTCTTCGGCGAGAAAAATGCCTATGTCCATCAGGATGTCTCGGACACCTACCTCCGTGTTGACCCGGCACGAGCCGTGCGCGAAGAGTGTCTCAAGGGGGTAGCGGACGAGTGGTTTGTCTATTTCAAGTCGGTCGGCAACCCTCCTGTCCCTAATTCCGTGAATTGGCCATCCCATGTACTGGATTTCTCTGTTGTCCTGTTAATGAGTTGGGACCTGGATGCCGAACGGTTGTCATTGAGCTTGACGCCCTTCAAAAAAATAGAGTATGCGGCTGGAAGCATGGGGCTCTCTGCTTGCAGGCGGCTGCGATGGTTGAGTTTAGGAAAATGCATGGGGATATCCCCCGATTGATCGCAGATCATTCCATGTGCAAGGATAAGATCTAATTGTTGCAGGATGACTTAAAACGGACCGACTTGTTGAAAGTTCAGATAACGGAGCTCGAGGGAGAACTAAAGCTGGCCAAACTTGAGGAAGTGAAGTTGATGGCACAGATCGAGGACGTCTCAAAGCAACTTGAAATGAACGAATTGAAGTTGTCTGCGGCCGAGCAGAAGTTGTTAGTGGTCAAACAGAAATTGTCCTCGGTCGAGCTGGAAAGAGACTCCACAATAAACGAGCGGAAGAGACTGTAGGTTGAGTTGTTCGAAACGGCGAAATCCCGTGGGTCCTTTGATGAAGGCTTCGCGAAGGGCCACGAAGCTGGACTAGAAGAGTATGAGAAGACGGACAAGTTCTTGGTGGACATGGATCTGAACGCGGCCCTAGGGCTGAATTGGGTGGTCCATGTGATGAATAACGGGGGAAAGGATTTAAGGGATCTCGAGGCCAATAGGGAAATAAAATTCGAGCGATTAAGTCTGACCGAGGGAATGAAGGATGCGGTCCTGATTGAGGATGAGGACGAAAAAACTTTTGACGGTCGTCGAACGAACGTTTCTCAATCCATATCTGCAGCGGATACAACCGCGGTCTGTCCGCACTTTGATGTTGACACTCGTAATGAGGGGACGAATGAGAATGAGGAAGGCGTCAGACCCGAACAGCAACCCCCCACTTGACCGTCGGCTGTCTTTCTCTGCTTTTCCATGATTGTTATCGTGTTTTTCTAAAAATGAACATTTTGGTTTGGATGTTTGAACAATATTTTCGTTTTATGCCTTTTTCTTGGTGATGGTTTATTCCCGTATGTTGGATTTGTCCGAACAATGTTTTTATGACCGTTTTGCTTTCTGAACAATTGCGTTCTTGTTCGGGCTGGTTTTCGCCCTTAATGTTTGTGGACGTGTTCCCTTAATGAAGTACGCAACTCTTGCCTTCTTTAATGCTTGTGGATGTGTTTGGTTTATGTCCCTTGATCAGTTGTAGTGTTTTCTTCGTTTGGCCAAACGAATACGATTCATTTAGTTGTCTTTATTTCAATAGTAAATTTGCGCCGGACAAACTTGTGTTGTCCGGTCGCTTTTCCCTACTTGAGGTTTCATCATTTTTTTTGACGGACAACCTTAAATTGTTTGGACGTTTTACCCTACGTGGGGTTTCATAATTGTTTTCTGGACAACCTTAAATTGTCCGGACGTTTTACCCTACTTGGGGTTTCTTAATTTTTTGCCGGACAACCTTAAATTGTTCGGACGTTTTACCTTACTTGGGGTTTCATACTTTTTTGCCGGACAACCTTAAATTGTCCGCTACCCTACTTGGGGTTTCATAATTTTTCGTCGGACAACGTTAAATTGTCCTGACGTTTTACCCTACATGGGGTTTCATTCGGGACGACAATAGTAGAACGTTTTTACTGATAATATTTTTTCATATACACTGCATTTCAGGGGTACATTAGTGGAGTTCCGTCTAAGTACTTCAACCGGTAGGCCCCGTTCCTGAGTACGATGTCTACTTGTTACGGACCTTCCCATTTTAGTTTTAGGGGCCCGGATCTGGCCCCGTCACCCTTTTCAACACGAGATCCCTCGGTCTGTAGAATCGAGACTTGATTCTCGTGTCGAAGTGTCTTTCAGTCGGCGTTATTTAACTCGGCGTGCATTCGTGACTCTTCTATCAGATCTAAACTCGCCCGTAGCCCTTCATTATTCGCTTCTTCTTCGAAGTTCTCCACTCTGTATGTTTTTTACCCAATATCGACGGGTACCATAGCCTCTGAACTGTACGCCAATAAGAATGGCATTTCTCTGGTTGTCGATCTCGTTGTGCTCCATTATGACCATAAGACGTTCGGAAGCTCCTCTGGCCAGGCCCCTTTCGAGCTCTCCAATCGTATCTTCAAACCTTGTTTGATGATTTTGTTGATGGCCTCCACCTGGTCGTTCGACTGCAGTGGTAGGGAGTGGAGAAGTGGTGTCGGATCTCGAGTTCTTCGCAGAACGTGTCGAATCTCTTGCCTTCGAATTGTCTTCCTTTATCGGTCAACACTGAATGTGGTATACCGAAACGACAAAAGATCCACTTCCAAAAGTCTATACTTTTCTGCTCGGTTATCGTAGCCAAGGGTTTGGCTTCTGCCCACTTAGTGAAATAATCAACTGCCGCAACTGCATATTTAACCCCTCTTTGTCGGTCGGTAAGGGCCCGATCATATCTATTCCCCACTTAGTGAACGGCCAGGGGCTGAAAACTGAAGTGAGAGGGTGGAGCGGTTGCTTTAGATTTGGGGCGAACGTGTGACACTTGTTGCATACTCTTACCAAATTGAATGAGTCCCTTTTCAGCATGGGCCAATAATATCCCTGCCGGAGGATCTTATGCGTTAACGCCCGTCCGCCCGAATGGTTTCCACTCCCTCATGTATCTCTTTCATGACCCGTTCAACTTCTTTAGTGTCTATACATTTAAGTAAAGGGTTTGAGTAGCCTCTCTTGTACATTGTCCCACCCACGATTGTATATCTCGCTGCTCGGGTCCTCAGTGACCTACATTTTTTGGGATCGATCGGGAGCTTCCCTGTCTCTAAATACAAACGGATTGGATCCATCCATCCGGGTGATTTTTCGTCAGTCGTGCTCCTGATCGTCATGATTCGTTTGGTTTGGACGACCAGTTTCTCCTGGTTCCGTGTGTAAACGTACTCGATCTCGTCGATTCCTCGGTTGGATGCCAATCGTGCTAACGCGTTCGCCTGGGATTTTTCGGACGGGGGAACATGTTCTAGATGAATATTTCTCTCAGCATCTTCTTGTGAGCCAAGTTTAAGTATGGTATCAGTCGGGATTCTTTTGTCTCGAACTGTTTTGAAATTTGCTTCACCAGCAGCATTGAGTCAGAGTAGACCTTCAAGTTCGTGACGTTCATTGGTTCGGCTAAATCTAATCTGGACAGCAATGCTTCATATTAGGATTCGTTATTAGTGGCCGTGAAGAAATACCAGACCAAGTGACAATATAGCTTTCTCTAGGGGCTGACGATTACGACTCCTCCCCCGAATCTATCGGATGTGGCTGACCCGTCTACATACATCTCCCATGTCTCTGTGGTTTAGACCAGTTCGGCCCCAGTTGTGAATTCTGCACAAAGTCGGATAACGCTTGACCCTTGATCATTGTTCGGGGTCTGTATTGGATGTGGTACTGCCCGAGTTCGACCGCCCACTTGACCATTCGTCCCGATGTATCTGGTCGGTGAAGGATCCGTCGGATCAGATAGGCGGACAAGACAGTCACTTGATGCTCTAGGAAATATGGCATGAGCTTTCTTGATGCGGTCACCAGGGCAAAGATCAATTTTTTGATTGATGGATATCAGACTTCGGCCTCGTGCAATGCCTTGCTGATGTAGTAAATCAGATGTTGGTTTGAGCTCTCCTCTCGAGCGAGTACGACACTTATTGCAGTGGAGGTCACTCCTAAATGCAAATACAACATTTCTCCTGGGGTCGGTTTTTGTAGAACGGGTGGGCGAACGAGTGATTCCTTGATGTGGTCTAAGGTGTTTTGGCACTCATTCGTCCACTCGAACTTCTTGTTCTTCTTGATTGCCTCAAAGAAAGGTCATTAGTCCGTGGACTTGGATATGAAACGGTTCAATGCGGCTAATCTACCCGTTAGACTTTGCGTCTCCTTTATTGATTTAGGAGGTTTTAGTTCTAATATTGCCATAATCTTATCAGGGTTCGCTTTGATTCCCCTTTGACTAACAATATATCCTAGAAAATTACCCGACCCTACTCTGAACGTACACGTTTTAGGATTTAACACCATGGAATAATCGCACAAGATAGAAAACATCTCACTAAAGTGGGATACATGATCGTTTGTATAAACAAAATTAATAAGCATATCATCTACATAAACTTCTATAGTTCGTCCAATCAAGTCGACAAACATCTTGTTCACGAGCCTTTGGTATGTAGCACCCGTATTTTTTTGACCTAACGACATCATGGTGTAGCAGTACAACCCTCTCGCCGAGTATGAAGATGTGTGCTCCTCGTCGTCCGAATCCATTTGGATCTAATGATATCCCGAGTAGGCACCCATAAAGCTCAGAGCTCGTGTCTAGATGTTGCGTCCATCATGTAGTCGATACTGGGCAATGGATAGCTATTTTTGGGGTAGGCCCGATTGAGATTGCTGAAATCGATGCACAACTGCCACGTCCCGTTGCTTTTCTTCACAAGCATCGGATTGGACACCCAAATCAGATACTTTGCTTCGCGGACAAAGCGGTTGTCAATCATCTTTATCACCTCTCCTTCAAGAGCGCTTTGTCGGTTCGGTCCCAACTTCCTTTTCATCTACATGATTGGCTTTATTGATCGGTCGATCCGGAGACTGTGGCATGCCAAGTTCGGATTGATCTCTGTCATATCTTCGTGCGTCCAGGCAAAACCATCTGCGTTTACAATAAGAAAGGCAATTAATCCAGACCGGATGGGTTCGCCTAGGTTCCTTCCAATGCGCAGCGACTTGGTGCAGAAAGGCTCATCCAGATAAATCACCTTCGTATCTTCGCTGAGCTCAGCGCGTTTGGACTTCTTTCCCTTGAATAGGGCTCGCGGGTCAAGCTCATCCTTCTCTTCGTTGGCTCTTTCCCGGGCCGGTGGCCCCGGTCGGTTGTTCGGTCTTCTTCCTCAGGTTGACCGTCTGGCCTCTTTCTTCATCTGGTTCTGGTTGATTGGCTACGACTGATGGTACGGGAAGAAAACTCCCATTCTCGTCTCCAGGGACTTCGTTCGATTAGTCTCTACATCTCTTTCTTTTATTCGGGTTCCCAAACTCTTTCTCGATCGGGTCAGTCAAGGGCTGTTGATCTTCCCACACATGTTCCTCAACAAACTCCTCCTCTTGGTTTACCGGGTCACCCTCAGGCTGTTCGAACGAGATTTTCATCTCTGCTCGGTTGACTTCTCTGGTTTGAAGTTCGGTTTCGTCGCTTATTCGTCTCCTTCATTTATCATCATGACCGGGTGGATCTCAAGCGACGGGATCACCATAATACATTCTTGTGCCTCTCTCTGGTTGTCGTAGTGAACTCTAGTCCTGTTCTCAGTTGGAAATTTGATTTAGTAGTAGAAAATCAACAGACTGCCTTCAACTTATATAACGTTGTCCGCCCTAAAATGGCATTGTATTCGCTAGCTATTTTAACCACATTGAAAGTCTCCATGATCCTTCGCTCGTTCGCTCATGTTCCTCCGAGTTCGATTGGTAACGTGATCTCCCCTTCGGGTACGGTTGTCTTCCAATTCAATCCCGTGATCCGATCATTGCACGGGCGCAGTTCACTCCGATCATTCCCCATTTTGAGAAATGCAGTCCAATACAAGATACTTGAATAAGCGCCCGTGTCGACCATAATTTGGCGAACGAGGATAAAAAAAATTGGGGTTGTGATCACCAATGCGTCTGAGTGTGGGTTGTCAAACTTGAATGAGTCCTCCTTCGAAAACATTATCAGGTTTGTGGGCATAGGTACGTGCTCCCAAAGTTCCGCTCGGCTAATTTGGTGTCCCTTGTTGTATGCCCTCCGAACGTACGCCTTAGCTTGCCTTCTGGACACATTCAAACTTTCTCAGCTCGTATTGACCATTGCTGGTGGTGCGTTCTGTCTGACCGGGACATGGACCGAGTGCTCTGCATCTCGAGTGGACATAGTTCGCTTCCTTCGACTCACACAGGGTACGCTCGTCTCTCTTTGATGCTCTTGACTGATCGTTAGAATCTCCTGGGGTGGTCTCTCGCCCTTCGTGGATTCGGCACAAAGTCTGGTTCGTCCTCTAGATCCATCCGGTGGTCATTTCTAGGCCTCTGGTTGCCCACCGCCGCTTTGGTGAATCTTATAACCTGTGGATCATCGATTATTTTCAAAAGAGCGGATAGTCAATTTATGCATTGGTCGGTATTGTGGCCATGGGACTTGTGGTAAGCGCAATATCGACTCTTTTCCAAGTGCTCGTCATCGACCTTCATCGGCTTTGGTTCCGGAATGATCCCCTTGTTCTTCAGCTCCTCGTAAACTATGGCTGTCCCGACCGAATAGATTCCCTGATAATTGTTTGTCAATTCTTCCTAATGTTTCTTTTGCAAGGCTTTGAGCTGGGTCGTCGTTCTTCCTTCCTTCGTGTGTTCCTTGTTCTGTTTGGACTCCTTGACTTTTGTGGGTGGTTCGCTCGTGGCTCCAAATGATAGAACGAACATGTTCTCCTCGGCTATGATGTGTTGTTGGGCTTTCATCAAGAATTCATGGTACGTTTGGGGTTTATTCTGTCAAAGAGTCCATCTGAACATGGAATTCAGTCTTAGTCTTGAGTACACTGAAACGAGTAGTGTCTCTTGATGGCATGGCTTTGTGTTTTGCACTCGTTCATTAAAACGGGTGATATAGTCCTGTAGGCTCTCGTCTGCTCCTTGAACGATATGGGTGATTGATTCCTTGAGAATTCTGCTGTAGCGCCCTATTTGTTTCGGATTTGTTTGAGATATTTAATCATTATATTTTATTCGGACTAATTATTTTGGGCTCGATTATTTAATTTTTACCTGACTATTTGATCTTATGTGCATAGTGTATTTAATTATTATCGAGCCGAATTAGTTTACGAATTAAGTTTCGAATCGAGTCGGGCTTGTAAAATTTTTAATTCATGCGCTAGTAATCGAACCGCCCGAGACTGCTCAAACTGCACCCGCATGCGGAAAGCCCACTCGAATCCGCCGCCCCTCCATTTCTCCTCGCATGCATGGCATGAAGTTTAAAAATTGAGTTTAATGTTTGTAACCCCCAAATTAATCAGCCCATTATTTTCTTTTATTGTGCTATGACCGAGATTATGGAGATATAGAAACAGAATTATTATCAATTTTTTTAAAGAAGAAAATCCTCACTCTTCTCCTTCTCATTACTATCTCTCGATTTTTTTCTTCTTCTCTCCCTCTTTTCCTTGGCAAAAATTTCAAAACCTCTCCACTCCTAACTTCTCTTCTTCTTTGCTGGAAAAATAATTGGAGTTTTCCCATCACACCGCCACACGAAGCCGCTGCAACCACACGTCGGAAAGCCGCGCACGCAACACCCACAACGCACGACCGCAAGCACCAAGCCAGCGTAACACCTTGCTTCCCTTTGTCGTTGCACCCGAACATTCGTTTGAGCCTCCATTGTTGCTGTTCGACGTCCATCAGCGAGCTATCGAAGGGCTTTCGAAACACTGTGCGAGCCGCCTTCAACGTCGAGCACGTTCACGCGGACGATTTCCCTGCCCGGAACCAACCCGTTCGACCTTCCCAATTGGTGTTTGGTGATTTTTACTAAACACCTATTTTATTATGTCTTTATATGTATAATTGCTTAATATATCATTTCCATGAATTATTTATTTATTTATGTGTAAGAATTTATATTATATGTTTTGTAGAAATTTAGATCTTAGGGTTAAATATGAAACCCTTATCATCTAAATGTATCTCGTGGAAAATTCTTGGACTATGGAACATCTTGTAGTCCTGAACACAATGCCTTTGACCTTGTGTAAATCGGACTTGTATTTTTAGAGATATGTATTTTTAAAAATTAGGTGTTTGCTGAATCTTTTAAAATTCATGTTAATTCGCTCAGTAGTCCAAAAATTCTGAATTTTTAATATGTTGCTCATGTGAGATAAATAGACCTTGTGTTGAAATTCCATAAGTTTTGGTGTTGTTTTGATAGGGTAAATAATTAAATGCTCATTTCTGCAGAATATTCGATAAATCATATAAAAGTGGCTTTTTATTATATATACATGAAACTTGGTTATTGTGCTTATTTTATGTGATATTCGATACATTAAAAAGTTTAGAAATTTTTGAATTCGTTATGTTGAGGTTTCATAAAAATCGTCTTTTTTTGCTGAAACTTGTATCAATTTTCATAAATCATATGTTTGTGGTTTAAGTCTGGAATTTTTATATGTTGTCCTTTGCATGATCTAGTATTTGTGACAGGAGAACGAAATGTCCTTTTCATAAATCATTCGATATTTGAAGAACTCCAACGGGCTGATAAATTTCCTCGACCTCTCTGTTGTCGGTTTAAGAAAGGAGTACGGAATGTACTCCCTGTAGCCATCCTCGCAATATGGAAAAAGAATAGGATAATGGAGTGCTAAGTAAGAAGCATTTAACTCGTTTATCCGCTGCAGACGTCCACTTCGATTTTCTACTATAATATCCCTGCTGCCCATGGCATCATCAAAATCCCCAACAACTAAGGCGGCAACTTCAGAAGTGGAGGGTAAATTATAACGCCGACCATTAGTACTGCATTTTTCTAAGCGTCAACCTCGAGCTCATCTACCCTACTATGAAACCCCTCCACCTTATCAAAGCTTTCATCTTTCACAGCCCCTCTATCATTATGCGATTTCTCCATGACCACATTGCATCTTTGTTGTTCCTCTATAGCTCTTTCCCAACCTTCATTCTTAAGGAACACGTCTTCTATAACTTGAGCAATACCGGATAAGTCTAATTAAACCGCAACCATCAAGTTGCTGTAAGAAAATTGGAAGACTAATGCTGGAAAATGGAATACAAATCTCTTCATATGAGCAACAAAATAAAATCTCAAAATTTTTACTCAACACCACAAATATACCTTTCTAATTTGACACCCGTAGAATCTTTTACATTGATTATCAATAGTCGTCGATGCTTTTGCCTCCTTATCATGGCACCACTAGCTTCCGGTTGTGAACCTTTGAACCACCACTGCTCTGCGAACTTTAGCTTGTGTGGGAAGTGAACGACATTTTTAGAAGTAATATGAACTACGTATGGAGACGGGCACATAGCGGAAGAAATGAAGAAGAGAAATAAGATGAGCTGATTAGGGTTTCCAACTGGGCTTTTTTATTATTAATATTGATGAAATAATCTGGCATCCTACTCAAGAAAGATAAATGACGCGTGTGATCCCTTGACCGGACAAACAGGCACCAAACGCACCGGTAAAAAGAGTTTGGTTCAGATTGCAATTTTTTAATAAAAACCCTGATATATTTACAACTATTCTAAAAATCGGCTTAAATTGAAAACTTAAAGGTCGTAATTTTAGATACAATTAGGCCTTAAAAAAATGCCAAAAAGGCATTAATTACAAGTGATAAACAAATAATGAATCCATGATATTCTTGTCCACGCGAGATCCTCATATATATATATATACATATATATATATATATATATATATATATATAATTGCCAGCATGTAGCATTTAATAAAACCTATTTAATAAAACCTCTAAAATTTCCCTTCATTTTCAGTTACAAAATTTGTCATTAATATTTTTTTCTTCTCACATTAATACATCTTAATGAGTTTATCCAAGAATGTTTCTATTATATTATATAATAGTTATTGCTAATACCAACTAATAATAATTTACAATAAATATAAATTACATAATTATAAACCATTTTTTCAAGTTATGTATTTAACATCAATATTATCTTTCTTTTGTATCTCATACAAAAATTTCTTTAAAAAAAATTAGTAAAGTGTTTTAATAGCATAGTTAAACAACTTTAGAATCTTATAAATAATTTATTTTAATAATATATATATCTATATATATAATTGCTAACTTATGAGCATTAAATTAAACCTAGCTGGCATTTCTAAGGTTTTCCCGCCTAAATACATTACTGTTCACTATAATTATTATTATTTTTTTAATTGCAAAAACAGATCAGGTTTAGTTAATGTTGACTGTGTTAAAATAGGCAAGAAATCTCATTAACTTTTTTAATCCTGTAGCCTATACAAGTTGAAAGTTTTAACATTAATTTTTACATAATATAAATAATGGCACAATTATCAATAATCTTTTTTTATTCAAAACGTTGAATTTGTCAACACAATTTTGAAACCATTTTTTTATTGTTCAGTTTATTTATCAATCATGCTAAAATAAAATGATAAACTGTTAAAAAAGTACGACACATTTACAATATCAAGAAAATACAGACTCTTCTCGGGTCAGAGGGTCAATCTTACAAAATCTGGGATCTTCTTTAGCATGAACACTCCTCAAACCTTGAAGGACAAAATCTGTAATGTGTTGAATGGAATAGTTCCCCACATATCCACAAGGTACCTTGGCTTGCCCTTGGGAATTGGCAAGTCAAAGAAGGAAGTTTTTGACTACATCTTAGAAGTTATCAGAAGCAAGCTGCAAGGTTGGAAAACTAAGCTTATCTCAACAGCAGGTAAAGAAGTGTTAGTTAAATCTGTCCTGTAAGCCTTGCCTGTTTTCTCAATTACCTGCTTTAAGCTTCCAATTTCAATATGCAAAGAGATTTCCAAGTTATGTGCTAAATTCTGGTGGAAGAATGGGGACAACTATGATTCTGGTATTCACTGGAGGAAATGGGACAAGATCACTCTTCCAAAACTACTGGGAGGCTTGGGCTTTCATGACATAAGCCTATTCAATGAGGCTCTCATCTGTAAACAACTCTGGAGAGTTGCAACTAACCCGGAGCTGCTTATTAGTAGGATCCTAAAGGACAGATATTTTTCAAATGACACAATTCTTAGGGCTGAGAAGACCCAAAAAGGTTCATGGCTATGGAATAGTTGGTTGTCTGTGCTCCCTCTTTTTTCTAAGTGTTTGAGAATTGAAGTAAGGAATGGCCTTTCTACCAGAAATGATGACCCTAACTGGGTACTTGATCTAAAAAAACCTTTCCCTGCCCTCATGGAATTAGCAAAAGGTCACCTTGTGTGGGTTAAAGATTTGATGGCTAACAATGGGCTGGAGTAGTGGAATGATTGGCTGATAAAGCAGGTGTTTGATACTGAGGACAGTGCAGCTATTTTAAAAATAAAATCCTTAAACCCTGCTAGATCAGATAGATGGCACTGGGGTCCTGACTCCAAAGGTCAATTCTCTGTCTCATGTACTTATAGAGTTCTTGCTGCTCAAAAGCTTCTGGAGTTAGACATCCCTGAATCAAGATCGATCTCTGTGCCTCCTCATCAAATTTTCCAAAGGTGCTGGCAATTGAAGATTCTTGGCAAGGTTAGGAATTTCATTTGGAAATGTATCTCTTGTACTCTCCCCACTGCAGCAAATCTTAGAAAGAGAGGAGTGGACATCAGCACCATCTGTACAACTTGTGGAGAGCACCCTGAGTCAACAGAGCAGATATTATTTCTTTGTTCTAGAGCCAAAAGAATCTGGGACACTTCTCCTGTGCAATGGGATGGCCTTCTCCAGTATACATCCAACTTCAAACACTGGTGGCAGCATGTTAGTAAAATCAAAAAATCTTAGGTGGTGCAAGCAAGGATCCAATTGTCTACCTACTTGTTATGGTGGCTTTGGAAATCCCACAACTTGTGGATATTCAAGAACTCTCTTATGCCATAGCACATTGTTATCGCAGCTGCCCATAAAGATTGGATGGACTACTCTGAAGCTTCAATATCCAATGCTGGCTCTTCCTCTTAGTCCTTGATAGTTTTCTTAGTCTTAGTTTCTTTGCTTTTGTTTTGCTTTTGGAAGATATGGTACTAGCTAGGCTTTGGCAGTGGATAGTGGAATATCTTGTTTAATTTGGTTCTTCTTTGGTTGAGGTTCTAAGTACTTTGCGTAGTACTTCTCAATTTTTCTTTCTCGAGTAGGATTTTGCCTCTTGTAGTTGAATTGTGTTCCAGGTTTTATTTATAAGATCTCTATCGTTCTGGACAAAAAAATAAATAAATAAATTCCTCCAGCTTTAATCTGTTTCTGCAAACACAAAAAAAAAAAATCAGTAATTATTATATATATAGATTTCTAAACAAATGTTTTATCCACATACAAACCATATCAGTTAGCAATAATTGAAACCACATATTATTCACAATGTATTTGCCATGAATTATGCATAGCAAAAATATTTTAGGAAGAAATTAAAAATATCCCTTATGTTTAGCTACAAATGAAATCTCAATTCCCACAAAATATGCAGACTTTACAATTATAATTGTTTGCAATTAAAATCTGCAATATTGTACAACAATATAAATAAGTATTCAATTCATATTATTGCTACACCAAATTGAATCTCTCAAACCACATTTCCACTATTATTCTACCAAATCATTTTCCTACATACATTTTTCTGTGGCTGCTGAAATTTTTGACAAACTCAATATGCTCGAATGAAAATAAAGACAAAGATATTCTTTTACGTTTGGTTCGTTTTTATAAAAAATGGGATTCCGATGATTCTTCTAAAATAAAAAGTTTAGAATTTGTTTCCATTATTTTGAGGTATACATGATTTTTTACTATGTTTTATTATTTTTTTTTCTTTTTCATAGAATGGATTTAATCTAACATTCTTTTGTACATTATTTATTTTATTATAGGGTGGTCGTTTTCATGCTTCTGCCCCCGGAATTTTGCATGAAAAGTTTGAACACATAAAGTTTGAAGAAGGCCAACTCTATGCCTTAACTTGGTTCAAGAAAGGGAAGGACCACAACAAGACAACAAATAATTTCAGCAAATTCGTGATTTATAACATGATGAAATTGGATTTGGTTGAAGATCCATTCTTTCCAAGAAAGGTATTCAACTTCAAGAGTTTCAAGGACTTGGACAATGACACATTTGTTCAAACCGAACTGTTCGGTATGTATTTAATCTTATGTAATAAATTAATAATATTTTTTTAGCAGCTTAAAAACTGTTTTTCTAATGTTTTTCAGATATAATTGGACGCAGTATTATGTACCAAAATAATCTAACTAATGTTTCGAGAGGGTTTGAGAAAAGAAAGATAGAAGTTCTCCTAGAAGACTTAAGGTTTTATATAGATTTATCTATTTTTCTTTTTTAAAATAAGTTGGGTCACAACAATTTCATTCTTTTTTTTTTTTAATTATATTGTTTAGTGGTGAAAAACTTACTTGCACATGGGAGGGTTACGTGGATCAACTTATGACAGCTTACAACCCCTATAGTTCTTCCGAACCCCGAGTTGTCATTATCCAAATGTGTCTGGCCAAGAAGTTGAACAATGGTACATTTTAGAATTTATTATTTAATCATTGTTCTTATTTCAACCATTTAACTTATAAAATTTTTTTATTGTAGGTATTATTACAGTAGCCAACGTTTAAGACACCACAAAAATGATAATCGGAAGTGACATTCTGGAAATTATAGACTTCAAGGAAAGGTAGTTAAAATAGTATTATTTTACTAAAATAAATACTAATTATTCATAATTTTATTTCTATGCTTTAATTTTTTTATTCCTTAAAGGCACAGGCTTATCCTATGCCCGAGCCAATTGGGGAGCAAAATTATGAAATCTTATCTTTCGAGTGTGTGCGATGACTTGTTACTCGGAAATGCGGGTTTCCAAACAATGTAAGACTTTTTCTCTTAACAAGAGGTATTACAAATTTTAGGTAATAAGTTTATCCTTATTTATGTGGTTAATTATTTTTTTATTTTATTTTTCAGTCCACAATAATGTATTATATAATTTTTTTAATATTACATATTTAACCTTATTTGTGTGGTTATTCAATATTATATTATATTATATGCCTTTACTGCCTATTATATCTTGGATATGCGGCACAATTTTGAATGTTCACTTCGATTGGTGGTACAATTCTTGCCCCACATGTGTACGCAAGACTCTTAAAGAGGGAGACAGATTTGTTTGCAAGTATTGCAAGGAGGATATTCCAATTGCTATACTAAGGTTTCGAATTTATAGCATTAGTTAATTTTCACTATTTTTACAGAAAATCTAGACAGAATTTGTTAATTATAATTTTTTAATTTTTATTCTTAAAATTCAGGTATAAAATAGTTTTAACTGTTGGAGACAACACGGGTATTGTTACTGTGTGTTGCTGGGACCGTGTTGCAAAAGAAATGGTCGGGAAATCATGTGATGAACTTCGTATGGAGATGATAGAGGTTCGAAAAGGTAGTCAATATAATAAATTTTTTAATATTCAGTTATGTGTTGATACTTTTTATTAAAACAGACAGTAGATGGATCTACATTGCCTACGGACATAGAGGATTTGGTCGACAAAGAATATCTGTTCAAAGTTGTGAAAAAAAAAGAACAGCGTGGAAAATACAAGGCTTAAAGACGTATCTATTGTCTTGTAAATTTTTTTTCCCAAAAGACGGAGTAGAGAAACCAATTCTGATTCAACGCTTGCTTGTCTTTTCTATTTCAATTCTCACCACCTGCCTTTTCTATTTCAATTCTCACCACTTCGTTTGTTCATATTTTTAGATTGTTTTAAGTTTACCCTAAGTTTATCACATTACCTCTAAAATTTATTTAAAATTAACTTAAAACTCTTTATTATGTTAAGTTTATTATCAATATTCTTACTAAATCATGAAAAAAAATAAAAAATAGACGCAAAAAAATAAATAAATTAATATTTTATATTATTTTAAGTTTATCTTAAGTTTATCACATTACCTCTAAAATTTATTTGAAAATATTTTAAAACTCTTGATTATCTTAAGTTCATTATCAATTTTTTTTACTAAATCATAAAAAAAAAATATCGACGCAAAAAAAAAAAAGATTGTTTTGAAATAAAAAAAGATTAAATATTTTAAATTTTTTTATGTATACTTAAGTTTATCACATTACCTCTAAAATTTATTTAAAATTATTTTAAAACTCTTTTTTTTTTTTGCCGGAACGATGGATGTATTATAGATAAGCGCACAAAAGTGCGAAAATACAAACTTAGAGGCTAGACCGAGGTCCGACTAGAAACGCTAGCAAGGCTAGAAAGAAAACGACTCAAACACCAACACAAGAACCAACGACACTGACAAAATAAAACGACCCCAGCGAGGTGATGTGGAACGACCCCAAACGAGGTAATGTGGAACGACTCCAACAGAGTAATCCCTCTTACAGGGGCCAAATGACCCAAACCAAAAAAACAAGCCTAAACCAACACCAAAAACAAAGACAGAAAAGCAACGAGCAACAACAAGACAGAAAAACAAAAGACACAAACAAACCCCTAAACTATTACACCCTCCCCCGAAGAAAGACAGACCCAGACGAGCGGCAACCGGATCACAGCTCGGCCCCTAGCCAAGGAACAGCTCCCGAAACTGCAATTAAGCCTATACAGAAACCGAACCCCCGCCCCCGAACCAAACTACGAGCCGATCTGCCACCAACCGAGAGTATAGGCAGGCGAGCCACCCCTAACCGGCACCCCCCAATCGCACCTAACACCACTAGGATACTCGGGGGGCATCGGACTCTGACCAAGCCGCAGCAGAGCCGGAGAGAAGGAGCAGCTCGCAGCCACATACCCTTCTCCTGCGGCACCAACACATGCCACTGTTTGTAATATTTTTGGGCATGTGGTAACCAAGCTACCCGACTCGGGTCGTTCTCAAAGGAAAGATATTCGGAGCTTCGTCTACTAAATGATCGTCCAAATCAAAAAAATCGAAAATAAAATCCTAAACATTCTAAACAATTGATTGGATGGTTGATTAACACTACTTGAACACTTAAAAACGAGCAATTAATAGAAAGCAAGATCAAAAGATGAGCATTTCGCAAACTAGATCACCGGAGTCTCATGCCATAACCAATACGGGATTATAATCAATCGACATACAGAATAAACGAGCTACGAGTATTAGATTGCTAACCCTAGTCGTCTAACCGAGATCAACAAGTAATTAACGGCTCTATCTACTCAAGCAAACAATCAAGTTCAAGCATTTCCA
>CACSLK010020742.1:17306503-17318625 GCA_902706635.1 Striga hermonthica | reverse complement strand
TAAGTCATTCAGCTCTTTATAAATAAATGATCCATGTTCAATTTCTAAACCTAAGCTCTCAATAAATTTCCGAATTACAACACATTTGAGAATAAGATTTTCTAAAATGAGTGTCACAGTGTCTATGCCAGGGCCAGCCCTCGGCACTGGTTGATCCGATTCGTGGTACGAGGCAATAGAGATGAGGTGGTACGATAACCTTGGTGGACCAATGTTTCAGACACATCGACTTGATTATCATATACAAGCAACCCACACTTTCTTTCTACTGAAACCAATTCTTGTCAAACTTTCAGTATATAACACCAACATAGGGGAGAGCTAGATGTTATAAAACCTTGAATAACTCGATGGAGTGGCCTAAATGTTTAGCTCGGGTACGACCAATCAGTTGCTTCAAATTAAAATATACTCTATTAATTAAATATTTAAGAAACATTCCTAAGAGCTAACCAAGTTGTACATATCTACACTGTGATTCTAGAGGATCAAACTCCATGGTTATTTAGAAAACTCATTGTCTTGAGAAGTAAGTCATTCAGCTCTTTATAAATAAATGATCCATGTTCAATTTCTAAACCTAAGCTCTCAATAAATTTCCGAATTACAACACATTTGAGAATAAGATTTTCTAAAATGAGCGTCACAGTGTCTATGCCAGGGCCAGCCCTCGGCACTGGTTGATCCGATTCGCGGTACGAGGCAATAGAGATGAGGTGGTACGATAACCTTGGTGGACCAATGTTTCAGACACATCGACTTGATTATCATATACAAGCAACACACTTTCTTTCTACTGAAATCAATTCTTGAAACCAATTCTTAAACGGGATACAGACATTGCCTCGAGCAAAAAACTCGAAAGCTCCAATGAGGACAATGTTACATAAAAACCTTAGTTCTATTTCTACATTTGTGCTTTGTCCTAAAAAACAAGGCGGACAGAACCTTCGCCTATGCCAGGAATAGAGCTACAAATGATGTTTTTCGCATGTGGTCCATTAATCTCAATAATACAACCCAACTCGCGTCCCCCTTCAAGTCCGGCTAGAATGTCTGAGAGCTGGTTGGCACAAAGCTCTTGCCATTTTTAATATTTCTACGTGCCAGAAGAATAAGTTGGCTATTGTACGTATATTCAAACTAATTCGCGCCGTTGTCTGAGCTACTACCAGCTTGGTTCGTGAGGACATTGTTCCCAAAATCGCCATCCAAGCTCATCTGCTGGACCTCTTGAGGCGAAAGGATCTTTATGCAACGTACACAGTTCACAAACTCCCTGTAAATCCAAAATTATGAAGAAATGTTTAAAACAAAATTTGTAAATTTTGCTGTTATACACAAAAAGTGTAATAGCAAATCATGTTTTGGTGTACAAAAAATTAAAAAAAAAAAAGAGAGAGAGAAAAGAAGAAGAAAGCCTTACTCCCATGGATCATCACCAACAAGCAAGACATCATTCTCATGATCAACATACACGAGCTTCCACCCTATCCTCTGCCTGTCCTCCAGTTGTCCTTCAATGCCAAACCTAAGCGCCAGATCCTGTTTCAGCTCATCATAGCCCGAGTAACGAGTGATGTCAATCGATCTTCCAACGGCTCCCCTTTTGTACACCTTCAAAAAATAAAATTGCCTAAGTTAGGTTTAACAAGAATTGAACACGTATATAAACAGGCAAGCCTGGACATTGATCGATGATCATAAACAAGGAATGATAAGTTTATGCTCTAAATAGGAGAAACACGTGGCTATCTATTTAAAAAAAGCCAACTCTTTTTCCAATATAGAGCAAAACATCAAGATGGCTTTTCTGGATTTAACCCTCAAACAACATACCTTGGTATATGTCCGCATCCGTGGTATCTGCGATGGGGCCCATGCACCCCTACTCATGAAGCCCCCATTGTTGATCGACGAGTCAACGGAGTTAAAGGCCATATCTGAAACCCCAAACGACTGTGAAACCATAGAAGTCGACAGCTCAGCCTGCCTCTCCTTCTGGCTTGAGAACAAGTCCCCACCGGACGGCGCCCTATTAGCCGTCTGCAAGTCCCTGTAGGGCTCCACCACGTTCTTGGCCATCATGTTCTCAGAAATCATGGGCATCTCCAGCTGGCTATCTGTGTTGCTTCTCGGATCAACCAGGACTTCATTGTCCGGGCCCGCTTCCCTAGGTAACATCGATTGATAATTGAACATCTGGACCTCATTCTGAGAAAGCACCGATGTCGCAGAGGAAGAGCTGTCCACGTGGGCCCCATTTGTATTGAGATATGCTTGAGAGTCCACAATGCCTGGACTCTGATTTTTGGATACATTCATTGACGGCTTGACATAACCAGCATTTCTTTGTAAGTCGTTCATTGTGTCCCCGTTAGAAGGCACAGTCTCTAAAGCGCTTGGACTCAATAATGGAACCGAAGAATGAGGAACTTCTTCCTCCAAAATTGAAGCACGTTGGTGTCGGGCGCTCATCATTGACTGCACATTATTTGGACAGTTGTTTGTGGACGGCGACGTTGAACAGGACGGGACATCGTCGGTGGCAGTGGCAGAAAACTGGCGACTGCCGACTGGGCTCAGAGTGGAGGGAAGCACGTGCCGAAGATTATTCTGGCTGTTGTTTCTCATTGTCTGCTGGGACAAAACCTGGCACTGCGGGACCATAACAGATGTCGGTGTAGCTGTTCCTTGAGATGGGTCCAAAGTTTTACTAGACGGCGTAGTAGGCCTCCGGAAGTTTTGTGGAATGTCCAAAAGCTGAAGCTTTTGATTATCATGAAACTGCAAAAGCTCGGGACTGGGCTGTGGCATAACTGATTGCTGTGCTAAGAGTGACTGTTGCTGCGTATGGAGCATCTGAAGAAGCTGCATCGATAATTGATTTTCTGGCATATGCAGCCGCTGGCCCGTTGGATCTGACATCTGTGCTGGCATTAGATTTGGCGGTTGTACGGGCTGATTTTGGGGAAGATTTTTCTGAAGCTGCTGGTGGCTTATATGTGATTGTGGGTGTTGAAAAACATTCGGAGCTGTAATAGAACTACTGCTCGACGAGGGTAGAATCTGGGACGGCCCTTGGCCAGTGGGCAAAGTTTGACTGGTTAAAGTCTGTTTTGGTTGACTTATATCAGTCAACTTCTGTTGATGCGGTTGCACGATTGAGCCTAGCGGGTTTGTTAAAGAAGGTTGCAGCTTCTGGAGTTGGTCCAGTTGTTGTGTTGGTTGACTTGGCATTTGAGAATTGAACTGCATGTTGCTCTGCTGAGGTGGCATTTGAGCTGCCGACAGGCCTAGTTGGCGTGAGATATCTGTGCCGGCCAAGTTTTGTAAGACCGAGCTGGGCAGTGAGCTCATGTAGTTGGGTTGCATGGGGTTAGTGAGGGACGTGTTCTGCTGCATGTTCATCCACTGAGCTAGGCTGAGGCCTGGGAGTGCTCGTGGGTCTTTGAAGCCATAGTCGTCCCCAATCCACGGCATTGTACGCTTGAATATGCTGTCGAGATCAGTAAGGTCGTTATCTGCAAGAGAGATCACAAATGAATAACTGCGCCTAAAAACCCGGGAAATCTTGAAAATTATAAGAACTACCCCACCCATGCAACTCCTAAAGTTTGAATTTATGTTAGATGTAAGCGGCTGACTATATAACATTCTTAACAAATATGTGAAAGGTAAAAAATTTAATACAGAACCAAAAATTGAGCGGTCTTTCATAATTTCTGAAGATCTCAGGCCTTTCTTCAACAAACTTGTGTTTTATTGTAATGCAAATCCCTTATATACACTTGTAATCTCTTTTTAGTTATTTATTTTTATTTTTACCTGGCATTCCTGGTTGTCTTGGACGCTTAGGGAAGAAGAAAGATGGTGTGGGACAAATGAAAAATGGGGCAGTTACGGGTTCAATCTCCCAGATGGAGACACGGGTACGCTTTTCACCAGCTGTTGACTCATCCCACCCGACCTAATTGTGTGAATGCAAAAGTGAGGGTTACTAATGCATAATATATGGACACTAACTATTACCAAATGGACGAATGTGTTTCGTGGCGCCATTACTTGTAAGTTGCGCCATTGAGAGTTTTTCCACCGGACTGGATCCAAGTCGCTGATTCCCGTAACCGTACCCATATATCTGCCCAAGGTGCATGGGAATTTATTATGCAAAGAATATTTAAACCATATTATCACTGTAAAAGGATTACACACACTACATACCTTCTCGTTCCAGATTCTTCAGTTTCAAACATCATGCGAAAGCGCATGCCAAGAGATATCTGGTTACTGCTAGTAGCTTTGTAGCACTTGGCAAGAGGGATGACAAATTCCGACGGGCTAGCCCTGCCCGCATTCAAATAATATATTACAATTTAAATAGAATATACAAGTTTACAATTTATTTCGGATCAGCTGGTGGCGAAAGATAATGAAAACTTCCACAAGTGGTGCTTTAATTAGTAATACTCAGTAAAAACAACCTTGGGTTATAAAACACGGTGAAAGGGCTGTTGTTGGCAGCGGCATGGGCAGCTGCCGCTAGAATGCCAATGTGCATGCTATCACTAGACAAAACGGATGATGATAAGTTGGTCGGCTGCCTGTTGGCCCGTCTTATGCCCAAAAGGAGCTGCTGCTTTTCGTCCCTGTTTCCACAAGAAAGAACCCTATATGGCTATATCACACTATATCAACACTTGGGGAGAAAAACTTAATTTACAGATGTCTGTGGAACTTCTGCCATTCATCATTACCTAATGAATAAAACTGAGTCGCCAGCAAATAGTCTCTTTCCACTGACAAAAAGGCTCCACCCGGTCGTAAGCAAGTGACGTTTGGGTTGGCCTAAATTACACAATCATCAAGATTTAAGCAACATGTGTACACTAGGCTATATGGATAGTTATAAAGTTTCCACTAAAAAATAGTCATGTTAACCAAAAGATAGGATTGAAGGTAAAAGATAAGGCATTCTGAATATATTGAATTTTTCATTGGCATTCGTTCCTAGTTTGAAAAAATCACCCTTAAACAAGGGACGTGTATTAAGAAGCTAGGAAAATCTGAGGCCATGTTTGTAAACTGAGGGGTTAAACTATTATTTCTAAAACAATATTGGAATTCTTAGTAGACTAGAATTTCATGGCTCGTAAGTGTTTTTGACTTACCGCGGTAAATATGACGAAAAGTCCATACATTATCGTGCAAATCTCTGGCCACAAGCTCTTGCGCAGGCGGTTGCATTGTGAAGTCCTTATAACAACAACAGTCTTAGAAAAAAGTGTTTAAAAATTATGAAACAAACAATCGAAACGAGAATTATTTACACTAACCAGTGGAGGGAAAATCTTTTCTGCTGCACGACGAGGCACGGAAAAACCCCCATGAGTGCTGGTATCACTTGCCGTCAGGGTTTTGCAGAAAAACTCTGTCTGGGGCTTGTGAACTTTGATTGACAAATCCGACCTCAGTAAAGCATCCTTGTCAAACTGCAATTTCAGTGGCATATAATATTTTTATTCTATGTTCTCCACTTTCAAGAGTTAATTTCTTCTCATATGTAGTTGACATTTCATCATTCCATTCCACCTAAAACGGGAAAACATACCGAGGACACTGGCTGGAGGGTCATCCGAGCATATACTTCATCCGTTTCTGGATCAGCCTAACAGAATTGACAGTACAGTATGCTATTAATTTCACATTCAGAAAATTTTGATACGAATGCTCTAAGTTGAGTCGAGCATACGTGCAGGGTGACTGTGTGAAGGAGGCACAACAGTTTCGAGGGTAGATTTGTGTAGTTTGGGATTTGAGCATCAACATCCTTTTTCATAGATGCTGCAACCTGATAAAGGCAAGGAGAAGGTAATGGAATTAGAAAAATCAGTCTATGAAAACATGCATGTTTTTTAGTGAATCTTTCACACAAATGCAAATGTTGCGAGTTTTATCACTGGATTTACACCAAACAAAAAATTCTAATGCATGGGAAATATTTTTTAACACAGCCTATAGTTTTATCACTGGATTTACACCAAGTATGTATTATTTTTGAAATATTCGAATACTATGGGTAGAAAACAAGCTTCACTTGTTAATTTTATCAAACAAAATTTCCAAGCATGAATATATTAAATCAGATTTTTGTGGAAATAATTTTTAAACGCGTTGTGGCTATGGCGTGGTTGAATAGGAGATGAACATGTGATTAAAGAATATAATACCGCCTCAAAGTGGAAAAAAATGTCATAAAATGCAAACTTTAAATAAATAAATAAAAATAACCAAAAAAAAATAAATAAAAAATAAAAAAAGCCCACACCATCCCAGCAAAGCTGCGCAAATTAGCATGGACCACTAACTACCGTCACTATAGTTCTGCCTAGGGCTGCAAACGAGTCGAGCGGCTCGCGAGCGCTCGAGTCAAAGCTCGATTGGAGCTTGAGTTTGACCGAAATCGAGTCGAGCTCGAGCGGGTCGAGCACGAACTCGAGTCGAGCTCGAACCCATATTTTGCATTGTCGAGCGGATCTGTATATATTAAATTACTAAAATGTCTCATTGGTTCTCTTGAATTTCATCTCTAGCTTACCCCAACTTGCTTGGGACAAAAAGACTATGTTGTTGTTGCAAAATATCCCTTATATTTATTTAAATAGTATAACACAAGTCCTTAATGGCAATTTCACTTAAAAATTTTGAGTCGAACTCGAGCATTTGGTTTCGAGCAGAGCTCGAGCTATTGTATTTTCTTATCGAGCTCGAGCCTCATAAATCGAGCTCGAGCAGCTAAAAAAGAAAATTCAATCCTTCTTAATAAGGCCAATGCTCAACTCAGCTCGGCTCGTTTGCAGCAGTAAGTTCTGCCCCTTTATAACAACCCTCCTCTCTTTTTATTTTATAACCTTTGGTTATCATAAAACTCAGCTCTGCAAGCTACTCCACATGTCAAACATATCATACCTAATTATTCCAAATACCAGCTCACGATAACAAGGACTGATAGACATATACCCACACAAAATCCACATAGCATTTATTAGAGCACCCACAATGCTTTGGGTTTCTTAGAAAAAAGTTACATGCCATGTAAGAAATAGACCTAGTCTATAAAAAAGTGTTCTCCAATGCAATTAAAAGTGGACCTAGTCTAGCTTATGTGGCAATAAAAAAATGAGACCTAGTCCACACTTGGGTCTATTTTAGACCCAAGTACAAACCCAAGCACTCATCATTTATTCCTCATTTAATTTTTCTTTTAATAAATAAAATATACTAGAGCATTTTTATTGGTTGTCATGTATTCTAGACCTAGTACTTTTTTGTTTTGCATTGGATAGATTTTGGTTTTTAGTTTAGGTTTGTCCATGTCATTATGGACTTAAGTCTATTTATTTGCCACATATGCAAAAAGAGACCCAAAGCATTGTGGATGCTCTTAAACACTCAAAAAATAATAATAATAATAATAATAATAATAATAATGACGAATCATGGAATCCTCCCATGTGATCAAATTATGCAGCGATTCAGAACCGCGCACGTTAGCAGCTGCAACACGACTCTATTAACAGCACCAGTAGATTATGCACTATGTAAATCTTCATCTTCTTTTCGTAACAACAAGAAAACAAAAAGATTTTACCCTGAGTGAAAAAACAAAGATGGAGAAGAAGAAGAAGATGAACCTGTTCACTGTGGCCTTGAGGGAAATAGACGACGTGGGTCCCGGCCGCCGGTAGGTTTACCAGAGGGCCTGCGCACGCTTGCCATAGCTCGCTGTTTATATTCTTCTTCTCAGCTTCCGCTGGCCATTAATTTTCCACGACACAAAAGTAAAATCAGCAAAGGGGATTTGAATGTGAGGATAGCAACAAATTCGAAAAGAAAATGGTAGAACTATTTGTTTGAAAAAAAAAAAAAAAAACAATCAATTCGAGTTGTGTTTGCATAACCGTAAATCTGGTCGGATAGGTTTAATAGGAGAGAGGGACCTTCAGCAGCGGAGGTGGAAGCGGAGGTGGAGGCGGAGGCGGAGGCGTTTGCCTGCTGAGCTCCGGCGCCGGCGGTCGTCGTCTTCATTTTCCTTGTGTATAAATTGGTGCCTCCGGGAGCTCTGCTGTTTTCAAGCTCGAGTTACCTGCCGGAGCTTTTTTCCTCACCGGTCCCTCATCTCGCGGGACAACAAGCAATCAGGCAAAAGGGAAATCAAATCCTTCAACCTTTTGACGCGAGCTGATGAGAACAAAACTGGATTTACTAATCCTAATAAAAAAAGGGGGGAAAGGGAAACTAGAAAGGTTTTGAAGTTTTCAATGAAGTGTCGGCAATTTATCCATGGCGCCGGTGCCGGCGCCGGGAGAAATCTCCGGCGAGAGGTGGGGATGCAGAGGGAGAAAGGCACTTTTGAGACGAGACAAGAGGAGCTTTGGGTAAAGGAGAGTGAATGTTGAGGACAGCACACAGACCAAATGCTAGGAGCAATTCTCTCTCTACTTTTCAAAATTGTAAAATTGCTCCCTTTTCCACACTAACACCGTCCACAATACTTACACGCTTTCTCTCTCATATCTATATGTATATATACGCGAGTGCGTGCATATGTGTGTTGCTTTTTTTCTCTCTTATTCCTGCTGGTGGTCTTCTCAAGGACCTTTTGCAGGCTCCATTTTTTCACCTCTCTCTCTCTCTCTAATGTATGTAAAATAATGAAGAAATAGAAATGGTTGTCTGCATTGGTTGTATGTATCTCTCTTTGTCCAACTTGTTTTTTTCTACGTGCAAGAATATATTATGTTCTCTCTGAACTGGAAATGGTAAATTGGGGTGATTGATTGGAAGTCAAAACTATAAAAATCGATAAAAAATAATTTTTAAGTTCAAGAGTTAAAATGAATTACTTTGAATAACGTTGATCAGTAGAATGAAAGAGGAGAAGAGATCATATAAGAAAGAGAGATAATGAAATAAATAGAAATGATTTTAGACCATTTGATCACCTAACCAATAGTTATGATAAAGTCAAAATTTAATAAATAATAATTAAATATGGATGGCAGTAACATAAATAAGTATATAAATCGTGGTCAAATATATGTTTTTACCACTAAATAAGGATAAAATAGTCATTACACACACCATTTAATCAACAACTAGTAGTGGGCCCCACCGCAAACCATTACCCCCTCCCACTCTCTCACACACTCGAATACACACACAGAAATTCAGATTTTTTCACGCACACACACATTTCACACACACACACACACACATACACTCACACAGAAGGCGGCACCACAGCCCACGGCCACCGCCCGTCGCCTCAGACCTCACGCACCCAACGCTGCCCACCATCGCATCACTACAGAAAACAAGGCGTTTGTGACGCTTTTTTTTTGTTTAGTGACGTTTATTAGTGTCACAAAAAATTTAACTACGCTATTAAAAGTGTCGCGAGTTGCGTTGCTAAATTTGATGTCACGAAATTATCTACGACACAAGACTTGAGCGTAGGTAAGTTTTCATGCGTGACGCTTTTCTAATTGCGTCACTTTGGTAGAATTTGTGACACAAGTCATTTGCGTCTGCAATAATAATACCTGACGTTTCTTTTAGTGCGTCATCATTATAAATTTTGGCGACACTTTAGTATGTGTCGTTATGATAACTTTTGATGACACAAAATTTATGCGTTGATAAATTTCATTGTGCAACATTTTTTATAGCGTCATAATTATGTATTTAGTAACACTTTTGTAACAATTTCATTAGGAATGTAATGGGCTAGGCCGGGCCGAATAGTTACGGACTCGAACCTAGCCCACACACCTGCCAATGGACCCGCTCTGGCCAGGGACCTGTGAGCAGCTACTGGTCCAACTGGTAGGGACCGCGACCTGGTCCGTTCCGAGGCCAGCCGACCGCCCTGCCTTGCCCCATCCCAAATATGTCTTTTTTTTTATTTACCCGATAAACAATACATTTAAAGAATATAAATTGAAACAAAAATTAATATAACCCATATAATAATATTTTAACAATCTCACAAACACTAATAGTTTTACAATTTAGAATACAAATATTCAAATATGAAAACTAAATAACATTTTAGCAATCCAAAAACACACTGATAGGCTTTCCAGTTCTTGCTCCATGAAGACCGCTCTGAAGGTAACACGACAATGTCTGTTCGAGTACTAAGTAACTTTCAAAAGCAAACAATGATTCCCTTCGTTGTTTGTGTTGGACATGTTCCGAAGGTCATACAACATTCACATGCTTCCAACAGTTGCAATCATCAAGCAGACAGCAGTTGCCGACAAACACGTTCCGACTGGGAGTATGTGCCAACAATTGAACCAAAACTTTATCGTTTTATCCCAACTAAGTGTGATAACTTGACCTAAAATAGTGTGAAGAAGTTATAAACAAAAATATGATATGTCAATCAGGTGCGTCTGTGATACAAACCTTGCAAATAAAATTGTTTTTTGTTAGAGTAAATTGTTCGTCCTGAAAATTCCCTAACTTTTCAAAATTTGAGATTGAATATTTTGACATGAGCAGGAGAAGAATGGTTCGACAAGGGTAAAATTTCATGTTCAGCAAAAACATACAAATGAATAATCCACTATAAGAATGACACTCATATCGTATCAACATCTACATAATACGCACACAAAGATTGCATTCTAAGTTGAACCCTCAAACTTAAAAGCAAAGCCTACAAACTAAGTTTATGCCTTCATCAATACTGAAAAGCAATAAAAAGTCAGAATTTTGAATAAAGAACTAACCAATTGCGTATGAGTACCAGGCGACATGCCTCCCCAAAATATCTTTCCTATTGTTGTTGAACACAAGCCTGGAACCCCAAAAATTCTATATGTGTAGGCATAGAAATTCTCATCTACACATGAATAATCACATTAACCCCCAAAAAAAGAAAATAAAAGATAGCAACACATGTTAAAGTCAATTCAATACCAAAAGAGCTAAACACCATCACAGTGACAAGTTAAATTAAATAACTGAAAACTTAGGTCTTTGAAATGGAAGATTGAAATCACCTTCTACAGAGTGATCAAATAGAGGCACTAAACCCTGATGAGTCATCGTGAAAGCAGTAATCAAGCATGCCTCCTCCGTGCATAATCTCTCCCCTAAGTGTATAGGCGCTCGCATTGAACAATCAAACACTATAACAATAAAAGGAACTAATTTTGTTTAAAGAAAGTAAAATATCAACACCATGAAACTTGTTTTGTAACAGATCTTTTGCTAAAGCTCACGGCGAAAGTATTTTTAAAGAGAATAAATATTAACTTCAAAGTATTTGTGTGAAGACATATAAGCCTTGGCTTCTCAAAATCATTACTAAGTTCCATAAGTTCAATGACTTGAAACATCTGAAAAAAGATAGGGAAAACAAAATCAATACCTAAATAACACTTCAAGATCATAAAAGTAGTACAATATCCAGAGCAAGTAAACCTACCTCAATCAAACCTTCAATCAGAAACTCATTATATCCATAGTATTAACCTAAATCTCTTTTAAGTTTATCGACATAATCCTTGTGTGCCTCCCCTTCTCGCCTCAAAGCATTAAAGTTCAAAAGAACTTGCACAACTGAAATAATAATGCAACCTCGATATAAATCAAAGACGATTCAAACTAACAACAAAATATGTAACAAAACAAACATACTTTGGCAAGATTGGGGAACCTATTCGCCTCTCTTCGAGCTGCTGCATTATCAAAATAATAATAAAAAATAATATAAATCAAAAATTTCTTTTCAAGAGGATAGAGAAATATAATATCCCATCATCCAAACCTCCGGGGTCGGTAATGTGAACTCATCAACAGAACACGCACAAAAGGAGCAAGAACTGATAAATATAAAGGAAAAAGACAGAGCAAAACGAAGGTGAAGCTCAGTACCTAGGTTGCTTGAAATAAGACCAATTTGAATGCATTTTTTGTTGGATATATTTTGGTATAAATACACGGGAATCCTACGAACTGATATGTATTTTCAGTTCTTACAAATAATCTAAAAATAGAAAATTACAATTGAACTGAAAAATAAAATACAACTGAAAAAACGGAAA
>CACSLK010020742.1:17260866-17273062 GCA_902706635.1 Striga hermonthica | reverse complement strand
TGGAACTTATTTAACCAAACATAATTCTCATTCATCAAGAAATAACAAGTGTAATATCCACTAAAGCAAAGCTTAAGTATATAACACCAACATCACACGCATAAAATCAGATTCCACACGCCAAAATCAGATTTCTACTCGCCCATAATAATGTATGGAAGAGAGTTTTTCTCCTGAAAATTCAGATAAAATTGAGAGGTCTTAGGAGAAGAAAATCTAGAGGCTTTGGGAGTTCAATTGCTCCACCAAGATTGATCGGAGAAGGTGAGAAGATCTTCAGGGTAATGGTGACAACCATCTTGGATCATTCAATCAAGAGATGCCACGTGGAAGATAAATCATGAATAATCAACTAAGTATTAAAGGGTTAGAGAAAAGGGACGACTTGACGAAGTTTAGCATAAAATGCAAAGTACGCCGACCTTATCAACAGAGCGGGGATAGACGTCCATATAGACTCGAGACCGACCTCCATAAAAAATTGAAGTCAAGCCGATACAGTTAAGAAGCCTGCCATTCAGCCGCCAGTTGTACATGCTCTTATCATTACATATGGGTCCACTTGCAGAATAGCCGTCCCAATGCAATCAACTCATATTTAATACCGCCGAATCTACCTCAAAAGACGAGCAAAAAAATATTATAAATAACAACATTTATTTCGATCGAGGATATTTGTGGGACACATTAAATACATTAATTCAATACCTCGGTTCCATGAAAACCGACTTCTTGTATAATTAAAAACAAAGCAACTTGAAAGTATACAAATTCAACACGTTTACAACTTTCTTTACGCTCAATTTCCATAGTTATCATTGTTAAATTTTATATAACAACAGTTTAGCGCTAGGGGAAGCCAACACCTGACGAGACGCTATATTTATACTTGGGAGTAAGCAATTCGGAGGTCAGTGTAGTCCTTGTCTGAGAAGAAAACTCAAAAAGATCCCACGTTTAATATGTCAGCAAAGCGTTACATGATGCCGAGCTGAGGTACCCGCCCATGGAAAAACTAGTGTTCACACTAGTCACGTCAGCTCAGAAACTGTGACCTTATGTCGAAGAACATTCAATAACAGTACTCACTGCATATCCATTAAGGCAAATTCTACACCGACCTGACACTTAGGGAAGGATTATGAAGTCGGTTGTGTAGCTGGGCAGTTTGACATCCATTACAAGCCCCGAACTGCCATCAAAGGGAAGACATTTTCCAACTTCATTACAGGATTCACACTTGTAGTGGAAGAAGTTAATGGCGATCAACTTTGGATCATGTATGTTGACGGATCATCGATAGACAATCGAGCCGGAGGAGGAGTTGTCCTGATGGACCCCGATAAGAGTTTGTTTTGCCACTTCATCCAATTCTTATTCCCCGCAACAAATAATGAAGCTGAATATGAGACACTTTTTTCGGATTAAACCTTACAGAATTAGTAAACCTCACTCATCTCAACATCTTCTCGGACTCACAATTGCTCGTAAACCAAGTTCTCGGAGTTTTTGAAGTAAAAGAACCTCGGTTAATGCCATATTTGGCGTTAGCGAGGAAGAAGTTGTCTAAGTTTAAAGTGCATGTAGAACACATTCCGAGAACCTCGAACGTCCAAGTAGACGCCCTATCGCACCTCGCATCGAGTGTAGAGATGGAAAACGTGGAGTATGTCCAAGTCGATCAACAGAAGCAATCGTCCACCTCGATCCATCAAAGAATGAATGTCGAGATGAACCAACACGCAAAAAGCCCACTTGGATGGACCCCATCATCACATACGTAGAGACTAGGCCCTAACCGTCGACCCAAAAGACGCCTGATATCTTTAAACGCGAGTAGCTCGGTTCATGATAGACAACAAACATTATACAAAAGAGGATATTCTGCTCCATTGCTTAAATGCATATCCGAGCAAGAGTCCCAATATGTGCGAGAGGAAGTCCATGACGACATATGTGGAAGTCATGGGAGAGGAAAAGCCTTGGCATACAAAATTCTTTGACAAGTATATTATTGGCCAACGGTGAAGAGAGACGCAACGAGCTTGGTAAGAAAATGCAAAAAATGTCAAATCTTTGCACTCAATGTCAACTAGTCCCCTGAACCACTGAGGTCGGTCTTTAAGCCTTGGCCATTTGCAAGGTTGGGGATCGACTTAATCTGTCCTTTTTCAACATGCAAAAGAGGAGTTAAGTTCATCGTGGTTGCAGTGGATTATTTTACAAAATGGGTGGTAGCAGAACTGTTTGCAGCCATCACTGAGCTTAAAATGATCGGCTTCATCTGGAAGTCCATAATATGCAGATTTGGTGTGCCCAGTTCCATCATAACCGACAATGACCGACAGTATGAAGGGAAAAAGCTTAAAGCATTTTGTGAGGAACACGGGATCAAACATTTCTTCTCATCTCCATATCACCTTTAGTCAAATAGACAAGTTGAAGCTGTGAATAAAATCATCAAAAGTGGTCTTAAGCTCCGACTGGAAACAGCCAAAGGGGCCTGGCCGGAGGAGTTGCCCCATGTCTTGTGGGCATATAGAATGATGGCTCAGACGTTGACGGAAGAAACCCCTTTTTCACTAACTTATGGATAAGAAACCATGGTTCCCGTCGAAATTTGAGCCCCAACATATCAGGTTCGCTATTTCAACAAGGAGTCCAACTCGAAAAACCTAAGAGAAAATATTGACCTGGTCAACGAGCTGCGAACTCAGGCCAAGCTCAAGAATGTGGCATATAAACAAAAGAGCAAGAATTATGTCAATGGAAGGCTAAAGCCACAGACTTACTGAGTTGGAGACTTAGTTCTCGAACAGATAGCGAGGCTCAAACCAGGAACCCTGAAACTGAAATGGGAAGGGCCATTCAAGATAAGTCAGGTGCTACAAAATGGGGCCTACCGACTTAAATACGTAGACGATACCCCTCACCATTATTCCTGGAATGTCGCCTTCCTTGGGAAATTATATCATTGAGCTCGAGGTGTAAGAGATTATTTCTACTCTTATATTGTAAAAAAAAAAGAAGAAGAAGACGAAGAAGAAGAAGAAGAAGAAGAAGAAGAAGAAGAAGAAGAATAAGAAGAAGAAGAAGAAGAAAAATTTCCGAGATCACTTGTAATTTCATTTAGGCCCGAACTCCTATGTGAGGCGAGAAGACAAAATGCCCATTTTTACTGAACACATAGAGGTCGTTCGATAAGGTTATATGTCCAAACCCCATGCACTTGAAAGTGATTTGGGGAGGTAAAACGAGCTCTGACATATCAACATGAATATCCAATCCAACATGTTTCAAAAGGAAACGAACCGACTCATAGGGTTCAAAAATAAATCCATAATCCCAACATTTTCAAAACTCATGGTTTGAAAGCAATTTAACATGTCTATAAAACCAAACAAACATGTTCATAAGACCAGATCAACATGTTCATAAGACAATGCGAAAGTAAATAAACATAAGTAAAGGACTAGCCACTCATCCAATCACTATTATGCCTGCCACCTGCTCAACCTGAAAGGGGAGGGGGAGGGGGACATGGGAGTGAGCACATACTACTTTTCTCACCGCTATGCATATAAACCATATATATAATGACAGAATGGTATGGTCTCAACATGAATATAAATCAATCAATCTTGTCACATCTCATATTCACATAATAACCTTACTCCAGTGTACACATCTTTCATTAGCCACGAAAGAGGGATTTATTACCCAATGGTGGGTGTACATGCCGTGGCCTCAACCCATGACACAACCTTTCATTGGGACTTAAGGAGATTGCCTCACAAGGGCACCGTATTACATCAACAAGGACAACCATACCGATGACCAAAATGGCTCACGCAGATAGGCTACATGGTTCACAAGCATACATTGATCATACTGTTGGGATCTATGAGGATCTCTTTATGTACAAATCACGAATTCAATAGCAAAACGTAAACATATACGCAGCGGATCTAAAGGTTTGCATAGAGAACTTATGGCTTAAAATTTTTAGCGATCAGGCTGAACTTCCGGATGGCCATACAATCACACAAACTGAACTGGATCACGAACGGATGAACTGGACTCGCGAATCGGGTCGTGTGCAGTCGGGTCGGATTGCTGGGATGAACACGGGTGGCGCGTGGCGTCGACGGGCTCCTCGCGGACGTGCGTGCGTCGATCGACAAGTAGGGTTCACCGTAAGCTCCGACTGGTCGCGGCTGGTTCCCGACTGAGTCACGAGACTGTTCGGCTTCGGATCGGCGATCGTTGCGGCTACTGGCTTGCTCCGGTTGATCTCCGGGGTAAATTATATATTTATGAATATCTCAATAAACCACAGGATCTTCTAATGTATATCTCGAACACCCTCTTCTCCTTGTACTGGTAGAACAACAAGAAAAATATAAAGCTCGAATGGAGAGAGAGAGAGAGAGAGAGAGAGAGAGAGAGAGAGAGAGAGAGAGAGAGAGAGAGGCGTGGGGCGTGTATACGTAAGATTATGAATCTTTTGTTCTCTTCCCATGAGCTTAATGATGTATATATAGAGCTACAATAGGGACCCTTAAGAGATTATGAGAATGACTCCTTAATTAATTAAAATACTTGGCTGACCCACTTATTTTGATTAATTAAATAATATTAAATGGGCCACCAACATAATATTATTGCACTCTTTTTCCTAGCCCAATTTAAAATTGAGACTACAATAATAATTACTCGATTTATCTCTTCATGTTTAAGATATAATTCCTATTAATTAATTCGATCACTGATAATCATGATTAATTAATTTATTATTTTTTCACCGAAGCTAGCGCTCGCTCATAACATTCTTACTATGTTGGTATTTAATTCACCTGCCGGGTTTAGCATAATAATCCTTCATGAATTCACTCAGGGGTCATCATCAAACTAACGCACACGGTGACCGTAAATATCCTAACAACACATCCTACATGTACCAATATTACCCAAGACAGAGGGTCTATTGGCCCAGTTCACTAAACCTCACCCATGTGAATCAAAGTAATAATTACTATACATATATGCATGTTTAATATTATACGGGTTAAGAGTTCGCAATAATTAACCGACGCCCAGTTCGTTTACGACGATCAGTACGATATATAAAATGTACTTGTACAACTAATCAACCAAGACAAACTGTACAGTTGACACTACAACCGTTCTGAAGGGGTGTTCATGTCCATCTAGGTTATGAACCATTAATTCTTCTTTCGCTAGTAACTGATAGAGTGATCTTTGGTTCGCCTGATGACGACCCACCCTATCTAATGCAAAAAAAAAAAAAAAACAGAATGTAGGCTTTGTTTTATCTAACATGTTTCTCATTCATAAAGGGTAAAAGTGTAATATCATTCAAAGCCAAGCTTTCAGTATATAACATCAACAATCTCCCACTTATACTTAAAGCTTTTTCTTTTACAAGTATAGTCCTATCAATCTGTTATTCTAAAAGACCTATGTCGATCCTAACGCCATGCCGTTGACTCCCTTTCTTATCACGTGTTTGACGAAGACCTTCTCCGACAAACTCTTCGTGAAGGGATCAACTAGGTTGTCCTCAGATGCAATCTTGGCAACATCAACGTCTCCTCTACCAACTATCTCTCGTATCAGATGGTACTTGCTGTGTTTTCTTGCTCTGTGGGCTCGTGGTTTCCTTGAGTTTGCTATTTCTCCAAAGTTATCACAGTACACAGTGATACCACGTGGCAAACTCGGAATCACCTCTAAGTCCACTAAGAAGTTTCTGAGTCAAATTGCCTCTGAGGCTGCTATGTACTCGGCTTCCATGGTGGAGTCTGCCACGCATTTTTGCTTAGCACTCCTCCATGAAATGGCTCCACCTCTCAATGTAAAAATATAACAAAAGGTTAACTTACTTTCGTCCCTATCTGACTAGAAATCAGAATCACTGTAACCCAGAGGTAACAAGCTGTCTGCACGGTAAACTAACATGTACTCCTTAGTCTTTCTCAAATACTTGAGTATATGCTTCCTGCAGACCAATGTTCCCTACCCGGATTACTTTGATATCTAGCTACCAAGCCAACGACGTAGCTAATATCCAGCCTGGTGCAAAACATTGCATACATAGGACTTCCTACTGCCGATGCATAAGGAACTATCTTCATGTCCTCTAGCTCTTGAGACGTCTTAGGAGACATCTCCTTAAAGAGAGGGATTCCTTTCCTGAAAGGTAAGGTACCTTTCTTGGAATCCTACATGCTGAACCTAGCCAAGACAATATCTATGTATGAAGACTGGATAAACACAACATTCTCTTCTTACAGTTTCGAACGACCTTAATACCAATAATGAGTCCTGCTTGTCCTAAGTCTTTCATATCAAACTGCTTAGAGTCCATTGACCCCATTTTAGCCAAGAGAATCCGAATGGACTTAAGCATAGCTACTGGCAAAAAGGTCTCATCATAGTCTATACCCTCGATCTAGGTATAACCTTTCGAAACAAGCCTGGCTTTAAAGGTTTGTACCTCTCCATCCGATCCTCTCGTTTTCTTGTAGATCCACTTGCATCCAATGGGTCGTACCCCATCGTGTGGTTCTACAAGATCCCAGACCTGATTAGAGACCATTGACCCCATTTCAGCATTTATTGCAACATTCCATGAATCTGCATCTTTATCTTGAAGTGCCTCGTTGTAGGTCTTTTGGTCCGATTCTAGGTTTCCTGGTACTGAGCACTTAGACTCTCCAGGACCTATCCATCGTCGAGTAACTGAGAAACCCTCCCACTATGTCAAGGTATTGTAGGCACTGGTACACTCTTAGTGTGACGTGTTGCAGTATTATGTGATGTATTTATTTGTGCAATCGGTGGGAAACTATCGACCTCACCCCTCAATTCCTCTAAGACTAGTCTACTATTGAGCTTGTCATTCAAAATATAGTCTTCTTCCAAGAGTCTAGCGTTCGTGCTAACGATCACTTTCCGATCCACGGGACTATACAATAATCCACCTTTTGTTCCCATAGGATAGCCTACAAAAACTCGTGCCTCTGAACATTTTTCCAACTTGCCAGCTTCAGTCACTAACACATGTGCAGGACTACCCCATACTCAAAATTGTGAGAAACTGGGCTTGCGCCCTTTCCACATCTCATAAGGAGTATTTTGAAGGAACCATGTTCAGGATATACGATGCTGTTTCCAAAGCTAATCCCCAGAACGAATCTGGTAACTTTGAATAACTCATCATCGACCTAACTATTTCCATAAGAGTCATATTTCTTCATCCTGCAACCCCGTTCTGCTGGGGCGTGCCAGGTGCAGTCAATTGGGATTCAATTCTAGCTTCTGATAAGTAAGTTCTGAACTCTCCAAAGAGGTACTCGCCACCTCGATCAGATCGAAGAGACATGATACTTTTAACATAAAGGTTCTCCACAACTGCCCGAAACACCTTGAATTTCTCAAAGCATTTAGACTTGCGGTGCAAAAAATAGATGTACCCAAATCTCGAGTAATCATATCAATAAAAGAGACAAAATACTCAAAGCCTCTTCCAGCCTGGATCGACATTGGACCACACAAATTAGAATGAATCGATCCTAGCACTTCTTGGCTCCTATACCCCTTTGCCGAAAACTACCTCTTGGCCGTCTTACCTTCTAGGCATGATTCGCAAGTTGGATAGTTCTCTTCCAATGGACCGAGAAGTCCACTAGCCACTAACTTTGAATCGTCCTAAGGTTGATGTGTCCAAGTAAGGTGCCAAATATATGCCTGATTCAAACTCGAAGATTTCTTCCTCTTATTAGATTCAGTTGCGACATTATTCAATTCAGTTTGTTGCAGTGTGAGAGAGTTTGGTTTAAGAACATATAAATTTCCAACTAATAAACCAAAACATATAAAATGCTTTCCATAATGAATAATAAGCATATCATCAAACGTAAATGAAAAGCCATCCATAACGAGTTTAGAAACTGAAACAAGATTTTTCTAAAACTAGGAACATAAAGGCAATGTCTCAAAACCAAAATACTACTATCAAAAGATAAAGTGACATCTCCCACTGCAACAACTGCCACTTTCGTAGCATCGCCCATGTTGATGGTGATCTCTCCCTACCTAAGTCTTCTGGTTTCTTGGAATCCCTGCAAAGAATTGTAGACATGATTAGTGGCTCCAGTATCTACACACCAGGTTCTTGTAGATACAACCACTAAACATGTTTTTATGACATTAACGAGAGAGTTACCTTTCTTGAGGAGAGGGCAGTCGACCTTCCAGTGTCCTGAGTTATTGCACCTGTGGCATCTACCTTTCGGCTTCTTTGCCACTGCCTGAGGTTCCGGTCGCGGAGCAACTGGAGCATCTTGCACCTTTGCCTTTCATGTAGACTTCTTTCTCTTCCTGCCCTTGTGAGGCCTGGAAGGTCCAGCCTGCTCGGCGACTAGCGCATGAGGTGCCTTAGTGAATAAGGCCTCCGCCGACTGAAGCTCTGCAATCAGTTCTGGAAGAGCCATATGCATCTTGTGCATGTTGTAGTTCAACCGGAATTGATCAAAGCTCTTCGGCTGAGATTAAAGCATGATATCAACCTAGGTTTTTCCGTCGATAAAACATCCCATAACCTCAAGCTCTTTGAGCAGCGCCATAACCCTGAAGGCATGCTCCCTTACGGGTGTGCCCTCGGCTATACGCATGCCCATCAAAGCACTCATAGCCTCTTGCCTTGCAGCCCTTGACTGGCGTTTGAACTGATTCCTGAGATTGAGGAGTATATCTGCCGCAGTGTTCTTAGACTGATGCTGATGTTGAAAAACATTTGACATAGATGCCAGAATGTAACACTTCCCCATCTCATAATCCTTTTTCCACCGAGAAAACTCCTCTTTCCCCTGCTTAGGAGCTTTAGCCGTTGGCTGTGGAGGGCAAGCCTCAGTGATCGCAAACTTAAAACCCTCAGCAGTCAACACAATGTCTAAGTTCCTCTTCTAATCAGTATATCTAGGGCCAATAAGTTGATTTTCTTTTAGAATGACAAATAACGGATTGAACGACATGATGAATATAGCCTAAGAAGTACGAAATAATTTTACAGATTAAACACTTTTGAATTTAACTGCTAATATTGGCATCCTCAAAACCATATTAACTTAAATTCACCGACATCTCAAAACACCGAGAGTTAATGCATGATACGAGGGTAACCCTACACAACTCAACATTCACAAGAGAAGGGCTGTCAAAGGCCCATTAATTTCCATAAGTCAAAACCAAATTTATGACGAACGAAATTAATAGTCGGTCTCCATTTGGCCATGCAATAAATTCAGGGACCCCGAAAGGAGTTATAAATAAATCGCATTCTAAGTGAATCCCATTTCTCGATCCTAAGTTCATACAAATTTGATTATACGTCATCCGAGGGGAAGCCTGTACTCTCTCATAAGAACCCCTCTAATCGTCTAAATTTAGAAATTCATCCTGGTAATTACCTACAATTAATTCTAGTGATGTGACCGGAGGGGGAGCCCATACCGTAATTAATTGATTTACCGACAAATTAGAAATGGAGGCCTTAGGAATTTTACAATTAAGTTTAATTTTGAAATTCATTCTCAAACTTAGTATAATTTAAATGAGGATTTTTTTAACTATTTAAATATTTATGCAATTCAAATTAATACTATGTAAATGCAATAATTAATTAACATTCATAAATAGATATGCAATTCCAAATTAATCTCATGCAATACAATAATTATTTAAAATGTATAAATAAATAAATAAATAATGGCATAATGAATTTAAATAAATAAATAAATAAATCTACTATTATGGCAATTAAATATTGAGTTCTCATATGTAAGGAAACCTTGTATATTCTTTCCCTGTTCAACTGGAACTCCCGGCTGCAGTAGAATCCTGGTTGATCTTGTACTGCTTGGACAACAAGTAAAACACCTCAACCAAATGCCGCTGCCGCTGCCGCCACCTGCCGCCGCCGGTGAATTTTTTTAAAAAAAATCGTGCGAGCTGCGCGAGTCCTCCGGGCTCCGGTCCAATTCAATTTTCGAGGTTCGTTGATCTCCTGTAATCTCCCGACAATTAATCCACAATTACAAAACGAAAAATATAATTTACAAAATTACATAATCTGATCCTAGATCCAACAAATGGATGTACATGTTTTTTTAAACAAATAATTAAATCTATCCGATCAACCCCCGGGCGAATATTTATTACGAATATTCATCCATCAAATTCCTCGACATGTCCCAGCCTTTAAAAACAAATTTAAAACCATACATCATATTCAACAACATTCATTAAACACATAGTCGACCATAATCCCCCTATATATAAATCCAGAACACGCTGAGCCTACGTGGCTGTTTCCGGTGCTTCGGAATCATATGTGACAAAATTACATGCTTCGTTATTAGGGTTGGGTAAATTTTAATTTAATTCTAAACAAAAAATAATTAGGTTCGAATTACCATAAATATGTTGATTATTTATGGTCATGTTACATGTATTAATTGCATTTTAATATCATTGAATTGTATATGTATTTTAAAAGTTAATAACTTTTGTATTTTTTATTAGTTTTACATATGTAATATATCAAATTAATCTTCTTTTGATGAGCTTCGATTTAACATCCATATTGTATGTATAACAAAATAATTTATATTTATCTTTATAACAATAATAAAATTATTTTTAATATTAATTAGAAAATAAAATTATTTATCAACTAATATATTTATATTTCAAATAGTTATATGATATAAGTTATAAAAGCTAATATAATATAAGACATGTAAGTCATAAGTAACACATATCATTCTAAAATATATAGTAATATATTTTTTTTGTAAAAAAGTAAACTAAATTTAATATTGTTTTCTCATTAATATTAAAATTTAAGAATATTTTTTTATATACACGGCTGTTGTACTAGTAGTAGATTAAACTAATTCCCGCAAAACCGAGTTATGCGAATATAATCCAATATATGGCACCTTTTGAACACATCATGTCAAATAAAGCCGTGAAAATTCGAACTTGTACGAAACGAATTAAACAAAGTTCTCTGATACCACTTGTTGGGATCTATGAGGATCTCGTTATGTACAAATCACGAATTCAATAGCAAAACGTAAACCTATGCGCAACGGCTCTAAAGGTTTGCGTAGAGAACTTACCGCTTAAAGTATTTGGTGATCTGGCTGAGGAAAAATTAGAGATTTAGTCCTTTAAGTGGCACCGATTTGAAGTTTAGTCCTTTAATTGACCAACTTTTATAAAAGGTCCTGTAAGTTCCAAAAAACGTGATAAATAGTCCTGCCACCAGCTAACGAGGGTAACTCTTACCAGCTTTCTTACCTGGATTTTGTTTTTAATTTTTCTTTTTTTTTTTTAATGTGCCACATCGGTTAAAATCATGAACGAGTGTCTTAAAGTGGAGGAAAAGTCCCTAATTCTCGCCGCTCGTCATTTTCATTTCTCAAACCCTAAGAAAATCCCAATTTCATCCATAGCTCGATCCATTCTCCAAAGCCTAAGAAAAATCCCAAATTCACCATGTCCTCGTCGGTTAGTAGCCCCAAGGTCTCTCCATTTTGTAACTGTGGGAAGAAAGCGAAGCTGTGGACCTCGTGGACTAAAGCCAACCCGGTAGGCGATTCAATGGGTTTGAAGATTGGGTGCTACGCTTTTCTCTTAAGCTCTGTTCTGCCATGTATTTTCTCCTTCTTTCATTTTTCTAAAACATTATTGTTGCCCTAATTCAGATTGGAGGCTGTAATTTTTTTGCTTGGGAAGATCTCCCATTTCCTCGACGTAGTCTATATGTGATTCGGAATCTTCGTGAAGAGAAGGAGACACTGATGAAACAAGTTGAAATTTTGGAGAATCAGAGGCGCAAATTGAAGATGTACTTATTTATTTCTTGGTGCTAAATTATTTTGTTCAAGTGTTTAGGATTTATCTAATGAGTCAGGCACCTTGTTGTTTCTTGGTCTTGTATTTTGTTAGAATGTGTTGGATTTGATTTGTGTAAGCAAGTAATTGATGATGCAATTTCAATTTACCTAGCTATTTTAAGTACTTTTGTGTAAGGATCTGTTAAGTACTTGATTTGTGTAAGGATCTATTCTTGATGAATGAATCTGCCACATTGAGTATCATC
>CACSLK010020742.1:17241589-17260710 GCA_902706635.1 Striga hermonthica | reverse complement strand
CCATCAAACCACATCAATAACCATAAAACTAACATAGGTTGAATCATAAAACCCATTGCCATAATTATAACACAAAAAAGTTGAGTGTTTAAGATCCCAAACATAAGCAAATCCCAGTTTCACAAAAAACAATCTGAAGAACATCAACCCAAACATAAGCAAATGCTAGTTTCACAAAAACCAATCTGAAGAACATCAACCCATAACATAACCAAAACAATAATTAATGTTTCTTCATCCAAAATAGGCATCTACATCAATTCTTCTTCTTTCTTTTGCCCTTCCCCTGTACCATTTTTGTACCCTATTTAGCAAGACATGCATTCAAGTCTGAAAATGTGACATATTTCTGGGGCTTCATGTTATATGCTGAAGATCCTCCAGGCTCATTTTTCTGTTGGGACTGAAGTTGGTCCCACATGGTTGAAGGTTGCTCCAATGTAGCATCATTCAATGCACCATCCTGAAAAGCAATAAAAACATATTAATGTACCATATATATATATATACATATATATATATATATATATATATTCTAATATATCAAACATTAATGATGAAAAATGTCAATAACTTTATTAACAATTATCACCTGGATAACAATATTCTGATTTTGATTTGATGGCTTCTTAGGATTGGGGATTGAGATCTTAAGAACCTATACATTGCAAGTAAGTAATTACATATAATAAAATGAAGGAAATAACATTATCAGTATTATTATCACTTGTGGAGTTGGAGGGAGAATAGCTTCTTCTTGAGTGACTTGCCTAGCAAATTCACTTGTTGTATTCTCATGAACCTATATAATTATGATAAGGAAAAATTATAACCATCATTATATGTAAAAATAAACATAAAAAAGGAAAATATCATTTTGCAATATCACCTGTGGAGTGGGAGGGAGAGTATCTTCTTGACTGACCTGACTTGCAAATTCAGATGTGCTTTTGCAATGTTTTCTGTTATGACCCTTTTAACCGCAATTACCACAAGTGATCACATTCTTTTGCCTTTGAATCTTGTGAGGATTAATACATTTATGTCTTCTATTCCTCTTCTTATCTTTTGGCATAACCTCATCAGGTTCTAGCCTTCTAGCTGTGGTGGGTCTACCTGCCCCTTTCCCAAAATTGGGGGGTTTGGCAGGTATAAAATTGGACATAGGCCATTGGTATCTGCCATTCATTGGCATCAAGATGCTTGCATATACAGCTTTGTAACTATCCAGATAGTAACATCTGTCAACAAAGTCATTTACTTCAAACCCCCCACATCTAATGGTAGATAAAGCATGAACACAAGGAATTCCAGTGAGATCCCACTTCCTACAACCACATGTATTATTGGATAGGTCAACAGAAAATTGGGAACCATTGCTGCAGCTTATCTGATAGTTAAATTCACTTGCTTTTATAGGGATACAATCATGAATGTTCTGTAGGTTTTGTTGCACAATCTTATTAATCCTAGGGCAAATGACACTTTTCCTCCAATTCTTGGTAGCTCTCTCTCTGGCCTTTTGCATTTTTTTTCCATCAAATACAACTGAATCATTTCCAGCATAGTTAGAATAGGCTTCTGTCTAGCCTCCAAAATGTTCCCATTAAAGGTCTCACAAAGATTGTATAACAAGATGTCTGACTTAGCCAATGTGTTGAAATGAGATCTACTCCATTGGGCAGGAGGCTTGTCTTTAAGCCAGTCATATGCCTTCTCTTCTAGTTGTCTTACCTCAAACATCCTCCTTACAAAATCATTCACAGTTGTGGCCTTTCCTGCCCTCCACATAGCTAATTTGAATGACTGTCCAATAAAACCAGCTCTCCTCATGTTACCTTGCATATGTCTAATACAAAACCGATGTTCAGCATTTGGAAAGACATCATTGAATGCTTGGATAAGACCTTTTCTGCTTGTCTGACATGAATCACCATTGATAATCATCTTTAATTCCAAGATCAGCCTTCAATAACCTCAAGAACCAACCCCATGTTTCACCATTTTCCAATTCAACAACAACATAACAAATAGGAAAAATATTGTTGTTTGGATCCAAACCCATAGCTGTTAATATTAGTCCACCTTGTGCACTCTTGATATGACACCCATCAACTCCAATAACCCTTATGCACCCATTTAGAAAACCTACCTTCAGTGAAGCAAAACAAACATAAATCCTCTCAAATGTTTGATCCTGGTGCAGCCCAATTAGCACAGTTGAATCAGGGTTAGATCCCCTTACTTCATTTGCATATGCCCACAACAGTTTGTATTGTTCCTCTATGTTTCCTTCCAGCTTCTCCAAAGCAATTTTTTTTTTCCTCTTAGCCTGAAATGGGGGTGACATTACACCTTAGACTTTGCACACAATTAACTCTGAATCCTTTGGGTTTTCTTGTAGGATCTGACTGGAACTTATGGAGATATCTCCCAGCCAACCAACTTGAATTATGATTTTTAACATCCATGGTCATTGGACAAGAATGTTTGGAGATATATTCTCTGATTCTATATGTACTTGAATCAGTAATCTTTACTGCATGCAACCTCCATTCACATTCAGGCTCAACACACTTAGCATACAATCTGAGGGTGTCATTCTTAGTAATTTTCACATTTCTTTTTTCTCTAATTGCATCTGAGTGAACTGCCATCCTAACTTCTTGCTTTGTGCTGAAAACCATTCCAAGCTTCAACCTTGGATTATACTGTTGAAGTGGATTGAACAGAGGCGCTTCAACCTTGTTCACATCCTCCTCATCAGACTCCTTCCCACTGTAGTATTCATTCTCACTTTGAACCACATCTGCATCACCTAATTCATCATTTTCAAGCACGTGCAACAGGGATTGATGTAATTTGATCACACCACTCCACATCAGAGTCTATGTGTTCATTGAAAATAAGATCATCATCCTCATTATCACATTCTTCACCACTAAGCTCAAAGTCAAGGTCTTCACTACTATCACTATTAACACTCTCAACACTACCATCTCCTTCATCATCTTTACTTCCCAATTCATGCCCAGAGTCCCTTCTTTCACACTGGCCACTAGCCTTTACCCCAACCTCAGCTTCAGAATCCTTTCTTTCACACTGCCCACCAACCTTCACTCGAACCTCAGCTTCAGACTCCTTTCGTTCACACTGCCCACTAACCTTAAATCCCAACTCAGACTCATAGTCATAATTTGCCAATGATTCATCATCTATCTCCCAATCATTAGAGTCGTTTTCACATGTGATGCACTTAGCCCCATTATCAAAATAAATAAAGAGCTCTCTAGAACCATTTATACTCCTTTAATGAAAACAAGTAATTCCTCATCATTTTTTTATTTCAGTAATGAGACCTACCTCAAATTTTCCGCAGTAAGTAATGGTCCCCTCCATTTTCTCTCTAATTGCTAGCCTGTAAAGTGCTTCTTAAGATATCAGACCTTCTCGGACGAAGTCGAACTTGTAAGTTGCCCCTCCGATGTACTTCTTTTCCCCACCATTACTATGGAAATGTCCCCTAAAATTGACACATAAAGTGAAGAGCTGGCTTTTCTAGTCTGCATACAAAACAAAACATAAAAACATAGATTATGTTAAATTGAACTGAAAAATAGAAGACACCAATAAACATTTCAACTAGGGATTTGAAAAGCACACATGAACTTTGGGGACATTGAGAAAATTCAAAAACAACAGAATCAAAGTGTTCAAACTTAGGTAACGAAATTGAAATTCATAAAATTAACAACAAAATTTACCATAATCGGGTGGTTCAAACTCGAAGTGTTCGGTGGCCTGAACGTCATTAAATCGGGCATTGTAGCAGAACTTTTCAACGAACTGAATTTTTGCAGAAATTGGTTTCTTAGGGCTTGGATGAAATCGGGATCGATCTTTGTTAGGTTAGAGAAAGTGAAGTGACGAGTTTTGGAGAGAATTAGGGATTTTCCCCCAATTTAAGTGACCGTTCATATTTTTAACCGATGTGGCACATTAAAAAAAAAAGGAAAACTTAAAAACAAAATCCAGGTGAGCAAGTCGGTAAGAGTTACCCTCGTTAGCCGGTGGCAGGACTATTTATCACATTTTTTTGGAACTTACAGGACCTTTTATAAAAGTTGGTCAGTTAAAGGACTATACCTACAAAATATACAATTCTCCCTTTGAGAGCAGTTCTATTCTCTCTTTGAGAGCGGAAAATATTCAACCTTTTTTTTTTCGATCTTCTGTGTAATCTTTTGTTTGGCTTTATGCTGATTATCCTTTCCTCAGTTTGATCCTTCCATCGACCCCTTTTTTCGTGTTTTCTTTCCATTTCCTTTTTACATTATGTAACCTAATTGTGCGTATTTCCTATTTGGGATTTAAATATTAAGTCTACCCAACAACCATATAGTCATGATGATTACCTATCCGACCGGCTTAAGGTCTTCTCCTTGTCGGAAAAAGGAAGATATTGTTTTCGACATTGCTCAAGAAGACATCAAAACCAGCGACGATGAATGCCAAAGATGCCTATTTAGTAAAATAATAGGAGAAGGCCAACAAGTTGGATCGGTATCAAGAGATCTATGTCTCAAATTTGGAAGCTCAATCAACCGATGGAGGTGATGGAACTCTACCCCAATTACTTTCAATTTATTTTTCAGACCAGGGAGGATATAAAGAAGGTGGCTGCTGGCACCAATTGGAGCTTTGAAAACCAGTACATCGTCCTCAAGGAATGGACCACCAACATCAATAGCAAGCATCCCAGCTTTCAAGAACTCAACATCTGGGTTCAAGTGCAGAACATCCCATTGAATTGGTTAAGTACAGAGGTGGGTCTCAAGATAGGAAGAGCTTTCAAAGCCCTAAAAAATGTGGTCATTGCAACTACAGGCAATCATGGAGGTAAGCGTCTGAGGCTTTTGGTTACCATTGATGTCAATGAACCCCTTCCTCGGATAGCTAAAGTCAGACTGGGTGATCAGATGGTTAGTGTATGCTTCATGTATGAAAAATTAATCAATCTTGGCACTGCTGTGGCATGATTGGCCATCTTGATAGGGGATGCAATAAGAAAATAGAAGATATTAGCAACAATAATCTAAGGGAGGGTCAATATGGGGAATGGCTAAGAGCAGCTGATGAAAATAAATGGGCACCTAATACTCTCTCTGATTCAAGAAACTCCCCACAACCTGAATCTCCTTCAGCAGAGGCACACGATAATTCTCAAAGAGCTTCAACTAGTCAAATTCCTATATCAAATCAGCTTTTGTCTAATCAGAAGGAAATCTCCTCTCCTGCTAAATCTAAGGGTGATTCCTCTCTTGTCTCTGCCAATCAAGTTCCCCTTCACCTTGAAGAAATCAATGAGGATAATCACCTTCAGATAGTGGAATCCTCCACTATGGATATAGAGAAAAAAGCTTAGGAATTCCATCATTCCTGAACTTACTGATATCAGAAGTATCCCAAAACCAAAAAGCCTCAAAACCTGGAAAAGAGAGGATTCAAAAATGGGCAGGCTGCAAAGAGCTGCTGAGACCACTTCCATCTTAGAGCACCTGACTAAAAGAAAAAGAAACAGATCAGAACAAGAGTTAAAAGAAGATGCAGAGGAGGCCTCAGACTCCAAGCAGGGCATTCTAAGAAATTTAAATCAAACACAGAAAGGGTTGAGGTTGCCAGCCTGGAATGGCACCAAGGTGATAAATGTTAGCTCTGGTGTGGAATTGTAGAGGGATGGGTGGGCCCTCTACAATTACCCAAATTAGAGAGGTGGTTAGATCTCATCACCCACATTTTGTTTTCCTTTCTAAAACAAAAAAAACAAAATGCTTTTGTCAAATCTGTTTGTAATAAGTTAGGTTTTGATAATAGAATGGTTATTGTAGACTCATGGGACTCTCAGGTGGTTATTAGCCAAATTCTGAGTAAATAATTTTATATTGCTGTTGAATTCAAGCTGAACTCTTCTGTAACCCAATGGGGTATTTTTGTTTATATTAGTCCTTGTAGAACTACCAAGGATTCTCAATTGATAGATCTACTTGCTACTAAGCAAATGTGGGGTCAACACGGTTCTCAGTTGGAGACAAGAATGACCTCACTTCAAATCTTGAAAGGCCAGTAAGTATTCCTAGACCTCTGGTTGGCTTCCAAGGTTTCAACTCTTTCATCAACAATATGGAAATGGCTGAGCTCAGGATGGAGGGCTATCCTTTTACCAGGAGCAACAACAGAGCACCTCTCAATCCGATGGAGGAAAAACTTGATAGAGCCTTTGGCTCCTTTGCCTGGAATCAGAATTATCTCAATGCCTTCACCTCAAATGTCATTAGAAGTTCCTCTGACCACTCTGCTATTCTGCTAGATTGGGGGCTACCAAAGGAAAAGAAAAAAATCTTGCTTTCACTTTGATAAGAGGTGGTTTGGCAAGGAGGGGCTTAAGGAAGTGGTTGAAAAAGCTTGGCTAACTCCAGTATCTGGCACCCCCTTTTTTCCAACTAAAAGAGAAGGTTAAAAACACCAGAATGGCTCTACTCATCTGGAGCTCGACCTTCAAATCCCAGAACTAGAAAATAATTGTTGAGCTCACTCAGCAGCTTGAAGATCTCAATGCTAACAAAACAAATAGGAACTGGGAAGACTAGAGTTCCATCAAAAGCAAATTGAACAAGGCTCATTCATATGAAGAACTTTTCTGGCAACAGAGAGCTAAACACAAATGGTTGAAGGAAGGGGATGCTAACACCAGATTTTTTCATGCTTTTACATTACAAAGAAGAAGACTCAATGCTATTACAAGGCTGACTTCAAATCATGAAAGAATTCTTTCATCTCAGACTAAACTAGAGAACCATATCACTGATTTCTACTCTTCTCTTTTCTCTACTGAAGGTTGCTAGGGTGGTGAGTCCATTCTCCCACTTATCCCAAGAAGTATCACCCCATACATGAATCAAATCCTTCTTAAACCAATAGATGAAGATAAAGTAAAGACCCACTTTTTATTCTGCAGCCTGATAAATCTCCGGGGGAGGATGGCATGACAGCTGCTTTCTACCAACATTTTTGGTCTCTGATCAAACCTGATATCATGAGGGCTGTCCACAATTTTTTTCAATCAGGTATGATATTGAAATACTGGAACCATACAGTTGTCTCTTTGATCCCCAAATGCTCTAATCCTGAGTTTCTAAGTCAATATAGACCTATAAGTCTTTGTAGTGTGATATACAAGTTCATATCTAAAATTCTTGCTCAAAGACTTAAAGCCTGCCTTGCAAGTTGTGTCAGTAATTATCAAGCAGCCTTTATTGAGGGGAGACAGTTGACAGTCAATGTTATAATAACACAAGAAAGCCTTTCACTTTTTGAACAGGCATTCTTCTGGGCCAAACTTCTTCATGGCTTTAAAATTAGATCTCATTAAGGCCTTTGATCGATTGGAATGGCTCTGTTTAAAAAAGATTATGGTGCAAATGGGGTTCCGTATTGATTTTGTTAAGCTTACCATGCTGTGTTTCTCAACTGCCTCTTTCTCCTTTAAAGTTAATGGCTCTGTTTGTGGGTATGTGACTCCTACTAAGGGAATTAGGCAGGGGGATCCTCTATCCCCCTACCTATTTATTATAGTTGCTGAGCAGCTTTCTGCCCTCATCCTCAATGCTATCTCTTCTGGACAACTCACAGGTCTGAAAATCTCCAGAAATGGACCCATGCTTTCACATCTGCTATTTGCAGATGACTCACTTTTATTTTGTAAGGCAGGGACTGATCAAGCAGGAATTCTTATGAATTTACTTGAGAAGTACAGACTTTTTTCAGGGTAAGCTGTTAATCTCCACAAATCAGCAGTCTTCTTCAGTAGGAATACTCCACAACATCTTCAAAATGCAATTTGCTTATCTCTTAATGGAATCACCCCCCCCACAGAACCACTAGATACCTCGGCCTTCCTCTTGGTATTGGCAAATCAAAAAAGGAGGTATTTGACTATCTGCTGTCATCAGTCAAGAATAAATTAACTTCTTGGAAATCTATGTTCCTTAGCCCTGCAGGCAAAGAGGTTATACTCAAATCTGTTATTCAGGCTCTTCCTATTTTTTCTATGAGTTTCTTCTTATTACCAGTCTCTATCTGCTCTGAAACTTCTAGATTAAGTGTTGATTTCTGGTGGAAAACAGGGATAGATCAATACAAGGCATTCATTGGAAAAAATAAAGTTCTCTCACTCTTCCTAAAGATTGTGGTGGTCTTGCCTTTCAGGATCTTCAGCTTTTTAACAAAGCACTTATATATAAACAACTATGGAGAATTGCTTCTAATCCAGATTTACTTGTGAGTAGACTGCTCAAACACAGGTACTTCCCTGCCTCCTCTCTTACTCATGCTTCTAAAACTCCTACTGGATCTTGGATGTGGAACTGTTGGATGGAAGTCCTGCCTTTTTTTTGCCAAATGCTTGAGAATTGAAATAAGAAATGGGGTAAGTACCAGAATTTCAGACTTCCTGCTCTTATCCCCATTGCCAGAGGACATCTAATTTGGGTCAAATATCTCTTACTTAGTAATGGTACTCAATGGAATGATTGGCTCATCAACCAGGTCTTTGAGGAACCTTACAGCTCTGCCATCTTGAAGATTTCCACTTTAAACCCCCTGAGGCAGGATAGAATTTTTTGGGAACTTGATAGAAAGGGCACTTTCACAGTTTCTAGCACTTATGCCTATCTCAGTTCCACTAAGCTCTCTCAAGCAGATCTTCCAGAGTGTAGTACCTCAGTAAATTTGAAGAAATCCATCAAATACAGGCACTGGAAGCTGAAGATTGCAGGCAAGCTCAAGCATTTTATATGGAAGTGCATCTCTAGAACTCTCCTTGTTGCTGTTCATCTCAAATAAAGAGGTATTGATATTGACACTACTTGTGCTATTTGTGGTGCTGCTGCTGAGACACTGGAGCATGTACTGTTCTCTTGCCCCAGAGCTATTCTGGCTTCGAAATTAAGTCCCATTCAATGGGATGGCATCCAACACTACTCTAACTCCTTTAAAGACTGGTGGTATCAAGTTTGTTCCATTGATCATTCCGAAGTTGCCGAAGCAAGGATTCAACTCACCACTTACATTCTTTGGTGGCTTTGGAAATCCAAGAACTTATGGATTTTCCAGCACTCTCTCATTCCAGAGCCTACTTTGATCCATATTTCCCATTCGGATTGGTTGGACTTTTCTTTAGCTTGTAGTAGTTAGTGTTTTGTTTTTGATGTTTGTTTGTGTTGTTTGGTGGAGATCTCCTTACTAGGCTTTTAGCAGTGGTGGGAATCTCTTCCTTTGTCTTTTTTTCTTTCTGATCTTTTGTTGCTTTTCTATTCTTTGCTTGGTTGAGGTTATAGACCGCATGTTGCGTGTCTCTCAGTTTTTATTTGTAGGCCTTGTTATCCCCTTTGTATTCGAACTATGTTCGCTTTGAGATTAATATAGTTCCTTCTGTCGTTTCAGGAAAAAAGGACTAAACCTCAAATCGGTGCCACTTAAAGGACTAAATCTCTAATTTTTCCATCTGGCTGATCTTTTGATGGCCGTACAATCACACGAACTGAACTGGATCACGAACAGATAAATCGGGCTCGCGAATCGGGTCATGTACAGTCGGGTCGGATCATAGGGATGAACGCGGGTGGCGCGTGGCGTCGCCAGGCTTCTCCCAGGCGTGCATCAATCGGCGCGTGGGGTTCACCGCGAGCTCTGGCTGGTCGCGGCTGGTTCTCGACTGGAGTTGCAGCGGTTGTCTGGCTTCGAGTCGGCGGCCGTTGCGGCTCATGGCTTGCTCCGGTTGATCTCCAGGGTAAATTATATATTTATGAATATCTCAATAAACCACGGGATCTTCTACTGTATATCTTAAACACCTTCTTCTCCTTGTATCAGTGGAACAACAAGAAGAATATAAAGCTCGAATAGGAACTGAGAGAGAGAGAGAGAGAGAGAGAGAGAGAGAGAGAGAGAGAGAGAGAGAGAGAGAGAAAGAGGCGTGGGGCGTGTATACATAAGATTACGAATCTTGTGTTCTCTTCTCATGAGCTTAATGATGTATATATATAGCTACAGTAGGGACCCTTAGGAGATAAGGAGAAGAGCTTCTTAATTAATTAAAATACTTGTGGGTCAACCCACTTATTCTGATTAATTAAATAATATTAAATGGGACACCAACTTGATATTATTGCACTCCCTTTTCCTAGCACAATTTACAATTGAGACTCCAATAATAATTACTCTATTTATCTCCCTATGTTTAAAATATAATACCCATTAATTAATTTGATCACTGATAATCAAGAACTAATTAATTTACTATTTTTTTACCGAAGCTAGCGCTCGCTCATAACATTCTTACTATGCAGGAATTTAATTCACCTACAGGATTTAGCATAATAATCCTTCATGAACTCACTTCGGGGACATCATCAAACTAACTTACATGGTGATCGTAAATATCCTACCAACACATCCTACATGTAGCAATATTACCAAAGACAGAGGGTCTATTGGCCCAGTTCACTAAGCCTCACCCATGTGAATCAAAGTAGTAATTACTACACATATATGCTTGTTTAATATCTTACGGGTTAAGAGTACCCAGTAATTAACCGAGGCCTAGTTCGTTTACGACGATCAGTATATAAAACGAAGTGCTCCTCTCTGGGATCATGTTCAATACATAAAATGTATTAGTGCAGCTAATAAGCCAAGACAAACTGTACAGTTGACACTACAACCGTTCTGATGGGGTGTTCATGTCCATCTAGGTTGTGAACCATTAATTCTTGTTTCGCGAGTAACTGATAGAGAGATCTTCAGTTTGTCCGATGACGACCCACTCTATCTAATGCAAAACAACATAACATAGACTTTGTTTAATCTAACATGTTTCTCATTCATAAAGGGTAAAATTATAATATCATCCAAAGCCAAGCTTTCAGTATATAACACTAACACATACCAACTCAACAAGACATAAACAATTTACGACATAAAAATTTAGAATACCCACCTGGATACGAAGTACAAAATTTCACACAATGGCAGGAACTTAGGTCGAGGACTCAGCTTGTCGAACCTACATTAATGAAGATAGACCTATCAACATAGTATCCCGACACTTAGAATCACATACAACAACATTCACTTAGACAAAACATTATTGACTAAGTGATTCGTGGAATTCCTAATAGAGTTTGGAACCTTTGGCTTAACCGTCTAGACTCGATAAACCAACTAAACATCATTTAGAACATATATAACACGAAAAAACAAGGTGGTGAGTCAAAAGGAAGTCAAACGGGTCGGGAAAAAGCCAAAACGAGGATCAGTTGGGTGCTGCCAGGGCTACTGGGGTGTGCTAGCACAGGCCTGGGCACTGGCTGGGCGCTGGGGTGCTAGGTGCTGGGTGATGCGGCTGCTGGCAAGGCCCGAGAAAGACAGGCAAGCAACAATGACTACTGAACCTTTTTAAAATGTACTCGTGTGTTTTCAACGAAACTTTGACACATTGAATTAGACTAAAAAATACACAAGTACTACAGAAATTGATCCTGAAAACCCATTTGAACCCGGTGAACACATTTCTGCAAAAAACATGGTTCAAATCTTAAGTTCTTAGTTCCATAGGCAGATCATTGAAAACAAAATAATACAATTTCAAAATTTCAAACTGAAACACCTTAAAATCAATTTTATATGAATTTTAAAAGAAACATGTCATAACTCAAAATTAACATTTGACCTGGTTTAATATCAAACTTGGACCTGGGATTTTTACCACTTAAACATCAATATCAGAGGACCAACATATAAAAAATTCACATTAATAGCATAAAAACTCGATTTATCATGAATTTAGTAAGGTACAACAACATGTACGATTTAAAAAATTCATAACTCAAAGCACAACCATCAAAATGACACAAGGCTTTCACTAACAGGTCAAGGACACACCAAAGTACCTATAACTCCAGGGTTTCCACGAAATTCAACCATTTCCTTTAGTTTTGACATTAAACCCAAAGAGATGGACACAAAACGACATTTATTCATAAACACATATACTCAAAACATGAACTCAAGCATAGGACTTCAACATATCACATGTAACACATAAAAATAAGGAGGATTTAGCCATCAAGTACCGTACTCAAGGAAAACACACGAAAACGAATGTTTTCGATGGACTCAATAACAAACTAGTACATGTACGGATGAAAAACCCTATTCATAAGGTCCATGAACACTGCCGGAGCATTTCTTAACCTGAACAGCATCACCAGAAACTCATAGTGCCCGTACCTAGATCAGAACACAATTTTGGAAATATCAGACTCTCTAATCTTTAACAGATGGTAGCCAGACCTCAAAGCGATCTTAGATTAATGCTGGCTCCCCTCAGTTGGTCAAAGAGGTCCTCGATGCGGGGAAGAGGGTATTTTTTCTTGACGGTGAGGTTGTTCTGTTCACGGTAGTCAATTCACATTCTCATCGACCCATCTTTCTTCTTCACAAAAAGAACGGGCGCTCCCCACGGAGATACACTCGGCCGAACAAAGCCAAGATTGAGTAACTCCTGTATCTGGGACTTGAGCTGTTGCAGCTCCATCGCCGCAATGCGGCAGGGTGCCTTAGACACAAGACCAGCTCCGGGTAGTAAGTCGATAGTGAACTCGACTTGGCGATCCAGCGGTCCTCCTGGCAACTACTCCGGAAACATATCAATGTACTCACATACAATCAAGACCCTCTCTGGTGTCCTTTAAGTATCCTCATTCACCATGCTCATTAAGTAGCCTTGGCAGCTACCCTTAGACGGACTCTTCATAGCATTGAATATGGAAGCAAAAGAAGTCTCTTTATGGACTAAAACAGTCTTCTAGGTCTTGGAATGATCGTTTTGACGAGGTGATTAAGTCCTATGGATTTGATCAATGTCAAGAAGAAAGTTTTTGTATACGAAAAGAGCAACGAAAATGTAGTGGTATTCATAGTACTATACGTAGACGATAGTATTCTAATCGGCAACTATGTCAAGATTTTCTCAGACGTAAAGGTATGGCTTTCAGAACAATTTCAAATGAAGGACTTAGCTGAGTCATCGTACATTCTTAGAATCAACGTCATTCATGACAGAAACAAGAGAATGTTGTGTTTATCCGAAGCCGCTTATTTGATACTGTGATTGCTTGTTTCAGCATGCAGAACTCTAAGAAATGGTTGCTACCTTTTAGGCATGGAGTTCTTCTATTTAAGGATATGTGTCCAAAGATACAAAAGGAGATGGAGTAAATGGCTAAGGTTCCTTATGCTTCAGTTGTAGGAAGCCTTATCTATGTCATGTTGTGCGCGAGACCTGATATTTGCTATGCGGTTGGCATGGTAGCGAGATATCAGTCTAACCCTAGTCAAAGACACTGGACTGCAGTAAAGCATATTCTTAAGTATCTGAAAAGAACTCAGGATTATATGCTTGTTTACCAATCAGACGGTCTAACTCTTTTGGGTTACTTAGATTCTGATTTCCAAGTTGATCGAGATAAGAGAAAGTCGAACTTAGGTTATGAATTTATAATGGGAGGCAGAGCGGTCTCATGGAGTAGTGTGAAGTAGAAATGCATTGTAGATTCTACAATGGAAGCCAAATACGTTGCTGCTTTAGAGGCAACAAAGAAGGCGATTTGGCTCAGGAGCTTCTTACTGGACTTAGGAGTATCTTCGAGTGTGCCTAGGTGTATCACAATTTATTGTGACAATGCTGGTTAAGTCGCAAACTCGAGAGAACCTTGAGCACATAAGGCTAGTAAACAAATCGAGAGAAAGTACCACCTTATACGAGAGATTGTAAAAAGAGGAAATGTGGTTGTGGCTGATCCCTTCACGAAGACTCTGACTGTCAATGTCTTCGAGAAACACGTAGAGGGTCTTGGTTTACGATGGGTTGCAACTAGACTTTGAGTATAAGTGGGAAAATTGTTTTGACATGCATTTGTATACTAAAAGTTTATCTTTAGTATAAGTGAGAGATTATTGGAGTATACAGTAAAACAAACTATTATGTGAGCTTTTAGATTGTATTTATTCGATTTCCCATTTGACTGAAATAAATATTTTCACATTGTTGCATTCTTTATGATTGCTTGTATGCTAAATATCCAGTTTTCTTATATTGTAGACAATGTGGTGTATTAGTAGTCACACAGAAGATTATATTGTCGGTCCCTTATAAGGTATAAATGGTATTCACAACTGAGATAGTTATGGACATGACTATTGGTTTCGGTTGTAGTATAAACTAGGTTTAGCTTGTCTTGGCTATTGGTTTATACTATTGTGCTGCGTCGCATTGAATGGATCACAATTGAGACGTGTTTTTCTGTTCTGACTATCATGAAGAACCAAGGTCTCGGTGACTCTACTAATTCTTAACCCTAATTGTGGTACTTATATATGTGGGATATTTATTAGTTACTTTGACTTACCATGGGTGAAAACCAAGTATTGGTTCAATATGCTCCGTATATTGGGTAACGACATTATCTGCATGATGTCTATTTGGCATTAGGGCACCGTGTCCTGGACATCCAACTTGATGACGTCCTCTTAATGAACTCATAAGGATTATCGTATCAAACCCTGCAGGTGGATTTAATTCATACGATATTAAGGTTGAGTGGTACTACTTACGGAATAAAAGATATTAATTAATTAAAGCAGTCAGAAGCTTTAATAATTAATGGACATGCGATATCTTAAACACTGAGGATTATATCGAGTCTAATAGAAGCCCTGATTCATTTCTGGATAGGACGAGAGTGCATTATTAATACCTTAGTGGAATGAATTAATAGTTATGGGACAAATTGTGTTCTGGATTGAACATAAAAATTTGGGCCCGTAGGAAGCCTAAAACCCTATACATTCTAAGAGATCCCTAGTCTGGCCCAAGGACTCTATAAAAAGAGGGATTACACGTCTTGAACCGTACGTATTATCACAAAAAGTGACATTTTCAGCCACCAGAGTGAGGAGAAAATAACGTGAAGGGTTTGGAGAGGACGCGACGCAATACGCTTCATTCAACCGTTTGGTAGATCGTCGTCCATCCGACGTCCAAACGTGGTTTAAACACAGACTAGAAGATCGCTCAAATTGAATCAAAGCCTCGAAGAAAGGTATTTCTCTGTTCATACTTTAGGACCATGCCTAGGGTATATTCAAAATCATGTATGTACATGTTTGGTATCCGATATCGATCCGTGAGATGGACAACCTCGCCGGCATATTCCAACAAAGGCTTCCCAGATCGGTCTTAATGAATCATGGAGTAATTAAAAGTCATTACAAAGCATATACCGTCTAACTTCGAGAGCTTTTATGTTGACAACCGACTTGGATCATTCAATTAAGAAATGTCGCGTGGAAGATAAATCTCGAATATTCAACTAAATATTAAAGGGTTAGAGAAAAGGGCTGAATTGATAAAGTTTTGCATAAAACACAAAGTAATTCGAACTTGTCAATGGAGCGCGGACCGAAGTCCATAAAGACTTAAGACCGACCTCCATAAAAAACCAAGGTCATTCCGACACAGCCAAGACTCCTGTCAGTCGGCCGTCAGTTGCACATGCTCTTATCATTACATATAGACCCACTTGCACAATAACCGTCTTTATGCAATCAACTCGCATTTAATGCCAATGAATCTACCACAAAAGACGGGCCAAAAAATACTGCAAATAACAACATTTATTTCGATAAGAGGATATTTTTGGGACACATTAGATACACTCATTCAATAGCTCAGTTCCACGAAAACCGACTTCTTGTATATAAAAAAAATGACTTAAGAGTAATACAAATTCAGCACGTTAAAGCTTTCTTTACGCTTAATTTCCACATTTTTCGTTGTTAAATTTCATATAACAACAATTATGTAATTAAATCTCGGCGAATATATATATATATATATATATATATCTACCCCATCGAATATATACAACCTGCAGCACCTCAGATGGCCATGAAAATTAGAGAGGATGACCACTGAAAGAAGGCCCATCCACCAATGTGTCCACAACCATCAGCCATAGCTATACGCGCCGGTGATGGAGCACCACATTCCGCCTAGCATGGCACGCGCATTCTTGCATATAGCCCACACAGACCGACTCGTACAGACAATGCACAACACGCGCGGCTCGTGCAGATAGCGCGCAACCCGCTAAAACTTCATAGCATCCGAGCAGGACGCGCACGACCCGACAAGAAGCGTCTTAGTAACCCGCAATGTTGCAGTGTGACCTGGAGCGCCCGTGTCATCTTGGCACGACCCATGACTTCCGAGCGTGACCCATCACAGAATCCGCGAGTTCTTCTTGTTGGTGTTATATGCTAAAAGCTGGACTTTAGATGATATTACACTTCTGCCCTTTATGAATGATAACCATGTTCGATTAAACAAGTGTTATGTTCTATTATTTTGCGCTTAAATAGAATGGATCATCCTCGGGTGAATGGATGATAATTCTCTCAGTTACTTACGAAACAAACTATTAGTTCACAACCTAGATGGAAATGAACACCCCATCAGAGCGGTTGTAATGTCAACAGTACAGTTGGTCTTGACTGATTAGTTGCACTAGTACAATTTATGTATTGAACTGATCCTAGAGATGAGAAGTTTGTTTTATACTGGTCGTCATAAAAAACTAGGCCTCGGCTAATTACTGGATTCTCTTAACCAACAAGATGTTAATCAGAAATATATATGCAATACTTATTGCTTTGATTCACTTGGGTGAGGTTCAGTATGCTAGACTAATATCCTTACTGTCTTGGGTAATATTGTTGCATGTAGGATGTGCTGTTAGGATATTTACGGTTACCATGTGCGTTAGTTTTATGATGTCCCCGAAGTGAGTCATGAAAGATTGTTCTGCTAAACCCTGCAGGTGGATTAAATTCTGACATAATAATAATGAATTGATGAACACTAGCTTTGGTAATATAATATATTAATTATTCTTAATTATCAATAATCGAATTAATTAATGGACATTATGTCTTAAACATGGGGAGGTAATTCAAGTAATTATTATTGAAGACTCAAATGTAATTCAGGATAGAAAAATGGAGTGAAATAATATTACGTTAGTGGACTGTAATATTATTTAAGTAATTGGAAGAGTGGGCTTGGCCCATAGTTAGTCCATTACTTAAGAAGTCCTATTCATGTTCTCCTAAGGATCCCTACTGCAGCTCTATTTTACATCATTAGGCTCATTGGAAGAGAAGAAGAGATCAGACCCCGACCGGCTGAAGATCTTCTCGAGCTCGTCCTCCTCGCCGGTAGAATACGGAACCTGCACGTAACTCTCACACTAGAGGTTTCTTTCGGTGAAGAGCCTCCAAGGCTCAAGTCAGATCTTGAGAAAGATGAAAAATATGTGTAAGTATGTGAGAATATAAGAGATTGTGTCTAAAAGGAGAACTCTCGTCCCTGTTAACAGGGACGAGTTACCTGTTCTACACGCGCGTCCTGGGCGAGTCTGGCTGGCGGCCCTCCTGCTCGTCTGTACAACCGCGTGCCTCCATTATCTTTGGTGTCAGAAAATGCGTCGAGTGTGTCAGAGAATGTCAGAGTTCGTTATCGTCGTGGACCACTCGTGAAGCGCCGCGTGTCTCTCTTCCACGTGCTGGAGATTCTCTTATTTATTCTGATGCTCGACTGGATCTGTAGCGGATGTCGAGTTGTCCCTGAGATATGAGGTGGGCGAGTCCACGACCACGCCCATCTGATCGTTCTTCCTCGACCAACTCTTCGAGCAGCTGGTACTTGTTTGATGTCTCCGAACTTGCTCTTCTCCGTTGTCTTCCTCCTTTCCTTCACTATGGCTTTTTTGGTCCGGTTCGACCAGGCCGCCGGTCTAGTGTATAATATTCCATATCAATACGAAACATTTTTGTCGGATATACTATTCAAGATATAGACCAGCAAGAAAATGGTGGATAATCTTAAATTATGAAGTTTTTGATTTCGATATGTGTGTATTGAATATGCAGACATATGACACATAAATGTTAATTATGCGGTGTTATAGATTTGAATATTCGGGTCGTAAATGATGCAAAAATATGTTGCATAACATAAAATATGCGAATTTAGATTTAAATAATATGCAAAAAGTTATCGTATATGGTCAATTAGGAAATAAATTTGGATATGCGATTCATAAACTAAGTGAAATTATGCCTTGTCGCATTACAAAAAATATGCGAAGTTCGACTTAGATATGTGATAACAAAATATGCGAAAACTTCTCACATACGGTAAATTATGCGGTGGATTTGGACGCGAGTAGTAAACTATAAAAAAAATATATGTCGCATAATATAAACTATGCGGCGTTTGATTTGAATATGCGAGTCTTAAACTATGCGAAAATTGTTGGAACCCACGAGGATCTCGATATGCACAAATCACGGACAAACATTCAACACAAACCTATGCGCAGCGGATCTAAAGGTTTGATGAAGAAAACTTACTGCTTAAAATTTATGTAGATCTGGCTGGCCCGGATAGTTGACCGCAAATCAAATCTTCTCGGAATCGAACAAACTTGACCAATCCAGAAAGCTGACGTCACGGTGAAGTCAACGGCGTTGACGGGTCGGAAAAAGGTCGATTCACGCGCTCTCACGCGCGCGCATTGTCCTCGGCAGCTGGAACCTTCCGGCGGCGCGTGGCGGCGCGTGCGGTGGCGTACGGCGGCGATCTCGACGGCGATCATTTCGTCTCGTCGTCCTGGTCGTCGTGGTATGGTCACTTGCTGGTTTTGGTCTCCGGTTTGGATGTATGATTGGAATCTCTATATACCTTAAGATCTTCTACTGTATTCTCAAACAGCTTTCTAGATCTTGTATCAGTGGAGCACAAAAAATAGAAGAACTCCTTGGAAGAGAGAGAGAGAAAGAGGGGCGTGTTTCCCAAGGTGTGGGATTGTTCTTATTCTCTTTCATGAGCCTAATCCTGTATATATAGAGCTACAGTAGGGACCCTAAGGAGAATAGGA
>CACSLK010020742.1:17225232-17238899 GCA_902706635.1 Striga hermonthica | reverse complement strand
AAGGAATAACAAGTGTAATATCCACTAAAGCAAAGCTTAAGTATATAACACCAACAAAAATATGTCGCATAACATAGAGTATGCAAAGTTCAATTTGGTTATGCAATAACAAAATATTCAATAATGTCGCATGTGGTAAATTGTGCAGTGTATTTAGATATGTGAATAGTAGACTAGGCAAAAATGTGTCGTATAACATTAAATATGCAACATTCGACTTGGATATGTGAGTCGTAAACTATGGAAAAATATGTCGCGTAACACAAATTATGCGATGTTCAATTGGATATGCAATAAATGAATATGTGAAAAGTTACTCGCATATGGTAAATTATGCAGTGGATTTAGATGTGCGAGTCATAAATTATACGAATATATGTCGCCTAACATAAAATATGTGCTCTCGATTTAGATATGCGGGTTGTAAACTATGCGAAAAGTTATCGCATGATTTGAATATGAAAGTTATCTCGTAACAAAAATATGACGGATAACATAAAATACGCGACGTTTGATTTGAATATGAGAGTTGTAAACTATGCAAAAAGTTATCGCATGACATAAAATATGCGAAATGTGATTTGGATATGCAATAACAGAATATGCGAAAAGTTCTCGCATATGGTAAGTTATGCAGTGGATTTTGATAAACGAATTGTAAACTATGCAAAAATATATCGCATAGCATAAAATATGCGAAGTTCGATTTAGATATCCGATAACATAATATGTGAAAATTTATCGCATATGATAAATATGCGGCAAATCTGAATAAACGAGTCGTAAACTATGTGAAACTATGTCGCATAACCACAAAATATGCGATTTTCGATTTAGATGTGCGATAACAGAATATGAGAAAAGTTATCGCATATAGTAATTATGAGAAATCATGTCGCATAATTGTAAAAGATGCGGAAAATTTTGAATATCCGATAACTATATATTCGAAACTTAACTTCGCATATCGTAAATTATGCAGAGGACTTTGATATGTGATTTTATACGGCATAATTTCAAAATTGGTCCTATAATTTGGCCACTTTCCAAAAAACCACCCCGCCATTGGCCACTTTCATTCTTGGTCCTATAAATTGTCCATTTAATCAAATTTGGTCCTTTTCTAATCAAATTTGGTCCTATAATTTGACATTTTGGTTCTTTTGTAATCTCATTTTAATCCATATTATGGATAAAAAGGACCAAATTTGATTAAAATGTCAAATTATAGGACCATGTTTGAAAGTGACAAATGACGGGGTGGTTTTTTGGAAAGTGCCCAAATTATAAAACCAATTTTGAAATTATGCCGTGATTATACCATATGAGGAAGTATTTGGCATAATATTTAACTATTTGTCCGATTATCCAACATAATTGTTAACTATGCGGTTTATTTGGATATGCGATATTGCATATCATTGCTTGAGCTTTGAGGTGAAAATGATTTTTAACACGATAATGTATAAAAGAATGTGCATGTATATACTCGGATAAAAAAGTAATTCTCCCATATAAATATTATCATTTCTCCCTACAGTAATCACACAAAACTTTTATTTCTACATTAACTTATTGAATACGAACTCGACTTTCACCTCCCAACAACTGCAAGATAACTTGTTTATACGGATAAACATGGCTGGTTTTCCTTGTCCAAGAACATTTGTGAATGGTCAATTGCTTGTCCTTGTTAAGATAAAATTATTTACGCAAGGTGGGTGTCAATTCAATATAACAGAAAACATTACTATGCCATTAGTTCCTCGTTAGCTTCAATTTTGTTGATTGTTGGTATTATATAAAGTCCCCTGATTCCCCTCCCTCCACATCTGACAATTAAAATTAATAGAGAATAGTGTGGGAAAAAAATACATATATAAAATAAAAAAAAAAAAAGAAGAAGAAGAAGAAGAGTAATGATGAACACCTTAAGCCGTTTTAGTAAGCAAATGAAGCACATAACCTCCTCTTTTCACAATCTCCTCTTCCGATTGAACCCATTCTGGTTACAACTCTTCTATATCACTACACTCTCTTCCTTTGGTTTCTTGGCTTTAAAGGCCACAAAGCCAAGAACTTCGACAAAACCCAAAAATCTCGATCTTTTCTTTACCTCAGTATCGGCTTCGACTCTTTCCAGCATGTCCACGGTCGAAATGGAGGTTTTTTCAAACACCCATCTCGTGTTCTTGGCTCTCTTGATGTTTCTCGGGAGCGAAGTTTTCACCTCCTTACTTGGACTTCATCTCATGAGAGCCAAGAAAGCTAAAAATGGCCTGTCCCGCTCGAACGTCAGTTACCATACTGAGAATTTGGATGAGAATGAAAACTTAAATTTGAATATGAAAATAAAATGTATGAAAACATTGTCCTGCACGGTCTCGTGCTATCTTTTCGTGGCCCATGGGGCTGGCTTGGCCTTGATTTACATCTACTTGATATTAAACCCGGCCGCAAAAAAAGTTTTACAAACTAAAGGGATTAATCTGTCGACTTTTTCAATCTTCACGACGGTCTCAGCCATTTCCAACAGCGGTTTTACGCCGACGAACGAGAACATGGTGGCTTTCATGAAAAATCCAGGCCTTCTGCTCATTTTAGTCCCACAGCTCATGATGGGGAACATGCTGTATCCCATTATGTTACGCCTGATGATTTTGTTGATGGCGAAAACGACAAGAAGCAGAGAATATAATTATATTCTACAAAATTCTGGTGAATTGGGGTACGGGCACCTGATTCCTTGGCAGGACACTGTTTATCTGGGGATTACTGTATTTGGTTTAGTTGTTGTCCAGATGGCGGTTTTCTCGGCTCTGGAATGGAATTCCGAAGCAGTAGTTGGTGGCGGTTTGAGCGTTTACGAGAAGGTGGTCGGCATTTTCTTCCAGGTGGTGAATTCCAGGCACACGGGGGAAGTCGTTTTCGATCTATCGGCTGTTTCTCAAGCCGTCTTGCTCATGTTTGTCCTCATGATGTGAGTATCATCTTTCTTTTCTTTGGTTTAAATTTATTGTGTGAAATTTCACTTAGCATAACGTTTCTCAGTTCAACAGCAAAGGCTGCTGTCAGGAATTTGAAAATTCAACATGCAATGTCCATATCTGGTTGTGCTAAGTCATGATAATTGCACAGTTTATTAGTATATAATTATTTAGTACACGGCTAATCATGCGCATGTGTGTAGGAATTATATTGGAAGAGTTATGGTGAAAAAAGTATTAATTTATTGAAATATTTTTGGTCCTATAATTTCTAGTCATGCATTTATGTAAGGGTAAAATTGTAATTTAGTCTTGTTAGTTTGATTTAATGGCGTTTTTAGTCCTAAAAATCGAACATTTTGCTATTTGGTCCTATGATTTTAAAATTCAACGCAATTTCAGTCCTTAGGGACTGAAAATGCAACGATATGAAAATTAAAAGTACTCAAATTGCTAATAAAAACCTTTTGGATGAATTTTTTTATTAGCAATTTAAGTCCTGTAATTTTAAATTTTGTTGCAATATCAGTTCTAAATGACTGAAATTGCTGGAAAATATTAAATTACAGGATCAAAAGACAAAAAGTTAAAATCTTGAGACTAAAAATGCTACGTCGTTAAACCAACATGACTAAAAATGCAATTTTGCCTTATATAAGCATCATATGGAATAGTTCTCTCTCCCATTTTCATGAAGGCTAAATTGCATTTTTAATCTTGGTGATTTGACGCCATAGCATTTTTAGTTCTAAGATTTCGATATTTTGCCATTTGGTCATGTGATCCATTGAGGACCGTAATTGCAACAAATTTCAGAATTTATACTTTTTTTATTAGCAATTTAAGTCTTATATTGAAAATTTTGTTGTAATTTCAATTCTGCTGTTTAAAATTTTGTTAGAGTTTCATTCTTTCGATGACTGAAACTACATCAAAATATTAAATCATAGGTCTAAAAAGCAAAAGGTTGAAACATTTGGACTAAAATTGCTATAGTGATAAATCAATCTATATCTATACATATATAAAGAGACAACCTATTTAGCAAAATAGTAACAATGAAAGTCAACAACATTTATTACATTCTATTTTCGGCAGTTTTTTTTAATTATTCATAAAAAAATCAATCAGCTAAATGCACCATAAATTCATGAATTTGGTGAATTTAATTTAGGTAAATTTTCACTGATCCTTACAATTTGCAAAAGTTAAATGAAAAATCTCTTTTTTTTTATTAAATAAAATTATTACCACGAAATCGGAAATTTCGAATTAGGCAAAATACTATCACTAATATATTTTACTTATTGCAACAAATTAATTGTGTATTACAAAAATCAGAGTACATAGAAATCGGGTTAAATTATGTAAAATTCAGCATGACAATTTGTAAAGGTGAAAAATCTCTCATTTTTTATTAAAAAAATATGTTTACCATAAAATCGGGAATTTGAATTAGGCAAAATACTACAACATGTATGTTTACCTAATTGCAACAGATAATTTAAAAAAAAAAAGGCTTACATGTATGTTTACCTAATTGCAACAGATAATTTAAAAATCCCTTATCACTTAGCTATCACTTTCTTTAATTTGATTTTTTTAACATAAAATAGAGTCGGAATATTAGTTTGAAATTCAAATGAAATCGGATTAGAACATCCTAAAAATTTAGGTTTTATTTAATCCTCTAGAATACAAATTTGAAATATATTGTGTACACTTACAAAATGAATAATGATTTCATACACTTAAAAAATGTCATATATATCCTCCTAAATAACTAATTGGTTTATTTAAGCCATCTCGAATCTTAATATAAAAGTTAGATTTTTCTATTCCAATACATGCGTTTTACGTTCTTCCAGTCATCGAATCTAAATGTTCACCTTAATGAAACTAGCTCGTGCATCGCACGAGTATGAATAAAAAGGAAAAAAATGATACAAGTACATAATAAATGTACATAGAGATGTACATAACACTCAGATGGTGGGTGCCACTAAATGTGAGTGTTATGTATACCTATATACCTATAACATTTCTCGAATAAAAATTCAATTTAATAAATATTTTTGTTGCAGGTACCTCCCGCCTTATACATCATATCTGCCAATTGAGCAAGCGGAAAATACAGTCACAAGTAGAGGAGAAAAGAACACAAGAAGCAACTGCAAGGGATTCTTGGACAACCTTATCTTCTCACAACTCACTTATCTCTTCATATTCATTTTTCTCATTTGCCTCACAGAGAGGCATAAGATGAAAACTGACCCTCTCAACTTCAATGTGCTTAACATCGTTTTCGAGGTCGTCAGGTGGGTACCTCTAATATCCTCTGACTCGAACAAAATCAAAATAATAATAATAATAATAATAATAATAATAATAATAATAATAACAATAATAATAATAATAATAATTAAACGATGTGGACTCACTCGATTTTTTTTTTCTTTTAGTGCATATGGGAATGTTGGGTTCACGGTGGGTTACAGTTGCGAGAAGCAAATAAATCCCGATGCAAATTGTAAGGACGCTTGGTTCGGGTTTGTGGGAAAATGGAGCGATGTGGCAAAACTTATTCTTGCAATTGTGATGATTTTCGGGAGGTTGAAAAAATTCAACAAAAGAGGTGGTAGAGCTTGGAATCTCGCATAACATCGATCACGGCCTATTTATAGGAAATATTACGGTCCTGTTACGGAACCATTCCGCCGGAGTTTGTAACCCTTTGATCATCAAGTAACCGTCGGAGATAGTTGATCTAATGATTACAAACTCCGACGGAATGATACTGTAACGGGACCATGGTATCACCCCCTATTTATTACATGTATTGGTTGGTGCAGATGTATCGTGTGGCTTTCATGTAAATATTTTTGTACATAGGTAAAAGAAGTAAGCATGTTCTTATATAATAGTGAGAATGATTTCATGTGAGAATGATTTGTAATGAAATAAATAATAGTGATTCTGTATTATTGGATCCATCAAGTAAACGAGTTCAAACAAGAAGGAATCGGGCTTTTCAAGCCCTTAAAGCAAGTCTAATCGCTCTTTCAGAGCTAATGATCAAGCCAAACTTCGTTAGATGATAGTCAAACAAGATGTTACAATCTCGTAAATAAATGAACATAATATGGTCTAACAATCACATTTGTCGACTCATTAAGGATAATCAATTCACTTTAGTGGGTCCCACCCCAACCCACCTACCATATCCTTTCACTTACAAGCATACAAACACAAATCACTCTCATCTTCGCGCGCGCATGCGTACACACACAAAAAGCCTACACACATAACACACACACACACACACACAATCGTGACAATTTGCCACTAACCCCACAGCCTTCCGCCATCAGCCTGCCGTCGCGCCTTCATCGTCTGTCATCGGAGATGAATTCCACATAGGAACGAAAATCACACTACAACCTTTCATGATTGTTATTTAAATTATGTCTGGACTGGGAACAAATATTTATACTTTAAAAGGCACCGATAATGTGATTATTTCTATTCCGCACATCAAACCACATTATCTACAATGTATAATAAAGGAACTATGTTCGCATAAATAAACTACAAACATCAACTTGGCTAATGACACACATCTCATTCAAAATGGAATCGGGAGTAATCACAAAGTCGAGCTTCTACAGTATACTCCAACAACCTCTCACTTATACTTTAAAGATCTTGGCTTTTCTAAGTATACACTCTTTCAATATTATTTCTCAAAGAACTGTTGTCCTAACTTTCATACATCCGACTCTCAATCCCTCAATATGGTCATCATCTACTTTCTACAGAAAGCCACTTCTAAAAGTAACTACTTGGTCGTCTATTGATGTAACTAGACGAAAAAACATTCACCCCTTTTACGATTATTTGCAATGATCATATTGACACTATGTTATTACTTGTCTTATGAACTTGTGATTTTTTCCGTTTGCATCTGCACCAACTGTCATCACAGTCAAATTCTGATCTGACTTGGTTAAACAAAAATTTCACATTTCTACTCCAATAGAGATTCTTGGAGTCAAACATTTTCCATCGCTTGTTCTTCAGCCAACAATGTATGAAGTTTCTATTGTGGAATCTGTCAACGTTTACTGCTTGACATTCTTCCAAACTATTGTCTCCATCTCACAAGTAAACACAAATCCCGAGATAGATCTTGTTTATTGTTCACATCACATTAGAAATTAGAATCCTTTGTAATCCATGGGGTGCATATGGTTCGTTTGATAACCCTACATATTATCCTTAACCCAGTTATAGTCGTTTGATCATATGTTCTACCACGAACTAATGTGCCCATCTAGGATTACTTCGATATCTATTAACTATGCCCATGAGGATAATAGATATCAATCCTCATTTACTGCATTTCATATACTAGGCTTCCTATTGCCACACATAAGAGAATGTCTATGTGTCATGAATGCTAAGAATTAGTCTTATGAAAGTATATTGATAGATATGTTGGGATTAATCGCAAATTTTCTTTCTTGGGATCCTCGATCTCAAGAACATGTGTTGATTCTCCCAAATGCTTCACATCCAGCTGCTTGGATAACTATACCTCTGCTTCTGACAACATCGTCACACTGTCTCCAGTGATGAGAATGTCGTCTACGCACAGTACAAAAACCACCACGCTTTCATTGCGTTACACAACTCATTTGGTAAATGATCAAATCCATGAATTGGACTCATCAACCTAATGTACCAAAACTTACTTTAGTCCACTAATGGGCTGTTTTAGTTTACAGACAAATTGCTTTCATCCCTTTTCAATGAACAATTATGGGTGTTGGTGCATGGATATTTCCACAAGGCCTTCGGCTAAAAAAAAAAAAAAATCTTTATATCCACCTTGTCTAATCTCTAAACTCATATGAGAGGCAACAACCTAAATTCGTGCAGACTCACGTACGGATACTGGGGATAATTTAACTCATAATAGAACCCATTCTTTTCGAGTCTACTATTTCACAAGCAGCTTTGCTCTAAAATCTACACGATTTTACTTATAGATTTCGTGCAATGGCCTTTACGTCACTTGGTGGTTCCATAAGATCCCAGATCTGATTAAAATCTGCAACCCTTAATTAGATATCATTGACACATTGCTGAGATTTACATCCTTGTCTCGGAGATACTCATTTATAACCAGTGATCAATTCAAGTTTACTATAAACTAAGTCTAAAGACTTTTTCAAGAACATGAATTTCTTAGTCTCGTGTTCAATAGAGTCTAAGTTCAACGACTCTCTCATGGACACGAATCTTACAATGTTTCCTTACAACCCTCCCACTACAACGTGTACCTCATCGTATAACCAGGGATCAGTTTCACGTTCACTAGTTACCAAATTCCGAGACTTTCTAAAGAACATCAAACAAATGAACTGCCTTGCAACCCTCCCACTACGACGAAGTTCCTCCGTCAAAGGTGTATTGCTCATAACGCGTGTTGCAGTTTTATTGTGATATCACATTTGTACACGCGGTATCGAAGTCAAACTTCATCGTTATCTTTCCTTTTAAAAATTCTACAAATGGACCCGTGGGTTATTATTTAGTATTCCTCTATAAAATAGGAATTTATACTAATGATCACCTTCTGATTTTTAGTAATATAAAATAATCCACTTTTCTTGTTACTATAGAGTATTCCACAAACAGCTTAAATTCTGAAAACTTTTCTAATCCTATCAGTATCAACTTTCCAGCACATGTCGATTTGTCCCAATTCCGAATATGTTCCTGACTAGGCCTAATCATTGTCTACATTTCATTCAGAGTAATGACAACTGAATTAGATGGAACTATGTTCAGAACTTATCCTGCTATTTGCAGAACTCCAAAAATTAAAAGAGAAATTCCTAATAACTCATCATTGCCACAACCAATATACATTAGAGACATTTTCCTTCATTCTGTTATGATGTCCTGTTTATGTGAACTTTGTACAGTCTGCTGGAACTGAATCACAGCTTCCAATTAATATTTTCCAGATTTTTTAAAAAATGTATTTAGTCACAACGATTACAATGATACATTAACCTCTAGTCTTTTTATTACTCTCATTGTACTTCCTCAAAGTATTCAAGCTTATGGAACGTCACTTAAGGTGCCCGTCTCAAATAAATTTCTTGAAAAAAATATTCGAAACTGCTCTTTGTCAAACAAATTCATAAGACTACACAAATTGGATGTACAAATCCTAACATTATTTGGCTTCTAAACCCCTCAACTTTCAGAAGATCATTTTGGTCATTTTAGCCACTAAGTATAATTCATAGGTCTGATATTTTAAACCACTCCCAAATAACTCATGAGTTCGATAACTATCCACCTTTAAATTCTACTAACACTGTGGGCCCTCTACAGATGCCCAGCTCAAGGATGCCATTAGGTGCCAGCACCCAAACTTCAATTTTCTTTCAGAAGTGAAAAAAAAAATATTCTTTCTATTTGTAATAAAGTTGGTTATAGCTCCAGAAACCATATTGTGGAGCCCAGAGGTTATAGTGGAGGTTTTTGCTTTTATGGGATGACAAGATCCAAGTTATCAGTATTTATAGTACTAACTTTTTCATCACTGTGAATTTCACTCCTTCATCAAGTTCATCTGCTTCATTAGCCATCTTTGTTTACCACTGTTCAACGCCTTGCAATCAGTTCTTCTACTTGGCGAGGCATTCGGAAGACGAAAGGAATCTTGGGGATGGGGTTGCGTTGGCGTCTGGGCGATGACCTCGCATTCCTTAGGGATAGGCTCAGGGAACATAGCCCACTTCTGAAAGCAGCCAGAAACAAAAACCCAATGGACCACACCCATTGAGGAAAAAGAAAAATGGGGATCCAACTGGTGTATGTCAGGTGATTGGAATGACCTCCTTTTAACTTCAGAAAAGAAAGGTGGTAGAGTCAGATCAGAGGCTAGCCTTGCAAGCTTTAAGGCTTTTGTAGCTGCCATGGGTATACAAGAGATCACTTCTCAAGGACAACAGTTTACTTTGGGAAATAACAGAGATGATGAAGTATATGTGGAAGAGAAGTTGGATAGAACATTTGCATCTCTAGGGTGGCTAACATCTTTCCCAAACACTCAATCAACAAATCTGTTCAGTAACTCTTTTTACCACTACATGATTGTCCTCTCAACAGAAGTCAAAAGCCAATAGAAAAGTAGGAGGTTCTAATTTGAAAGAAGGTGGCTAAAGCAAGAAGGTTTGCATGATGTGGTTAAGCAGGCATGGGACTATAATGCAGGTGACACTCCCATATATTTAGTCAATGAGAAAATCAAAAAAGCTACAATGGCAGTTCTTCTTTGGAGCAGACACTTTAGAGCTCTCGGCAAGAAGAATATCTCTAACAATTTTTAAGCTTGGAGCATATAAAGCAGGAGGGAGGTGATAGAAATTGACATAAATGGGATACACTGAAGAAAGAGCTAGATGAAGCTTCTATGGCTGAAGGAAGGAGACAAAAACTCAAAGTATTTTCATGCTTATACTCTCGAAAGAAGAAAATGCAATGCTATAGAACGACTTCTCAATGTCAATAGTCAGATGAGTGAAGATCAGAAAGAAATTGAGGGCCTAGTTATCGCATACTTCTACAATTTGTACACATCCCAGGGGTCATCTAATGGATTTATGATACACTGAAGAAAGATCTAGATGAAGCTTCTATGGCTGAAGGAAGGAGACAAAAACTCAAAGTTTTTCATGCTTATACTCTCCAAAGAAGAAAATGCAATGCTATAGAACGACTTCTCAATGACAATAATCAGATGAGTGAAGATCAGAAAGAAATTGAGGGCATAGTTATTGCATACTTCTCCAATTTGTACACATCCCAGGGGTCATTTAATGGACATACTTTCTTGCCTCCCATCCCAACCAGTGTCACAGATAATATAAATAAAGAGTTGCTCTCTCATGTTCTTGAAACTGATATCATGAAAGCCTTGTTTAGCATGCACCCTGAAAAATCTCCAGGTGAGGATGGCATGTCTGCCCTATTTTACTAGCACTTTTGGCCGATTGTTAAGGATGATATTTGTTCAGCTGTTCAAAGCTTCTTCTCCTCTAGTCAAATGCTAAGGTACTGGAAACATACTCTAGTTACTTTGGTGCCTAAGTGTGAAAATCTTACTTCTCTTACTCAGTTCAGGCCTATAAGTCTATGTGTTGTTTCTACAAAATAATCTCTAAAATCATTACATTGAGACTCAGAAATTGCCTTTGCTCATGCATTTCAGAAACTCAGGCTGCTTTTTTTCCTAGTAGGCAGTTGTTAGACAATGTAGTAATAGCACATGAGGCCTTTTATTTTCTATCTAGGCACAGAAGTGGGAAAAGTTGTTTCATAGCATTGAAATTAAATATGACAAAAGCAATTGACAGACTTGAATGGAAAAGTGTTCAGCTGACTATGATAAAAATGGGGTTTCATCCTACCTTTGTCAAATGGGTCATGGCTTGTATTTTCTTTTCTTCATTTTCCTTCAATATTAAAGGCATGCCTCGTGGATACATTATTGCTAGCAGGGGCATTAGACAGGGGGATCCTCTATTCCCCTATCTATTCATAATTATATCTGAACTGTTGTCTGCAAGATTGCAATCTGATGCTTCAAGAGGAGGTTTTAAGGTCTAAAAGTTGCAAGAGGTGGTCCTGAGAGCATTCATCTATCATTTGCGGATGACCTGTTGATTTTTTGTAAGGCTGTGACTTTTCAAGCATATAAGCTTATGCTTATCTTGCATGACTATTATCTCTTTACTGGACGGCAGGTAAACTTAGAAAAGTCTACCATTTATTTCAGCAATAGTACACCACTTCAAGTGCGGTCTTTGTGCTGTCAGCAGATCCATGGTATCAAATTACACTTCTCATCCAGATACCTTGGATTACCTCTGGGTATTGGAAAATCAAAAAGATAAGCTTTTTCGTATGTTCTTGATGTAGTCAAGAGCAGAATTCAAAGCTGGAAAAACAAGTGGCTATCCTCAGCTAGAAAGGAAGTGCTTACTAAAGGTGTAGTCAATGCGCTTCCTGTTTTTTCCGTGTCTTGCTTTGTGCTTCCTAAAAGCCTTTGCAAAGATATTGTAAGTGTTTGTGCAGGGTCCTGGTGGAGTAAGGGGGAAAATTGCAGTAAAGGGATTCACTGGAAAAGGTTGGGACCACTTGACTATGCCTAAATCCCATGGTGTTCTTGGCTTCCAAGAAATTCAACCTTTTAATCTGGCCCTTATTGCAAAACAAATTTGGAGGCTCTTAACTCAGTCTGACAAGGTTAGCAGGATCCTTAAAGCTAAATACTACCCAGATTTTTCTATTTTTGCTGCCAAGAAGAAGAACAATGCTTCATGGCTCTGGCACAATTGGCTTAAGGTTAGGGACAATTGGGGCCAATGGATGATGTCTGTTGTCAGAAATGGTAAGAGCACTAGAATTGTGGAGGATTTCTGGATTCCAAATTTAAATGTGAAAAGAATGTCTTTTAAACCTGGTGCAGGCTTAAACCTGGTGTTAGTTAAAGACCTGCTTCTTCCTGATGGCAGTGCATGGGATAACCACATCCTTAGGCAAAATTTCTCTCATGAGGTTTGCTCAGCCATTATGCATATCAACTCTATTAATCCAGATGCTGATGATATGTGGATATGGACTACAGGAAAAAAGAGCTCTTTCTCTGTTTCTAAAGCTTACTCCATTCTTATTCAACAGAAGCTCTAAAAAATGGACATAGCTAAAAGCAGCAATGCTATTATCAAAGATCAGCAGGTAAGAAACAGACTGTGGAAACTCAAAGTTAAGGGTAAAATTAAGCATTTTATCTGGAAATGTGTTCTGGTATTTTGCCTGTAGGAGTGAATCTGCTGAAGAATAGTTTAGATATTGATCCTATTTGCAAGGTCTGTGGGTTAGCTGAAGAAACCACAGAACATGCTCTTTTTTTCTGCTCTAAGGCTCAGCTTGTTTGGAAGATATCACCTGTGCAGTGGGAAGGACCTACAGGTCTGGACACAGTAAAAGATTGGTGGTGGCATATCTCAGTTCTAAATCACAAGGATATTTCGTAAGCCAGAATTCAACTTTGTACTTACATTCTCTGGTGGCTCGGGAAATCCGGAAATCTTTGGATTTCTGAAGGTTCTTCAAGACCGGCCCATCTCATTGTTGCTGCAGCTATTTCAGACTGGCAAGAATTTGAGGAGGTGAACCGACTTTCATCAGTGGAAGTCTAGTTGCTATTTCCTTTTTTCTGTATTTTCTTCTATTGATATTGGGAACTTAAGATTCAGTTGATGTAATAACTGTTTAAGTTCCATTGGTTGTACTTTTGTAGTTTATTTAGGCCACCTGCGTGTGGTTCTCTCTCATTTTGGCTTTAGACTTGGTCTGCTCTGTATTTAAAATGAAGTTTGGTTTTTTCTTATGAGTACTTGTATCGTTCTGAAAAAAAAAAACGACTAACACTAAAATTTTCAAAAACTAGATGTCAAATAGTGTATGATTCATTTATTGAAGAACTTTTCTTCTTATTTGCTTTAGTTGATGTGTTACTTATTTCATTTAGTGTATTGTGATATATTTTGATTCCTTGAGTTTACAAATTGTCTACTGCACCAACCCCCCCCC
>CACSLK010020742.1:17164491-17175864 GCA_902706635.1 Striga hermonthica | reverse complement strand
GTATAGGCAAAGATGTCAGTGAACTCCCTAACCAGATCGATCAGCCTCGACCGAATAGGCTCCTCCAGGTCCTTTCCGATTCTGAATTCCTCTCTTCACACCCCCCGATCATCTGAATCTCCTCAACTTTCTCCTCCTGGCTGGATATTCATTTTCTCCTTACCCTTCTCCATTCTCTGTTTATTCTCTTTTGACCTCGACCCACCTGGTCGATTAACCTCTTCCCCCTTCGACTTGGCCTGCCTCTTCGCCAGGTGCTTGTTATTACTCACCGTTGTTTGATAGCAGCTCCTTGAAGTGAGTTGATCCCCGGCAATCTCCCCTATGTTTTCGCCCACAGGATACTTGATCGTCATGTGGTACGTGGATACGACCGCCTGGAACGCATTTAAGCTCGTCCGGCCCATAATGATGTTATAAGATGATTCAGCTCCTACGACCACAAACCTCACCATGCGTACCTTCCTCAGCTCTCCTGCTCCCAATGCCATCGGCAAGCTTATCTCTCCCATCGACATCACCTCTCCTCCATTAAAACCATAAAGTGCCGTGGTCACCGGTTTCAACTCTATATTCAACTCCTTATTAATTTGCACAAAACAGTCATAGAAAATCACGTCTACCGAACTTCCGGTATCAATAAACACCCTCTATACGTCAAAGCCTGCAACCTCCGCGGTTATCACCAACGCATCGTTGTGCGGTAGGACCACTCCCTTGGCATCCTCCGCCTAAAAACTTATCACCGGCATATGAGCCATAATCCCCACCTCCTCTCTTTTCCTCTTCACAGCTCGAGCATGCTTCTTCATGGCCCTGTTCGAGTCACCGTCCGTTGGCCCTCCAGAAATCATGTAAATTGTCCCTCTCTTTATCAGGGCTTCTCCTCCCTGGCCTCCTTTATCTCCATCTCTTCTCGGCTTTTTTGCTCGACCACCTCGGCCCTCTCCGTCATCTCCTTCTTCATCACTATCACTCTTTTTCTCCAAATCATCCCGACACCTTCTCTTTCCTTTTTCTTTCGCCCTATCATGATACACAAACTCTTTCAAATGTCCTGCTCGAATCAACCTTCCAATCTCATCCTTCAAATTTTTGCAGCTCTCTGTGGTATGGCCGTAATCTCGATGAAATCGACAATATATATCCGATTTGGGTCGAGTCGGGCCTGTGAACCTTGTCTTCAGCCACGTCACATCCTCGGTCGACAACTTATGCTCCATAGCCTCGAGTACCTCTATCAAATCTTTCATCAAGGGTGTAAAATTATGATACCTCTGTCTCTCGAACAACAATGGCCTTCCCTGCCACCTATCGTCCCTTTTCTCTTGCTTAGAATCTCGACCTGCCCTTCTGGGTGATATCTTTTTCGAACCACTCCTCTTGGGCGAACTTTTCTTCCGCGACCTCCCTCTTGGTGGACTTTGCTCCTTCTTTGGCTCTGGTCGAGCCGACCCTTCCAACTTTGCAAACTCTACCTCTATTTCCTTCAAATTAATATACTTCCTGCAACACTTCAAGACCTCCTCATATGATCGAGCAGGGGTCTTTGCCAGGGAAGTTCGGCAAGGCCCTGCTCGATGACTTCTTATCAATCCTCCCGCCTTCACCACATCTGAGGCCGAGTGCACCTCCAATCATGTCTGATTATATCAAGCAACATACTTCAACAATGACTCCTTCTCTCCCTGTCTCATTGCCATCAACGTCAAATACGTTTTCTCATGCGCCACCGCACTCGAATATTAATTGGTAAGCTTTCTGGCAAAATCCTGAAAATACAAAATCGACCCAGAGGGTAACTGATGAAACCAGTCAAGTGCTCCTCCGAGCAAAGTCTACAGAAACGCCCTGCAACAAACAGAATCAGAATATCCATGCATCACAGCCATATTCTTAAAGGTCCTCACATGCCTCGACGGGCAGAAGACCCGTCATACACCAAGTTGGTCTTTTTAAAATTATTCGGCAAAGGAGCAGCGAGAATCTCCCCCGAAAAAGGATGTCCTCGAGCTCCCCTCTCTGGCCTCCCTTCCACCTTGTCCTGCAACTGGCGCAACTGCTCCGCCATCCTCTCCATCGCCCAATCTCTTCTAACTCCTCCCTCTCCATAACTGGATACATCCTCATCTTGGTTTTCGGCCACCGTGGTCGGCGCAGTGGTGGCATGAGATGTGTGGCTCGTAACTTGCTACACCGCCTGCGCCGCCACGACCGCCGCTATCTTCTGCATCTCCTCTCGGGTCATCGTCACCATTTGCTGATCGGGAGCTTGTACAACTGCCTGTGGTGGGGTTCCTCCCTGCGCCATCGCTCTTCCTTGCACCAGTGCCGGATTCAGTGGTGGCGGCGGTGGCATCGCCACCGCGGCTGCTGCGCGAGCTTTCTGGGCGCGACTGGATCCGACGCCTACTCTAGGGATCACCGTCGACGCTCCCACACCCTGGAGGACTGGTGTAGGAGTGACCGAAGTTTGCGAAAGGCCAGAGAAACTCGGAGGAGGGCCTTGTCCAATCGGCCTGGTCGTCATCCAAGCGTCGTCGAACGTCGACTGCAAGTTAGTTCTGGCAATTCCGTCCGCCATAGCTGAGCTTCAAACACAACCTTTCGAACAAGAGTCCCACAGACGGCGCCAATAATGCAAGTGTGAGCGTCCTGGTCCGGTTTGGGACGAATCGATCTTTGTCCTCGCCGGTAGAATGCCAGAACCTGCAAGTAACTTTCACACTGGGGGTTGTGTCCGGTGAAGAGCCTCCGATGCTTAAGTTAGTATGTGTATGAGTATACTGAAGTGAAGAATGAATAGAATGTGTCAAGGGAAAAAGGCTCACCCCCTTTATATAGGGGTGAGATACATTCCCTAATAGCTGCCCGGATGAGGATGAGCTGGCTGCCCAAGCTACCCGTCCATACTCTGACATGCCGCACACATGTCAGAGGTGGCGCAGGGCGTTGGGAGCTGTCAGAGGTGGTTATCACTATCACCCAATATATCATTGACACGTGTCCTCCTGCACATGGGGTGAATATTCTCCTGGAATTTGGTTGGAGTCTCTTACATGCGCCTGTGACTAGGACGATCTTTGGAGTGTTGAGTCCGCAAGATGCTCGACCTGCTGAGGTCGATATGGTTGCTCGATCGTTGGTTTGGTCGAGCGAAGGGTTGGTCGACTATTTGACCGGTCGACAATTTATTTTGCTTAATCTTCTCATTGCTCGACTCGATTCACTCATGATGTGACCTCTCCGTCCGGTTCAGCAGACCGGTCTAGCTTGGGGTATATAATATCCTATATCAACCGGCAATTCGACCCGTCAGGACTTGCACTTCCCTGATGCTTCTTGGTGGTGCCATGTCGAGTATGGCCCTCAATTGTTCCTTGTTCACCTCAATTCCCCGCTCCGTGACCACGTAACCTAAAAATCGTCCCGCTTTTACTCCAAAGGCGCACTTTCTTGGGTTCAACTTCATACCAAACGCTCTAAGGGTTTTGAATGTTTCCCTTAAATCGTCTGGGTGTGAAGTCGAAGATTTACTCTTCACTAAGATGTCATCGACAAATACTTCCATATTTTGCCCGATCCGTGGTTTAAACATGCGATCCATCAATCGCTGGTAGGTGGATCCCGCATTCTTGAGCCCAAGGGGCATGAGGACATAACAATATGTCCATTTTCTTCTCACGAAGCTAACTTTTCTTTGATCCTCGGGGGCCAGAAGAATTTGATGATACACCTGGGATGCATCCATCATACTCAGTAGCTCGCAACCAACCGTGGAGTCGATTATATGATCAATTCTCGGCAAAGGATAATGATCTTTTGGACATGTCAAGTTCAAGTCACGAAAGTCGATGCACACGCGCCATTTGTTCAATGCATTCCTCACCATCATAGTGTTGGATATCCACTCGGGTAATTAGATCTCTTTGATGTGTTTGGCTTTCAGCAACTTGTCAACCTCGAATTCAATTGCTTTATCGATCTCGGCTCTATGATGCCTAAGTCGCTGTTAGAAAAGTTTTTTGAGGGGGCATTGAGTTTATGTTCTATGACCTCCGGGGCGATTCCCGTTAACTCTTCAGGAGAGAAAGAGAATATGTCTCTGAATTCCTTCAAAAACTCCACCAACTGTTTTCTTAACTTACCCTCCAACTCTCTCCCGACCTTGGTGGTTTGGTCCTCCTTCTCCCCGATTTGGATTTCCATCAGTTCTCCATGTGGCTCGAGGTCACTCTTCCTTGGCCTCTTTTCACTCGACATCAGCGTTTTTCCATCTTTGATTTCAGCTCGCTGGTTAGTTTTTATCGCGATCTGATAGCATGTTCTCAACAACTTCTGGTCCCTTCGAGCCTCTCCCACTTGATTTCTGACGGGAAACTTCAACTTCTTATGGTAAAATGACACTACTGCTTGAAAGGCATTGAGCGCTGGCCTTCCGAGGATCACGTCATAAGCCGACTCGACGTCGACCACAACAAACCGTACCATTTTCACCTTCCTAAAGTCGCCCTCCCCCAGGACGATAGCGAGCATGGTTTCTCCCAAGGGTGCGATCTCTGATCCATTGAATCCGAAGAGTGACGTGTGTAGTGATGTGAGCTGGATGTCAAGCTCCATCCTTTTGAGGCATTCGTAAAAAAAACACATTTAATGAGCTTCATGTGTCGACAAACACTCTTTTAACTTCACACCCCGACAATTGGGCTGTTATCATTAAGGAATCGTTGTGCGGCCTTTCGACATCCCCCACATCAGCGGGCCCAAAATTCATCATTGGGTCATTCTCTTCAACTTGTTTCACCTCGACCTTCGCATATCACCCTTGATCATACGCCTTCCTTGCCCGATTAGAGTCTCCATCTTTCGACCCTCGAAAGATCATATAAATTATTCCCTTCTTCGGGGGGAGCTCCTCCTTCTCAGGTGATCTCGCCCTTTTGCGAGGACTTTTACTCCTTTCTCTCCTTCGACTCGACCTCTCACGATCCTTATATATAAATTCTTTCAAATGGACAGCTCTTATCAACCTCTCGATCTCGTCTTTAAGATGTCTGCAATCGTCAGTGTTATGCCCATTATCTTTGTGGAATCGACAATACATGTTGCTTTTGGGCTTCGTTGGTCCGTCCTTCCTCGTCTTGGGCCATCTCACAATGTTGTCATGAATCTCCCTCTCAATGACTTCTAGAATCCTAGCATGGGGAGCCGCGAGAGGAGTGTAATGAATCGACCTCCAACTCCTAGATCGCTCTTCTCTTTCTGCTCGTGGGGACCCCTTTCTCTCCCCAGTCGAGGAACTCTTTTTTTTTCTTATCCTGAGAGTCAGTTTTAGCCGCCCAACCTACAAGAAGTCAACCTTCTACTTCCTCAACATTCATGTACTTCACACATCTCCCCAGTACTTCATCGAACGTTCTACCCGAGTGATTTTCCAAAGAATTCCTGCACAAACCTGGCAGCAACCGTCGAGTCAACCCTCCTGCTTTTATTTCCTCCGACGACCTGGGCACATCGACGCACGCACGCGTATATCTTGCCATAATCTCGCAGCACCTTTTTTCTGTTGAAGGCCCATCAAGGTTATATACGACTTCTCTTGAGGTTTAACACTTGCGAATTGGTTGAGGAAACTCGAGTTGAATCCATCAAAGTCCTTGATAGCTCCCGATGGTAGTTGATGGAACCAATCCTGGGCAGATCCTTGCAAGGTTGTCAGGAAAGCTCGACATTGCACTACGTCATTATAACGATGCAGTACTGCCATATTCCCGAAACTCCTCAAGTGTCGAGATGGATTGGTCGACCCGTTGTAACTTATGTTTAAATCACCGAAACCATGTGGTAGGTCGGCATCCAAAATGTGCTGTGAGAACGGATGTCCTTTTGAACCCCCAATTTTTCTCCCCGACCGGGCCTGTAGGTCGCGAACTTTGGCCAACAACTACTCCAGTGTCTCGTCTCACGCTTGCGGGTTAACAACACTGATGGAGGATGATTTCTCTTCCGCCCTCCTGTTATGCCTCTCATTGGACTGAGCCTATTGTTCACGCTTGAAATTTGGTTGCTCGATCCTCAGTGGCTCGACCCTAGGTAGATCGACCCTGGGTTGCTCGGTCTGAGTCTGCTTCTGTTGAGCTGCTACAGCTTCCGCTATCATCTTTTGCAATTCACTTCTCGTCATTGTCATTGTTTGCTCCTCAACACGAGGTTGTGCAAGTGTCTACTCCAGCACCTTCTGGATTTGTTTTCCCTCACGTCGAGATATCCCCGTTTGCTCTCATCCTTCATTTGGATTGGGGTTTTGACTTGCTCCTACTAGGGTCAACACCTGCAGCTTCACTCCGGGTGGACTAATGGGCGTTTCTCCACCCAGATTTACTCCCAGAGGTGGAAGTCCTCCAAACGGTGGTAGTCCCAACACTTGTATCACCGGAGGTCTATGGGTGGAGAGAGGTGGTGGTCTTCTATCCATCCAAGCCCCCCTAAACTCCTCATTCAAGTTCCTCTGCAAACCTTCGTTCTCAGCCATCAGAGACAGATCGGAGCTAGGTGCAAAGCTCTTAATTCCTTCAAGAAATTCCCACAGAAGGCGCCAAAATGATGGGTCTACTCTCAAATCTAGAGTGAACCGGTGGAAACAAGCCCAGATCTGCCTAAATTACTTTAGAACTGCTGCTGGACAGCGAGAATGTCTACAAAAACTCAACGCCGGAAATGTTTCCGGCGTAGAGCCTCTGACGCTCAATTCAGTGTATAAAAAGGATGAAGAAAGGCTGCTCTGAGAGAGCAGCTATGGAGGGGAGTATGGAATGAATGGAAGAAGTAGGGGTTTAGGGCTACCTCTTCTCCTTTATACTAGAGGGAAAACGTACCTAAGATACCTGAAATGCCCCAAGTCGGTGGACCTAAAAGGTCCAAATCTCCTTGGTCGATTCATCTCCCCTCATTGCCGAGTCATACCAAGATTGCTTCTTATCCATGAGAGGGCAAGACGTTCCAAGGAATGTATCAAGTGTGTGGAGTCGTCAGTATGCCTTACGACTCGAGTTACGAGGAGTCGACCTCAAGTACAGACAATTCATCCTAGGATCTGGTTCAACGGGTATACTTTCACTACTTAGGAAGATGTTGACCTTGTACCGGTTGACTTCTAGACGTCGAGTTGTACAAAGTCGACTTCAAGACATCGATTGGTATCAGATCTCACCATCACATGATGAAGAGTCAACTACGAAGAAGTCGACTTGGGGATGTCGATGTCCATATGTTGAGGTGTAGGCGGTTTCACCTGTTCTCCATTCGAGTAGAGCCTTTGGGCCGATATGTCTTTATATGGCTATATCAGCAATGATTCACTAGTTTTTCATATTTGAAGCCAACGGTAACTGCTTGATCATCTAATCTAATATGTTCACATCTGGGGAGTGCCTCATTCACATCAACTGTTACCACCAGACGCATAAGTCGCCCTCCATGGCAACCAGCTCCCACGACAACCACATTGTTTACTCTTTTAAAAACCCCTCCTATTTTCAGACCAACTTCCGTACTCAACCAATTAAGCGACACGTTGAATACTTGCACCCAGAAATTAAGCTCTGAGAAGATATTGTGGGTGGTGGATATCCCATTCCTCCACTCTGCCAGAACCAAATATTTTTTGTCAAAATCCAGTTAGTACCTTTAGCCACACGAACGAGATCGTCCCTGCTCTAGATAATAAATGGGAAATAGTTTGGTCCCAATTCTTTAATCTCCATTGCCTGTTGTAATCGCCAAATATAAAAAACAGAACGCCATATCCCAAATTAGCTAGCTCTTTTGTCCCCGTAACTTTGCCAAATAAGCTGCGATGGCATTCCTCGTCGCTAATTTTTATGTCGCCCTTAGCAATATCAATAATAATATTTCCGCGGTCTGATAAAGAAACCACGCGTAGTCGATGGGCCATACCATCTTCCTGCCCAACGCATTGGGAGGAACCCATGCTCGAACCCTAATAAACTGAGCCAGAAAATGATGGCTTAAAAAGAAGCTAAAACAAAGGGGAAAAGGAAGATAAGAGAGAGGAAGGGGGCTGAGAAAAGAAACTAGCTAGAAACCACTCAAAATCACACCGATTGTTACGCTCTCCATGAGAGAATTGTTATGTTCTCCATGAGAGAATGATTTTTTTCGAGCGCGTGGACATTTGTTTATGACTTTATGTATTGCATAAGTTTAATTTCAGACTGTTCGGACTCATGTAGTTTATTTTCCAGCTTCCACATGCTAGACATTCCATACATTAAGTATGCATGTATAATTCCACCTTGATCCTGCAAAGGGATCAATTTTCCAGTAATAGACGGCATGCATCAAGTATTTTAAGTTATTCATGTGCATGTAGAATTCTATCATTGATCCCAAGGGGTCCATTTTATTAAACGACATGCATATAGATTCAGATTCAGAATAAAGATTTAAGTTAAAGATTTAGATTCAAGATAGAGATTTTGATAACCAGTTAGATTAAAGTAGTAGCACTCCCGCATTTAAGTTAAAGTGTTTTCGAAAATTAAGTCAGAGTTTTCGAAACCAAAATGAAAAAAAATATTCCGTTTTACATCAGTTCTAGATAGTAGTATACGGGGTGTTACGCGCCTCTTCGCAATCCATATTTTAGAAGCATAGCTTTTATAAATAACTTAACTTAACTTGGTAAATTAATTACTAACTTAAATAATTTTTTTTACCTTAAGGTTCTTGACTTAGTGAAAATTTTCTTAATTTTGGAACTCTTGGCTAAAGGTGGTTTAAAGCTCGAAAAGCGGTTTTTCGAACTAAAAATTAAGGTCCAGCTTGAAAATAAGTTCACATTATTAAAATGGCTCAGGGCTCGTGGTTCGATGCCGACAAGGTCTGGCTGGCTGGGCACGGCTCAGGTCTGATTGTTGCTTGCTCCATACTGCTAGTGCTAGTGTAGCCTGACTGCGGTTGACACTGGTCGTCAGGGCAAAGAGGCTGCAGGTCGCTCAGGGCGCTCTGCTGCACGACGCGGCCAGGCGCCCCCAGTGCTGCGGTTGGCTCCACGCGCGCTAGCTCGCGATATGGGACTACGGCTACTGAAGGTCTAAGGTCATTCACACTGGCACAGGTGATCGCGCGCACGCTGTGCTGTTGGGCAGTCACGATTCGCTAGCGTCGCGCGTTGTCTGGGAGCTGTAAGGACGACGCGCGCGCGTGGGAGTTAGCAACTGCGGCACTACGTGAAGCGTTTGGTGCACTGCTTCACGAAACGCTGCACGCTTGTACACGAAGCACTTGCGGTGATGCGTGGCCAGTGCCTGGCACCAACCTTGTGCTGTTGTTCGCTCGGCACATGCGACGTTCGGGGCTGATAAAATGCCTGAAGCACGGAGACTTACGACCAGTCTTTAAAACAGGTTTTTAAAGCGGAAACAAAAAGCTTCAAACATGGTTTTTTGGTACAAACACAAGGTCCAACACAAAAATACAAAATCCAATTTTTTTTTTTTCCAAGGCAACTTCAAGGCATTTGACGACGTAATTTTCAGCGAAAAAAGCAAATATTTTTAAACATGACAAGGCATAAAAATGCATGGATCAAGGCCAACATCTCAAGGCATAGGAGAGTCCAAAATTTCATCAAATGTTTTACAACCTTAAGCACATTTCCTCATCTTCTGTTTGAAATAAAAATAAAGGAGGATTAATTGAATCTATATTCCTTCTAGGATCTACAAGTAAGAGAAAAGAAAGGGATTCGGATTGGGGGCTTCGGCAACTCACGTGCTCAGCTACTTCGCTCGAAGGTCTCCTCGGGGGCAGGGTCTCTATTGCATGGACGACCTAAGGTGGCTAACTGCATGCTCCCAGCGAGGCGCGGTTGCGGCTTCTCGACAAGGCGGCTTGTGGTAGTTGTGGTTGTCTTTGTGTGCTCGACTGTTGGGTTTGCTCGCGGTTGCACTGCATGGCGGTGATAGGAAGGGTTTTTTAAGGAAAATTAAGTGTTCTTTGAGGGAGTATTTATTGTTCAGATGTTGCTATGATTCCAAAAAATGAGAGGAAAATTGATCAAGAAAAGTCTTGAGGGAGGGGAAGATAATGAAAGAGGATGATGATCACCCTTTTCTTTCTTGTAGTTGATTTGAGGATAATTTGGAGTTCATGGGAGCTAATGGGAGTCTATAGGAAGGTGTTGAGGGAAGAGATCATACCAAAAATTGATCTAAAGGATTTGAATTTTAAAACTCAAAGAGGAGACAAAATTTTGCACAAGAGGGCCGGATTTTGTTGGCACGAGGCCCGAGTTTATTGGGCTTAAAGGGCCGAAACAATTTGGGTTTTGCTTGGTAAAATTTGGCTAGACCAAGGCTTACAAGATTGGTTTTAATTGAACACCCAAAATTTGAACGATTTTTCTTGACAAAAGAATTGCCGAAACTTGGAATAATTTAAGTAGACGAGAACATATACCTGTTGGGTTCTGTAAGGAACGTCAAACAACATACACAATATTGAACTTATCGAAGTAAATCCTAATGCAGTGGAATCTATAGTTAGGATATGGACGTTTACCTTTTAAAATTTTTGCCGACTCTAAGACGATGTAGAGTACTGATGATGTAGTTCGTCTGAACACCACAATTTAATGGGCGGATAGATTTGGCCTTTAGTTGATTCTAATCGACACATCAAATGGACTTTGGTCGCACGGTGACTCGGCCTCGGTGTTGGGGTGCAGCGGGGGGCTCAGTTGTAGGCGTCAATCGCGGGTGGACAGTAGACGCGCGTCGGGCGCTGGGCGTGACGTGCGGGCCACTGGGCTACGCGGACAGGCGCTGGCAGTGAGCACGTGCGCGTCGGGCGCTGGCGGGACTCCTAAGCCTACGCGGACTGGGTGCTGGCATCTGGGGTCACGCGAACGTGCAATTCGCATCTCCTGGGCGCGCAAGGAATAGCGTGCACGTTACGGACGGACGTTGTGATGAAGATCGTGTGCTCTAATTGCCGATAAGCCATGAATACGCGCCTTGAATCGTCGATTGGTGTTTCTCTAGCCACAGCCGCGCCTATTGAAACGAATAAAAGCAATAGAAATCTAAAAGAAATCTAAGACACAGTGTTTAAACATAAGTTCGGATTTTTATTGATAAACTGAATGATGAAAAATAACATGGGGAATGACCTTTATATAGGCACCAATTATATTTAATCCTAATCTACCTAGGAAATTATTAAACCAATAAATTAAGTATCCTAATTAAGCTAGAAATCATAAAGCTAGATGGCAACTAAATCTCTTGGTGTGCACTCCAAGTAACTCTCTCTCTCCCTTGCTCTCGACCGCTTTACATGCACCGCCCC
>CACSLK010020742.1:17121592-17156952 GCA_902706635.1 Striga hermonthica | reverse complement strand
TCGCTCCTCGGAGGGACGTCATGCTGCCGTGGTTGCTGCTGCTGGAACGCCCAAAGTACCTCTTCTAAGTGCTGCTCGAGTCGTGCCAAGGCGGCGTTGGTGTTGCTTTGGCCTTCATCGAGCGATCCAAGCCTTCCTTCCATAACTTCGCTCATGCTTCGCATTTGGACATCAAGATTATCGATCTTGTCCTTCATGTCTTTATTGGCCATTGCTTTCTTCTCTTGCCTCCGCTCTTTGCTTTGTAGACTCGTGTTGACGATGAAATATATATATATATATATATATATTTTGGTAGGGGGACGAAAAAAATAAGAGAAAAAGAAAGAGAATGGGGTAGAAGAAAAACACACGATCTAACACCTTTCAATGAAAGCACCAATGATGAAGATCGTGTGTTCCGATTGCCGATAAGCCACGAATCCGCGCCTTGAATCGACGATAGGTGTTTCTCTAGCCACATCCGCGCCTATTGAAAATAATAAAATTCCAATAGAAATCTAAAAGAAATCTAAGACAAAGTGTTTGAACAAATGTTCATATTTTTATTGATAAACTGAATGATGAAAAATAAAATGGGGAATGGCCTTTATATAGGCACCAATTATATCTAATCCTAATCTACCTAGGGAATTAATAAAGTAATAAAATATTAAGTATCCTAATTAAGCTATAAATCATAAAGCTAGATGGCAACTAAATCTCTTGGTGTGCACTCCAAGTAACTCTCTCTCTCCCTTGCTCTTGGCCGCCTTCCACGCACCGCCCAACCGCCCTGCCTAAGCCCACGAGGACTAGGCGCGCGCCGAAATAGCTCGCGCGTGTTGCGTCACCAGGCGTGCGGCGCACGCATGCGCCTCCCGCGTCCTCCGCGCGCGCGTGCTCCTCAATCTCTCCGCACGACTCGAGGCATGAGGTCTCGCGTGCGCATGCCTCCCCCGCGCGCGCGCTCGCCAAGCCCGTGCTTTGCACGTCTTCACCAGTCGCCCGCTCCACTGCTGCGCCTACCGCTCGTGCATCCGCGCATGTGCCATTTTCGCTTGCCCCGCGCGCACTACACCCCAGTGCGCGCACTTTCGCCGTCTCTCGCGCTTGCCTTTTGCGTGCATGGTAGGCGCGACTTGAGGCGTTCTTGAGTTGCCTAGACACTTCTGCATCACGCTGGGACTACGTGATCGGTGATGGACAGTAGAGACGCGTAGGGCGTGAGAGCAGGCGGCGCTGGGAGCTCGCAGGTGTCGCTAGGTGTCGCTGGCATGGCGTGGCGGGGCGCGACTGCGAGCGACAGCTTCCGGTTGCGATCATCTGTGCCTGGACGACTTCCGACGGCAACGAGATTTTCCGGCGATAACTTACGGCGGCGGACGGCGGAAAGGTGATGATGATGACCGAAAAATATATATATTAGAGGCTCAATATATTGTACCAAAAATCCTTCTAATGGAGTACCTAAACACCTACTTTGATCAAACTTGGTGGAGCGTTTAATCGAATCTCCCTAACTCTCGAACGATGATATTTCTCGCGCGTATGTAGGGGAGAAAATCGACCAACACCATTATCATACAAGAGGTTAGGACTTGGTGTATTTATAGGCTCCATTATGGACCTTAAGGAGGTGCTAAATATGGGTTTATCTCATTTAGGCCTAGGAATCCTAATTATATTCCAATACTAATTTAATGTAGGAAGGAGATCTCCTACTAATCTCCATCTTCTAGAAAACTCTTTAGCCTCCTAACACTACAGAGAATCCTAGTAGGAATACCTTTCGTAATTAAATTAGTAATCATGGAATATAATTATTTTTTAATTTAGGAAGCCTAATTCTACTCCAATTAATTATTTAATGTAGTAAATATATTTCCTACTAATCTCCACCTTCTAGAAGACTCATTAGTCTCCTAATCCCAAGAGAAAATTCCAGTAGGAATTATATTCTCCTAATTAAATTAATTAATATAGAATAAAATTAATTCCTATTTAAATGGAATAAAATATTAAAACATCTCACTAGAGTAATATTAATGCTCCCTCCATTTAGCCACTATTTTACAATAAATTTGAGCCTCCATGATTAAATAATATTAATTTGATTGATCGATTTACCTCCCATGTTTAAGATATAACATCCGTTGATTAATTAACATACTGAAAAAATAATTAATCAACTTCTTATTCATTTCCGAAATAAGCACCACTCAGAACCTTAACCATAATGTCAGACAATCGTCTACCTGCAGGGTTTAACATAATGTAAAGTCATGTGCTCATTTCGGGGACATCATCAATCCAGCGCATTGGAGCATAGTCACCATAAATAATTTATAATAGCACATCATATAATTATTCTTACTTACCAAAATACCTCGTATGTCATCCTAATAAAATAGGAATCACTTGGTAGACCAAATAAATAAGAAATAAAAATATATGCCTATTTTACATTATCTTACAGCTTAAGAGAACGCATCAATCACCAAAGGTCTAGGTTACAACAACGATCAGTGAGTCTCATAACCTTATCCTTCCGTGGTCCTGTTCAACACTTAACATAAGTGCTAGTGTAATTCTTCACTCAAAGACCAACTAATCAAGAATAGTCTTTTTCCAAGAGGGGTCTCACTGCCTGTCTAGACTGTGAACGAATAGTTTAGTGTTATAAGAAACCAATAGGTTGTCTTTCTGTTCGAAACACTTCGAACCACACTATCTTAATATAAGACATGGAGTAAGATTTGCATAAATAAAAAACTGCAATCATAAATACTTTGACTGAAACATGATGGCCAGATCAAAATGAAATTGATAGAATCTGCAAAACATAGCTTTTACAGCATACCTCTAACAATCTCCCACTTATGCTTAATAAGCTCATGGCTATACAAACTAACCATAATTTCTTTCAATCTAATTCTCAAAGACTAGTCTACTATGTCGCCCTAACATCTGACTCCCATTCCTTCTACGTGTCTTGTAAAGACTTTCGTCGGTAGGCTCTTCGTAGGAAGATCTGCTAGGTTGTCCTCTGACTGTATCTTGGCAACAACGACTTCTTCTCGTCCAACGATTTCTCGTAACAGGTGGTACTTGCACTCTATGTGTTTACTTTCTTTATGAGTTCGTGGCTTCTTTGAATTTGCTACTGCTCCGCTGTTATAACCGAATACTGGAATCGCAGCGGGCAAACTTGGTACCACATCAAGGTCGAGGAGAAAATTCCTAAGCCAGACAGCTTCTTTTGCTGCCTCTGAGGCTGCTACATACTCAGCCTCCATGGTTGAGTCTGGCACGCATTTCTGCTTGACACTCCTCCATACTATGGCTCCTCCTCCTAAAGTAAACACAAACCCTGAGGTTGACTTGCTTTCGTCTCGGTCTGCCTGGAAAGTCAGAATCGGTGTAACCCAACGGAAGTAATTCATCTGCCTAGTAAATCAACATGTACTCCTTAGTCCTTCGTAGGTACTTGAGTATATGCTTTACCGCAGACCAATGTTCTGGTCCTTGATTACTCTGATATCTTGCTACCATGCACAAGACATAACAAATATCAGGTCGCGTGCACAACATCGCATACATGAGGCTTCCTACTGCCGATGCATAAGGAACTGCCTTCATGTCCTCTACCTCTTGAGGTGTCTTCGGGGACATCTTCTTAGATAGAGGTATTCCATGCCGACAGGGTAAATCCCCTTTCTTGGAATTCTGCATGTTGAAACGCTTTAGGACAGTGTCTATGTATGTGGATTGGGATAGGCACAACTTTCTCTTCTCTCGGTCCCGAATGACCTTGATTCCGAGAATATGTCCTACGTTTCCCAAATCCTTCATATCAAACTGCTTGAATAACCATACCTTTACGTCTGATAACATCTTCACATTGTTTCCAATGACAAGAATATCATCCACATACAGCACTAAAAACACCACCACGTTTCCATCACTTTTCGTGTACATACAGTGCTCATGCGGACATTGGGTTAATCCATACGATTGGACAACCTCGTCAAAACGAGTGTCCCAAGACCTCGAAGCCTGCTTCAGCCTGTAAATGGACCTTTTCAGCTTGCAGACCAGATGCTCTTGGCCCTTTGCAATGAATCCTTCTGGTTGCTGCATATAGATGTCCTCGTCCAAATTTCCGTTCAGGAAAGCGGTCTTAACATCCATTTGCCAAATCTCATAATCCATATGAGAGGCTACAACCAAAAGAATTCAGATGGATTTGAGCATGGCTACCGGCGAAAAGGTTTCCTCATAATCGATCCCTTCTTTCTGAGTGTACCCTTTCGCAACAAGCCTAGCTTTGAAGGTCCCTACCTTCCCATATGCTCCTCTCTTTCTCTTATAGACCCACTTGAATCCGATGGCGCGAACTCCACTGGGTGGCTCTACAAGATCCCAGACCTGATTAGAGTCCATTGACCCTATTTCAGATTTCATCGCCTTTTGCCAAGACTCTGCGTCGTGATCTTGGAGTGCCTCATTGTATGTCCATGGGTCGGATTCAAGAACGTCCGGGACGTCAGAAGACTCTTCCAGACCCATGAACCGTTTGGGCTGTTGGACAACCCTCCCACTACGACGAGGTACTACCTGCTCAGGTGCATCATCAGCAATGCGTGTTGCAGTACTTTGTGGTGTAACATCTAGCGCACTCGGTATTGAAGTACTCACTCCCTTTAACTCATCGAGGACATGTCGACTACTGGCTTATGATATAGAGCAAGTCTTCTTCCAAGAACCTAGCATTCGTGCTAACGATCACTTTCTAGTCCTCGAGACTATAAAATAGACCACCTTTCGTTTCCTTAGGATATCCCACAAACAGCCTTACTTCTAATCTCGGTTCCAACTTATCAGTATCGGCTCTCAGCACGTATGCTGGACTACCCCAAATCCTGGATGTTTTAGAATGTACTCTATTCAGAATGTATATCGTTGTTTCTAGAGCATATCCCCAAAACGAATCTTGTAACGTACTATAACTCATCATTGCCCTAACCATTTCCATAAGAGACCTATTCCTCCATTCTGCTACGCCATTCTGCTGAGCGCAGTCAGCTGGGACGTAATCCCATTATCCGTCAAGTAGTTCCTAAATTCATTCGAGAGATATTCGCCACCACGATCTGATCGTAGTGACTTGATACTTTTTTCCTAAGTGCTTCTCCACAACAGCCTTATACTCTAAGAACTTCTCAAAGCATTCAGACTTGCGGTGCAGAAGGAAAATGTACCCATATCTCGAGTAACCATCGATAAACGTAACGAAGTACTCGAAATCACCTCTCACTTGAACACTCCTAGGACCACATAGATCAGAATGAACTAGCCCTAACACATCTTCGTTTCTATGCCCCTTTGAATAAAAAACCCTCTTAGTCATTTTGCCTTCCAGGCAAGACTCACAAGTTGGAAAAGCCTCGACTTCTAACGACCCCAAGGGCCCGTCTGCTACCAACCTTTGAATCCTCCTAAGGATAATATGACCAAGTCTTAGATGCCAAAGGTTTGTTTCGTTCATTTTGAAAGGTTCCTTTCTCTTATTTAGATTAGATGATGAATTAAGTAATTGTTTCTGTTGCAGTGGAGATGACTTAGATTCTAGAATGTACAAATTATCAACTAATGAACCAGAACAAATGAACTTTTTGCCAAAATAAATAACAACTTTATTATCAAAAGTAGCAGAAAAACCGTTCATAAACAACTTAGAAACAGAAATCAAATTCTTTCTAAAACTAGAAACATAATGACAATCTTTCAAAACTAGAAACCTATCTAAGCCAAAATTCAAATAGACGTCTCCCACTGCAACTGCTGACGCTCTACTAGCATCGCCCAAGTAGATGGTAAACTTCTCCTTCCCTATATCGCTTGGTTTCCTGGAACCTCTACATTAAATTGCAGACATGATCAGTGGCTCATGTATCTACACACCAGGTACTGGTAGATAACGCCACTAAACATGTTTCAATGACTAAAGAAAAAGGTATACCTTTATCGAACTTCTTGAGGAGAGGTCAGTCTGCCTTCCAGTGTCCTTTCTGCTGGCATTTGTGGCACTTGCCTTTTGGCTTCTTCACGTTTTGTCAAGGTTGCGCATCATTCATGACTGCTTTGCCCTTTCCTGCGGACTTCTTCCTCTTCCTGCCCTTAGGAGCCTTAGAAGTGGAAGTTTCTTCCCGCTGGGCCACCATAGCTTGGTTCTTCTGACGCAACAGGCCCTCTGTCGACTGAAGTTCAGCAATAAGTTTTGGAAGAGTCATCAACATCTTGTTCATGTTGTAATTCAAAATGAATTGCTCGAAACTCTTCGGTAGAGACTAGAGCACTATATCGACCTAGGTTTCCCCATCAATAAAAGCACCAAGAACCTCCAACTCATTCAACTGGGCCATCATAGCAAGAACATGTTCCCTTACGGGAGTGCCCTCGCGCATGGTCATGTTCATCAGAACCCTCATGGCTTCTTGTCGGGCAGCCCGCGACTGATGACCAAATAACTTCTTGAGATTGAGGAGCATCTCTGCTGCAGTGTTCATAGACTAATGTTGATGTTGAAGTACATTTGACAAAGATGCCAAGATGTAACACTTCGCCATCTCGTCAGCATTTTTCCACCGAGCATACGCCTCTTTCTCTTGGTCTGGTGCATTGTCAGCAGGCACATCCGGACAAGCCTCAACAGTAGCAAATTTGTACCCCTTAGCAGTTAACACAATATCCAAGTTCCTTTTCCAGTCAATATAATTGGGACCAACAAGTTTGTTTTTTTTTGAGAATTACGGACGACGGATTGAAAGACATTTTCGAATTCCTGGGATCATGCAAACATAGTCTTTACTCAGTCAAGTAGTTTTGAATTTAAACATCAAATATTGATCCCATGTAACAATATTCAAATAAATTCACCAACACCTCACAACACCTAATCCCCGCAGGCCACGGAGTGTGGACGTATACGGTTCAAACATTCACAAGAGGAGGGATAAATCCCATTAGCTTAACATACTGTCGAGCAATACTTAACTAATAGTCGGTCTCATCTTTTGGCCAGCGCAATTAACTTGTAAAAGATTAAAAACGACCTTATCCTTTGGGACTATCGCAATTATTTTCACTTTAAGTGTAACCCATTAATTGGTACTAAGTTTACTACCAAAATTATACGTCCACCTTTGGGTGACCCGTACGCTTTTGAAATAGCTCACTATAACCATCCCAAAGGAGATCTGTCCTTATGAACTGTGAAATAAGACTTCCTTTGGGCTAGAATTAAATCGCTTCACTGACAAACCTATAATGGAGGCATTAGATGTCATTTATTTCAACCCATTACACACTTAATATAATATTTATTTTAGGGATTTTCAAAAACATGTTCGATTTTGCACATAAGCAATCACATAAAACATGCATGATTAATGAGCAATAGTAAACTAGGAATTATAATCCAACTATCATGGCCATTAATCAATCTGTAACGTTACGGAGAAAACACAATCCTGTCCTTGTTGAGTGTGTCCTCCGATTCAGGCATTGGAACTCCCCTTTCGCAGTGACTCTCATTGAATTGGTCGTCTCCGGGAAAGTCTCCATTGGATCATCACCATGGCATCCAGGTACGCATTTATCGCCTCGCCCCGTCAAGGTTGGTCCACGTCCGCCGGATCAATAATGAATAATATAAAAAACAATTACATAATTCATCCTATGACCCACGCAGAAGACGTACATGAGTTTCTATGAAAGCAATAAACTTTGCGGTGTCCCACCGCGCGAATAACTTATTAGAAGCATTCACCAACCAAAAAAAATCCTCGACATGTGCAAGGCTTTAAAAACAACATACATTCAACATGAATTAAAATCCATACATATGGGCCATAATAGTCGGATTCGAAATAACCTGCAAAAACTTATTGCAATTTCTAATCTACTATGTCGTTGCGTCCGTACGCACATAATTCATGTAAACAGGCAAAGTCCAAATTCAAATTGTGCACGAGGTTGAATTAAACCTGGTCTCTGATACCAGTTGTTGGGTTCTGTAAGGAACGTCAAACAACATGCACAGTATTGAACTTATCGAAATAAAACCTAACGCAGCGGAATCTATAGTTAGGATATGGACGTTTACCTTTTAAATATTTTGCTGACTCTGAGACGATATAGAGTACCATTGATGTAGTTCGTCTGAACACCACAATCTAATGGGCGAATAGATTTGGCCTTTAGTCGATTCTAATTGACACGTCAAACGGACTTCGGTCGCATGGTGGCTCGGTCACAGTCGTCGGTCGCGGGTGGACAACAGACGCGCGTCCAGCGCTGGGCGTGACGTGCGAGTCGCTGGGCTACGCGGACAGGTGCTGGCAGTGAGCGCGTGCGCATCGGGTGCTGGCGGGACTCCTAAGCCTACGCGGACTGGGTGCTGGCGTCTGGGGTCACGCGGGCATGCAATTCGCGTCTCCTGTGCCGCAAGAAATAGCGTGCGCGTAGCGGACGGATGCTGGGACTACGCGATCGGCGATGGACAACAGAGACGCGGAGGGCGTGCGAGCAGGCGGCGCTGGGAGCTCGAAGGTGTCGCTGGGTGTCGCTGGCGTGGCCTGGCGAGGCGCGACTGCGAGCGGCAGCTTCCGGTTGCGATCGGCTGTGCCTGGCTGACTTCCGGCGACAACAGGATTTTCCGGCGATAACTCATGGCGGCGGATGGCGGAAAGGTGATGATGATGACCGAAAAATATATATATTAGAGGCTCAATATACTGTACCAAAAAGCCTTCTAATGGATTACTTTAACACCTACTTCGATCAAACTTGGTGTAGCGTTTAATCAAATCTTCCTAACTATTGAACGATGATATTTCTCGCGCGTATGTAGGGGAGAAAATCGGCCAACACCATAATCATACAAGAGGTTGGAACTTGTTGTATTTATAGGCTCCATTAGGGACCTTAAGGAGGTGCTAAATATGGGCTTATCCCATTTAGGCTTAGGAATCCTAATTCTACTCCATTACTAATTTAATGTAGGAAGAAGATCTCCTACTAATCTCCATCTTCTAGAAGACTCCTTAGTCTCTTAACACTAGAGAAGACCCTAGTAGAAATACATTTCCTAATTAAATTAATAATCATGGAATAAAATTAATTCCTAATTTAGAAAGCCTAATTCTACTCCAATTAATTATTTAGTGTAGGAAATATATTTCCTACTAATCTCCATCTTCTAGAAGACTCATTAGTCTCATAATCCCAAGAGAAAATTCTAGTAGGAATTTTATACTCCTAATTAAATTAATTAATATGGAATAAAATTAATTCTTATTTAAATGAAATTAAATAATAAAACATCCCACTAGAGTAATATTATTACTCCCCCCATTTAGCCACTATTTTACCAATAAAATTTAGCCTCCATGATTAAATAATATTAATCCGATTTATCTATTTACCTCCCTATGTTTAAGGTATAACGTTCGTTGATTAATTAAATTACTAACAAAATAATTAATCAACTTCTTATTCATTTCCAAAATTAGTACCACTCAGAACCTTAACCATTATGTCAGACAATCGTCTACCTGTAGGGTTTAACATAATGTACATTCTTGAGCTCATTTCGGGGACGTCATCAATCCAACACACTGGAACATAGTGACCATAAATAATTTTATAATTGCACATCATATAATTATTCTTACTTACCAAAATACCTCGTATGTCATCCTAATAAATCAATCACAGAAGGTCTAGGTTACAACAACGATCAGTGAGTCTCATAACCTTAACCTTCTGTGGTACTGTTCAACACTTAACATAAGTGCTAGTGTAATTCTTCAGTCAAAGATCAACTGAATCAAGAATACACTACAGTCTTTTTACAAGAGGGGTCTCACTGCCTGTCTAGACTGTGAACGAATAGTTTAGTCTTATAAGGAACCGATAGGTGATATTTCTGTTCAAAACACTTCGAACCACACTATCTCAATATAAGACATGGAGTATCATTTGCATAAATAAATAAACTGCAATCATAAATACTTTGACTGAAACATGATGGCCAGATCAAAGTAGAATTGATAGAATCTGCAAAATATAACTTTTACAACATACCTGTAACAATACCTAAATTATTTGACTTATTGGATTCAATAGATAAGGACATCTAAATAATTTTGTTGAATTTGTTTAAATAAGTTGGGCTTATAGAAATAAATAGATATGCAATGCAAATGCATGAATGAAAAAAATGAGTTGTCTCTTACAAATCAAATGGAGCACTACATCCGCCTACGTGATGCGCCCAACACCTACGTGAATAGTGCGAGGAAGTGCCTACTCCTGAACGCGGTTGAATGCGGTGGTTCTCGGTTGGTTGTGCGGTTAGTCCTGCCAAGGTCGCCGATGGTCGCCATACTTCCGGGAACTTTGTCAGTCGTCGTCGCCGATGGTTGCCAGACTTCCCGAATATGGGTCTAACTAACTATGGGCCAAGCCAACTCCGCTCAAATTTGAATAATATTTCAGTCCACTAAAAAAATATAACTGCACTCCATATTTAGCTCACAAATTACATTTGAGGCTCCAAAATAATTACCCGATTTACCTCACCATATTTAAGATAAATGTTCATCAATTACTGACAATATAATTAATTGATTTCTTGAACCGAGACCAATACCACTCAAAACTTTATTATAATATCAGAAGAAATTCTATTGACCAGGTTTAACATAATTATCCTTGATTAGCTCCTCTCGGGGACATCATCAGACTATCCCACACGGTAATCGTAAGTATTCGAACAACACACCATACCCATAGCATTATTACTTAATACACGAAGGCTACTGATCCTGCATAATGGATCTCGCTTTTGTGAATCAAAGTAGCAACTATTGTATGCGCGTGGTTGTTTATTTCTTACGGGTTAAGAGTAAGCATGAATTATTCATGTCCTAGTTCGTTTACAACGACAAATATAAAATGAATGAATTGTTCCTCTTAAAAAGCGTTCAAGGTACAAATTGCACTAGTGTAAGTAATCAGTCAAGACAAAATGTACAATTCACACTACAATGTTCATGATGGGTTATTCCATCTAGATTGTGAACCAAATATTCATGTCTTATAAGTAACCAATATGTGATCTTCTGTCTCATCTGTTATTGGCCACAATATCTAAATGGTAAACATACATTAAACAAGATTCTTATTAAAAAAGAATAGTGTAAATATCATTTAAAGCAACGCTTTCAATATACACTAACAAAGAATGCAACTTTCCCATTAACATGACATATAATTCGTCCATATAAGCTAGGCCGATCTTCGTCGCCAAAATAAGGTGGAATCCGGCGAGAATAAGGTGGAATCCGGCCAACTCGTCGTTCATTGAACATTAATTGCTGGATTTATTGTTTTACTGTCCCATTTGTCTTGTCAAAATGAAAAGAAGTTGTTCTATTTTGCAATTGGCCACAAGTTAATCGGCAGAAAATGATATCTTGACATATTTTAATTGAAAGAGAGAGGGAGACGAGGTTATTCTAACCTTTATCAAAACATAATAAAATAATGTGTAGATTACAAGAAAGTTTAATGGAGGAAATATTAGTTTACAAAATCATATGCATGTGGTGAGTAATGTTGGTAAGTGGTACATCATATCAGATATAAGAGCACCAAAAAAGGTCATTAATGACTGGTGATTGCCACACGTATATTATTTTTATATGCATGATACAAATATTTAACAAAAAAAAAATAATAACGAAGATAACAAAATTTAAAACTATCGTTCTCTCTCTTTCCAAGTGCACAAAAAAAGGTCATTATATGATTGGTGATAGATAGAAATTATTTTATATGCATAAAAGATCTCGAATTGTGATAATAAATATAGAATTTTGTTAACAAACTTGATCTGATTGTAATAACAAATCGAAGATTTTAACAAATCTGTGCTTTTGTTAAAAAAAAAAAATCGATCTGATTGTAATAACAAATCTCGGATTATGATAACAAATATCAGATTTTGATAACAATTTTTTTAAAATATAGGTTTTTTTATAACACAGTTCATAGTTATTTACACACAATATATTGTCGATAATATTTGAAATTTCTTTTGGTAACAAATTTCAAAATTTTTTTGGATTGTTCGGTGTTAAATATATTGCAGAAAGATCTCGAAATTTGATAAATGATACATATCAAATAAAAATGTTATTTTCCACTCAATCCAAAAAGTCTTACCAAATTATATTGTAACACACTCCATTAATTTCAGTAAACATCATGTCACATTGAAATGACACATAATTTTCAAAATAAAAAAATAATTGTTGACTTACTAATATAAGCAATATTCAATGGGCCTCACATGTCACCAATTTAATTGGATTTTGGTAACAAATTTGATCGGATTTTGATAACAAATCTCGGATTTTGGTAACAAATTTGATCTGATTGTGACAACAATTCTCGGATTGTGATAACAAATCTCAGATTTTGATAACAAATCTTTTAAAATATGGGTTTTTTTTTGTAACACATGTACTTCATAGTTATTTACACAAAATATATTTTGTCGTTAATATTTGAGATTTCTCTTGGTAACAAATTTCACAATTTTTTTGGATTGTTTAGAGTTAAATATTGCATAAAAAACCTCGAGATTGATAAATGATACATATCAAAATAAACATATTATTTTTTCAATTCAAAAAATCTTACCAAATTAAATTCTAATAAACTCAATTAATTCTGGTAATCATTATGTCACATTGATATGACACATTAGAAATGCTCCCCTACCCACGGTGGGCACATGATAATATGCCCACCGCGTAGGTGGCATGCACTCATTGGTGATGTTAATATGTTTAAATAAATACATCACCAATAAGTGCATGCCACCTACGCGGTGGGCATATTAACATGTGCCCACCGTGGGTAGGTGAGCATTTCTCTATGACACATAATCTTCAATAATCGACAAAATCTGAGACACATGTAACACGTTCAACATTTATTTTTTTTGTTATTTTCTTTTTATAAAAAACGGATAACCTTTTTTTTCTAAGTTGATCGTAATCACTTTATTTAGGAAAATAAATTATTCTCAGCTTAAAAACCTGATGTAAATCAGTTTTTAAATTCCCGTGCGGGGCATATGTCACATACACAAATGTCTATATAACCATCACCAACATTGAACCAAAAACATTTTATAAACAATACATCCCACAAAACATATATTTTTACAAGTTGTTTTTCAATACATTCAAAATGACATTGAATTTTGGAGTAATCATGGATATCAAACAATAATTTTTTCTATTGAAACCTAATTTTTTTCTTCCCAAAAAAATCACCGTCGTCTTTGTCCCTTATCCTGCAATCTGAGCACCTCCTCAGCGTCTGACCGGCTTCGCCGGTGGTCAGCCCTCCACCGTTTCTCTCATACCCTGTTCGTGCACCTCTCTCCGGCGCTATAGATGAGGGGTTTGGGAGGCTAGGTATTTCATGTCTCCAAACTCTGGTCTCGGTTTTCCGATGTCCGACCTCTATGGTAGTTCTGAGAGAGTTTGTCGTCGGGGCTGGGAGTGGCATGGGTGGCTTGTGGCGTTCCGGTCGGATTAGGGTGGTCGGGGCTGAGGCACTTTTCTTGCCCCCGTTTCTATCTCTGCTCCCTGGTGTGAGATCGGAGAGAAGGCCGGTGCACGGGTCCTGGTCATTGGTGTTGGCCGGACCTGGTGTAGCGGCAGTGTGGGGTGGCGAAGTTGCTTGTCCTCAGTTGTGGCTAGTCCTAGCCGGTGGTCGTTCGTAGCTGCAGGTGCTCGGGAGCCTTTCTATCTCTTTCCCCTTGTCCTCTGATTCTGGGTTCGGGGTTACCGATGTTTCCGGACTCGGCTAGTAGTATTGGCTGTTTTCGGAGCATTGGTGGTGTGGGGGCAAAAATTCAAAATTAGTCCTATAATTTGGCCACTGTCCAAAAAACCACCCCTATATTGACCACTGTCAATTTAGATCCTATAATTTGTCGATTTCATCAATTTTGGTCCTTTTTTATCCGTACCCCAGATTAAAAAGTGACGTGGCATGAAAAAAGGACCAAAATTGATGAAAACGACAAATTATAGTACCTAAATTGAAAGTGGTCAAAATAGGGGTGATTTTTTGGTCAGTGACCAAGTTATAGGACCAATTTCGAAATTTTGTCGTGGTGTGGGGAGTGACATTGTGTCTCGGTCGGTGGATTGGCGGTCGGCCTTTGGGTGCGGTTCAAGGCTCGAGTTGTTGTCTCAGCTAGGCTTTAGGCAGTTTCGGGGTCAGTTCTTTAGTTGCGGACCTTTCTTGGGGCCGTCTTTTGTCCACTTGGCTTTGCTTGTCCGAGCTGCTGAGGGAGGATTTTGTTTCTACTTTGCTTTGCATTTTTAGTTTTAGTGTTTCGTTGTTTGTGTCGTCTGTGTCTGTATGTGTCTCATATTCGTTATTGTGTTTTAGGTCTGGTCTTTTGGCCTCAGTTAGCCGAGTGTGTAATTTATTATCCTGTTGGGACCGAACACTCCGGCATTATCCTGTTGGGGCCATTTTTAGTGTTCTTGTGTCTTTTTGTGTGTTCTCGAGTATTACCCTGTTGGGGTCGGGCTCTAGGCGGTCTTTAATCTGTCCTCTCATTTTATGTAGTTGTTGGCTGGTTGTATTCAGCCGTTGGTTGTTTGTTTTCAGTTGAGGGTTGTTTCCATTGTACATTTGTGCCTTTTATATAAAATTCCTATCGGTTCGACAAAAGAAAAAAATGGATATCAAACAATATTGTCGTTTATAAATCGACGATGGGTAACTGGAGGATCATTATCAAAGGTCAAACCAACATTCTCAAGTGGAAAAGGAACTTCCTACGTGTCGTTTTGAATTTAGGAACTTTCTATCTATAATGGATGTTCATAATGTTGATGAAGCCATGTTGTTTGGTACTGAAGTGAAATAGATTTCACCCGGGCTCCTTCAACTCGACCGGCCTCCATACCTACAAAGAACCCAACGCCGGGGGTGGCCCTGATGTCGGGCCTCCGATGCCTAAGTCATCGCTCCATCAAGAGAGAGAAAGTGTAGTAAAAAAATGAGTAGAGAATCAGAGAATGAGGTACCTTGGCCCCCTTTTATAGGGGGAGTGTACCTTTTGTGCCCAAGTTGGGCTTGACCCCTATCGTTGGGCTTAGATATCTTAGTGGGTTTATCCTCCAATATGTATCTGCTTTATCCATTAAACCGGGTTCACTATAATATCCTATATCATCTAGTCCCCCCACTCTGGTCGAGTAAGCATGACTCGATCCAAGAGTGAAAATTCCTCTTCGGATTGTTTCCGTCGACCTGCCACTGAGGTTACCATTTGAATAAATCTTTGACCACCAAATAGTTATCAATCCTCCAAGTGAGCATCGGGACCCCAAATGAATATCGAATGACCACTAATATAAAATATCGAGTGACCCACCACTGGGGTCGAACACCGAGAATCGAGAGACCGTTTAGGTCGAAAGTCGAGAATCGAGAGACCATTGAGGTAGAAAACCAAAAATTGAGCATCGAGAGACCGTTGAGGTCGAAAGCCGAGAACCGAGAATGGAGAGACCTGCCTCTGAGGTCGAACGCCGAGAATCGAGAATCGAGAGACCTGCCTCTGAGGTCGAACGCCGAGAATCGAGAATCGAGAGACCTGCCTCTGAGGTTGAACGCCGAGAATCGAGNNNCCTGCCTCTGAGGTCAAACGCCGAGAATCGAGAATCGAGAGATCTGCCTCTGAGGTCGAACGCCGAGAATCGAGAATCGAAAGACCTGCCTCTGAGGTCGAACTCCAAAAATGAAGAATCAAGAGACCTGCCTCAGAGGTCCAACGCCGAGAATCGGGAATCGAGAGACCTGCCTCTAAGGTGGAACGCCGAGAATCGAGAATTGAGAGACCTGCCTCTGAGGTCGAATGCCGAGAATCAAGAATCAAGAGACCTGCCTCTGAGGTCGAACGCCGAGAATCGAGAATCAAGAGACCTGCCTCTGAGGTCGAACGCCGAGAATGAAGAATCGAGAGACCTGCCTCTGAGGTCGAACGTCGAGAATCAGGAATCGAGAGACCTGCCTCTGAGGTCGAACGCCGAGAATCAAGAATCGAGAGACCTGCCTCTGAGGTCGAACGCCGAGAATCGAGAATCGAGAGACCTACCTCTGAGGGTAAAAGCCGAGAATCGAGAATAGAGAGACCTGCCTCATAGGTCGAAAACCAAAAATCGAGCATCGAGAGACCGTTGAGGTCAAAAAACAAGAACTGAATGACCACTCTCTGAAGTCTTGAATTTGAAAATTTGAATTTACATCTGTTGTGTTTCGGTCACCATGTTCGAGCTCTCTTATAATACCTCGAGCTCTCTTATACCACCTCGTCCTATCGCCCCTCAGTTCAAAAGTTAAAATTCAAGCCTGTTGTATACTCCTGCTCGTGACGGAATGAATCCCATTTCCTGCCTTTAAAGTCGAAAAATCAATTCGACAAAACCAAGATAAAACGCAATCAACCTGCTCATGATGGAATGAATCCCATCTCCCTTCCTTTAAAGTCAAATAATCAATTCGACAAAACCAAGATAAAACGCAATCAACCTGCTCATGACGGAATGAATCCCATCTCCTTTCCTTGAAAGTCGAAAAATCAATTCGACAAAACCAATATAAAACGCAATCAACCTGCTCGTGACGGAATGAATCCCATCTCCCTGCCTTAGAAGTCAAAAAATCAATTCGACAAAACCAAGCTAAAATGCAATCAACGTGCTCGTGCAGTAATGAATACCATCGACCTACCACCGAGGTCTGCTCGATCTATCTGTAATGAATCACTGAGTTTGCTCGAAATGAGCCTCCTCTACCTGCCACACTACTCGAACTATCCATAACGAGTTTGATTGACCTTCCACTGCTCAACATATCCAGTAACGCATTTGATCGACCCGCCACTGAGGTCGAAATCACAAATAGAACATAACCAAACCACATAAAACCCTCTATTTGCTCAAATTATCCCCAATAAACGCCCGCCACTGCTCGAGCCATCATGAATACAATCGACCTGTCACTTCCCTTGAAGTCGAGAAATGAATTCGACAAAATCAAAACCATGTAAAGATCTTCGACCTGCTTCTGAGGTCTGCAATAAGCTCCATATCTTCAACGACCCAACATCATAATCGACCACCCAGCCCGGAGGCCTTAGTCATGGTGGATTTTTTGTCTTCGAACACATGACCACCCTCGAAGGAGTGGTCGATACATGCGACCACCCAGCCCGGAGGCCTTAGTCATGGTGGATTTTTTGTCTTCGAACTCATGCCCACCTCGAAGGAGTGGTCGATACATGCGACCACCTAGCCCGGAGGCCTTAGTCATGGTGGATTTTTTTATCTTCGAACTGATCGAACACTTCGACCTTCCGCTGAAGTCGACAACAAAACATACCAAACACCACGAGATAGAATAGTAATCGATCATTCTCATTAGCCTCATCAAATGCATAGTTATATCGAACAAAATAAAATAAATCAAGTATATTTTTTGACCTCCCTTTCATGTTTGTTCATGACGACCTGTGTTGTCGTTCACTTCCCATTGTCCACTCTTCACTGCAACCATGCAGTGTACGTAGATAGCCAATCCTCTTGTTTCTGTATTTTCCTCAGCAAGAATTCAACAATTTCATTAGTCGTAATTTATCCACATCATCCCATTTGCAATATCGATAGCAACATGACAAGATATTAATAAATCAAGGCAATCACATTGGTCCACATGGTTTTATACCACACCTCAATTTACATGAAAACTACTTTAACACGGTATGCAATCACGAAAAAAACCAACTTCCCCATATCGAGCTCCGTAGTCATGACGACTCGAAACTGGCCAGCCTGAAGGACTTAGTCATGCCAGATTTTTGTTCAAGCCTCCACAAACACCTCATTTTCGGCATTTTGTTAGTCACCTTGATAATAATCCTAAACATATCCATATACACCACAATCTAGCAACATTTCGCCCAGAATATCCAAAGAAAATAAACATTTCTCCAAAAAAAAGTATGCTAAAAGACTCAATGTTTCAATAAATTGCGATGGTCGAACTTGACCGCTCACAAGAGTTTATACTTGAAGTTCGATAATGCCACTATCATACCTCTCCAAAAGAGAACGATTCTGCCTTTGAAATTACCATCGACGATTGGCGCTATCGTTTATTTTGTCCTTGAAACTCTCCAGCTTGTCTACCATAGCTTGTCCCGACTCATGTTGTTTCGTTGTTTCCTCAACAAGAATTCACAGAGATATCATTATCCACATTATATTCATGTCATCAATTTTGCAATGCTCCATGCAAGACAAACAATGGATCAAATACAAAAATCACCATCTCCTCGATTTAAAACATATTCAATAACATACAAAATTCACACTTTCACATGAAAATCCAAAGCAGAGGCTCCAGATATATCAAGATATCGAATCATATAAATTTAATCCATCTCCTCGAGTTCATCGATAAGTGCACCAAAAACACGATAAACACAATCCTAAAGTATCCTCAATTCAAAATCACGCCCCTCATTTATTTTCAATAAAATATATCAACGATCAAATCAAATAATCCCTTGAGCTAATCAGATAATCATGCACAAATAAATCCAATAATTCCTCGATAAAATCAAATGTATCCACGCACAAATCAAATAATCTCTGGAACAATCAAATAATACCTTCTCTAATAAATCAAACAATTGCCTCAAATAAGTCAAATAATTTTCACGAAAAAATTGCATAATCTCCACGAAGTAATCAAATAAGCTCCATGATAAATCAAATAATACTCCACAAATAACTCCAATAAGCTCCATGATAAATCAAATAATCCTTCATAAATAAATCAAATATTTTCTTGAACGAGTCAAATAATTCCCCTCAGCCAAATCCAATAATGCTTCACAAATTAGTCAAATAATCCTCACGAATATGTCAAATAGTCTCCTCGAATAAATCACATAATTCCTCAAACGAATCAAATAATTCTCCTCAAATATATCAACTAATACCTCCTCGAACAAATCAAACGATATCCACGAATAAATCACATGATATCTCCACGAATAAATCATGCAACTCTCCACAAATAATCCAAATAATTCTACGAATAAGTCAAATATTGCTCCAGACATATCTTCACGAGCAAACCAATATTTCCACGAGCAAATTAAATAATCCTCCATGAATATATTAAATACTTTTACAATCAAATCAAATAATTCTTCAAATAAGTCAAATAATTTCCCCGGAAAATTTTCATAATCCTCATTGAATTAATGGAATAATATATCCTCGATCAAATCAAATAATGTCTTCACGAATGAATTAGATAATTCTCCACAAATGAATTAGATAATTCTCCACGAATGAATTAGATGTCTCCATTATTAAATCCAATTATCTATCAATTTTTACTCATTTAAATCTTCAAGTCTCCAAATTTTCCAACTTGAAACAAATAATTTGTCTCATTTTTGCCAATTTACACCCTCAAGTCGAATAATTCGCCAATTTAAAAATTCCCCGGTTCATAATTTAAATGAACGTCATACCTTCATCATGAGAATTTTATCTCAAATTACCTTTCCCTCCGCGCCGTGTCATTCCAAAATTAGCTTTGAGCACAAAATGGAGCTTTTAAACCAAACTGGTACCACTTTGGGCCATTTCTAGGTGGTTGGGCCGCGCTGGGTGCTCCTTGGGCTCAATATTGGTGCTGAAGGGCCGCACTATTGGGCCTGGGGATGCTGGAATTCGCAGGCCGCTCGTGGGCCGGAATTAGGGCTGGGAAAGTAGGCCACGCGGGCTGAATAGTGGGCCCTGCGTGGGCCTCGTGGGCCAAACACTGTGAGATCCTCGAGCTGGACGCGGGCCACGCGGGCTGAACGCGGCCCGCACATTCTTCCTCCCCCTCTCTGTTGGGCTTCTCGCGAAGTGGGTCGCGCTCTTCTGTTGGGCCGCGGTTCCTTCTAGGCTTCCTCGCGGGCTGAACGGAGCTTGGCCACACGCTAGACCTTCCCTTAGGCTGCCTGGCGCGGGCCCAAAACCTGGGCTAAACATGGCTGAAACCTGCGCGGGCGGAGGCTGAAACACGCCGGAAAATTCTTTACCAGCGAAACCTCGCTGGTTCTGGTGAAAACGACCGTTATTTTGAGTGTCTTGACAAGGCGATTCTGATGGTGCACTCGCTCTGCGGTGGTTCGCCAAAAATTGGCATGAAAATGGAGAAGATGACCGGATTTTGACCTTGTTCTTCCTAGATCCATACACTTTGACCGTAAAATCGATGGTCCTCTGGATGGAATTTTTGCTTGAAACTTTAAGGGTAAAACAAGCTCGACGAGAGCTTCGCGATGATGTACGAGTTTTTCAGATCGAGCGACTTTGACCGGTGGCGGGCGGCGGAGGCGGCGGCGGACGGCGGCGGAGGTGGCGGTTTCCAGCGAAGATTGGTAGCTGGAGGTTCGTCTCGTCAAGAGGATTCCAGTGGTACCTTCGGATTTCTCATAGCCCTCCCAGATTCAGAAATATGCATTTGAATGCTCGATTTTCACCAAAATTTTGCTAGATCTGGAAACTTTGACCGCAAAATTGACAGCCTTCTCGGAGGAATTTTGCTCCAAATTTTAAGGGTAGATTCACCTCGACGAGATCTATCCGCTGATGTAAACGATTTTTCGATCGGAGCACATTTTCCGGCGGCCGACGGCGGAGGTGGCGGCCGGTGGTGGCGGCGGCCGGTGGAGAAGAAGGAGGTTTTCTAAGGGGGCGCTTGTTTATGGATTTTTTCAACCAAAATATTTCATTTTGTTAACTATAGTTAAAGTTGAAAAAGTAATGTGGTTTATTGTTAGTGGAATTTAAAAAATATATTAAAATAATATTTCAAATAAAAATGATTAAATTTGATTTGATATAAAGTAGGAGATAAATGATTGAAAATGATTGGTAGTTAAAATTATGTGAGTGGATGAATAGTGAATTAAAGTTGATGTGATGTGTAAGAATGATTGGTTTTTATTATTTAATTGTATGAATAATATTAAAGATAGTGGTGTTGAGTTAAAGTTGAGTTAAATATTTGAGTTGAAAAAATTGGATTGAAAAAATCCATAAACAAGCATGCCCTAATTTTTTCAGTCAGAACTCCGCTTGACTTTTTTATGGGTCCCACATACGGCGGTAATGAAGTGAAATAAATTTCACCCGAGCTCTTTCAACTCGACCGGCCTCCATACCTGCAAAGAACCCAACGCCGGGGGTGGCCCCGGCGTCGGGCCTCCGATGCCTAAGTCAGTGCTCCATCAAGAGAGAGAAAGTGTAGTCAAAAAATGAATAGAGAATTAGAGAATGAGGTACCTTGGCCCCCTTTTATAGGGGGAGTGTACCTTTTGGGCCCAAGTTGGGCTTGACCCCTATCGTTGGGCTTAGATATCTTAGTGGGTTTATCCTCTAATATGTATCCGCTTTATCCACTAAACCGGGTCCAGTATAATATCCTATATCAGGTACATTATAATTTTTGTTTATTTCTTATTTCGATTTTTTTATGTTAAAATCTTTAATAAACTATATTATACATTAGGTATTTCAATTTGATGCATTGTCTTACATTTCTTTAGATGTTATTGGTTGGTTGTTTCAATACAACCTATTCAAATGAAGGTTGTCGAGGGAGTACATGCCCAAATAATTGTATTTTCTATTATGGATTTAGAGTAAGAATCTTTAGCATTATTTATTCATATTTTATATTCTAATGTTTTTATATGATTTTTTCTATTACATTTCGATTCTAATGCTTTACGCTTGTAATATCTTAAAAAAAATTAAAATGTCAATGTTTAGAATTTATTTTCGCAACACATAATATGCTCTTTAAAAATCTCTTGGACATTGTGTAGGGGAAACATAGAGAACTACACGGTTTAGGGCAAGTTGTATGTTGTTGTTACAAACATAAATGGTTTGAAAATCCCAACTTGTGTCGATGATGACGTGCCAAAGAATCAAACCATGAAAGTTGTATATAAGGTAATGTTCAATAATATAAAAAAAATTATTTTCATTATATTTTTTAATTGATTAATTATTAATGACATGATCTTTCATTTAGTATGTACTTTGAATTTTAACTTAAATTTGCTTTTTAAAAGGGACGGAGACAATAAACTCTCGTGCATTGCATGGGTACTGTACTAGTATATATAAAGAGAGAACCTATTTACCAAAAATAGTAACAAAAAATTCAACCAACATTTATTGCGTTATATTTTTGGCAGTTTTTTAATTTTCTTTTTAATTATTCCCGACAAATCGATCAACTATATATGCACTCTAAATTCATTGATCTTGTGGATTTAATTTAGGGAAATTTCGACTGATGCTTACTATTTTGCAAAAGTCAGATTTTTTTCACGGTTTTTATTAAAAAAAATGATTACCACAAAATCGAGAATTTTGAATTAGACAAAATATTATCACATTTATCTTTTCCTAATTGCAATATATCAATTGTTTATTAAATAAGATTGCATAGAATTCGGGTTAATTAAGGTAAAATTCGGTGTGACAATTTTGTAAAAGTCTAAATTTTCTCATATTTTAATAAAAAAAAAATATGTTTACCATAAAATCGGGAATTTTGAATTAGGCAAAATACTATAACACATATCTTTACCTAATTGCAACACATTATGTTTATTAAAAAAATCGAAGGGCATTGAAATCGAGCCCAATTTCAAATTCAAAATTAAAATTTAAAAATCCCTTATCATTTGGCTATCATTTTCTTTAGTTCAGATTGTTTTTAACATAAAACAGAGTCATATAATATTAATTTATAACTCAAAATGAAAGCAAATTGGGACATCCTAGAAATTTGAGTTTTGTTTAATCCTCTAGCATTGAAATTTGAAATTGATTGCATACGCTTACACAATATTTTACTTCTTTAAATTAAGTTATTAATAATTTTAAATTATAAGGCTCTAGATTATCAAGAAAAGACGCTTTTACAATCTTCATTATATTTGGTTATGCAATCTTCATAAAAACAATATAAATCATATCATATAAATCCTGATAAATAATTAAATTGATTTACTTAAGCTTATCTTGAATTCTAATATAATTTGTGGTGATAGACGATGTACCAAAAGACCAACAAATAATGGTGTGTACAAGAATATGTTCAATACAGTAATGTTCCCCTACCCACGGTGAGCACATGTTAATATGACCACCGCTAATGTGGCATGCACACGTTGGGGATGTTAATATGTTGATAAGTCAAAAATATGTGTTGATTTAGTGGATTAAATTAGAATTTATATAAACTATTTGAGTTCAATTGACATGTGTTTGATATTATCTTGTATTTTTTAGTGGAAATTGCCGGTGTTTGAATTTATGTGCATATCTAAGGCTCTTTAGCATGTCAAATGGAAGATCCAATTTGGAGAAATTGAGAGTTCGTTGTGCTCGGGAAGAGAAAACGTTTATATCTAACATGGCAGTGTCGATATTACAGTTCAAATGCAACATGGCCATGTTGGTATTAATCAGAAACAGATTTCTCAATTGGGCTCAATTTAACAATTAAAGCCCAAAAGAATACTAAACCTATTACACAACAGCACGCTAAAAAGAGAACAGGTCTTCTAGGGATTTGATGGGCGTAGGATACACGCAAGAACAGAGGACGAACAACGACTACTCTTATCCTCTCTTCTCTCTTTTATTTTTCTTTTTCTTCTTCATCTTTTCTTTTTATTTTTTCTTTGATTGTGATAGCCCTGCGCGGCTAATTTATCTTTGTCTTGGTTAAAGACAATTGAAACCCCAGACCTACTATTGTGAGATCGATTTAGTTTTTATTCCAATTCATATATTTTCGCATCAATGTTTCGTGTGCATATTTTTATGATTGTTATGCTTAGATGATAGATTGGCCACCTATTATTCTATGCTTATGATCTATTGCTTGATTGATACTTTAGTAAGATTTAGATCATGTGTCTTTCGCTAGAAGCAACTAATATAGATAATTGACCAGATTTAGGCGTTGTCGTTCTTAGGCGAAACAATTGAACAAGTTGATATTTAACGAATTAGTTATTTATTGCTTGGATTGTCGGTCTCTTGTATTTAATTCTATTGCTAGAATAATTCTTCACGATGTTGGGAGTTAACTAGTTATAAGAGTCTCGTAGAAGGATTTATTTTGCGTGACTAATTTAGGAGATAGAACTTATATTCAACGACAGTTGCGTGGATTGTGAATTTATATTTTTGCATCAATGATTAGTGGGACAGTCTAGGGTGGAAATCAATTCAACCAAGGCAGATTCATATTATATTTATTTTTGTTTATTTATTTTTATTTTATTATTATTTTTATTTAGTGTTTGATAGGTAATTTCTAGTTTAGTTAGATCACCAATTCAAATTCCCCCCTCTTTGATCACATAGTTGATAGATTTGTTTTACTTCTCCCCGTGGATACGATCCTTGATCACGCTACTACATATTTTTAAATAAGGTTAATTTGGATGCCTACGACAGCACGACCAAATTTTGGCGCCGTTGCCGGGGAGAATTTAAATTGAATATTTGACTTTGTGATTGTGTATTATTATTATTATTATTGTTATTTTTTGTTTTTTCTCTCTTATTTGTTTTTCTATTTTCACTTTTCAGGACTTGTGGCAGCAATACCAACTTGTGGAAACGAGTAGGAGGAATTTTAGGAGATTCGATTTGGTCCAAGGAGACATACGGTGGAGTCAGTATGGAGGAGCTTTTGGATGCATTAACAACATATGTTCATCGACGAGCTGCTGAAAATATGAGGTCGGTGAAGCCTTGCAAAATATGTGCCACCACAGCCCATGACATTGACTCTTGTCCCATGTTGGATCAAGATGGAAGGATTATAAGAGGATGTACTACAAGTGGTAGTACTGTGAGCTTTGGTACATACCAACCATATGATCCATTCTCCAGCATATATGATTTTGGTTGGGCCGATCAGTCAGATCGTTTTGACTCAGGCATGCGCTATGATTTTGAGAACCTAGATGGGGGATTTCAAGAGGAAACTAGCTTTTTCATGAGAGAGCAACAGTTTATGTAACACTCGAATGGAGATTCTAGTATGGCACTTGAAGAAATTATCGAGCAGTTGGCTTCTAGTACTCTCAAATTTCAATAGGAAACCTTGACGAGGATACAAAATTTGGAGAAGCAAATAAATCAGTTAGCCGTGAGTGTTAATCGTTTGGAGGCTCTATCCGGTGGAATATCTTCATCATAATTTGAGGTAAAACATATAAATGTGAGTACCATGTTCTTGCTAAATGATGAAGAACAAGAGACATCTAGAAGAAAGGTGTTGGGAGATCTCTCTAATGTAGCAGGTGAAAAGGAATTCCCTTATGCCCAACATTGCCATGTTGCTGACCATGTTCCTGGAGATGTTGAACTGGGCGTAGAGTCAGAAGAAGATATCATACCTGCTACAGAAAACGAAGAAGTGAAGCCTGAACTACGACATGGTCATGTCACTGACCATGTTCATTGTGATGTTGCTAATATGACTGCAGAATTTGTGGCTGACAAGAATGAGAAGGAAAAGGATGTCACTTGTTATCCCGAGTATAAGCTGGTACCTTCTTATCTCTTTGCTTCTTTCCCCTATATGAATGATGGGTACACTAGATACATATATGGAACATTTCGAAGATACGAGGATTTTTTCTGGCCTACAAAAGAAGGTGGTGGGCTCATGGCATGTTTGGGAAAATTAAGGCCCATGCTCGACCACATCAGATGCATCTTTTATGGAGAACGTGGGAAATTAAGGTTCAACGATAGGCCTCTAAAAATGCAGTCTGGTGTCTCTAAGAAGAATGAAGTATATTGACTTTATGGGTTTCTTGGACGAATAGGAGCGCTCATAGCATCTCTGAGACCCATCCCAAAACCTCCTTGGCGAATATATTTGTGAGTTTCTCTTTTTCCTACATATATACACATACTCTTCATGCTTTTGCGTTCATTGTGATATATTTTAAGAACTTAAGCTTGGGGATGTATGTGTGTTATGCTTGGTACTGATTATATAGTATTGCATTAGTATTCATGTAGGTTGCATTTAGGTTTTATCATAAATTTTTGTTTGGTTCTAGTAGAAGTAAAGCAGTCACTGCATGAGTGCTTGATGTCTAATAGTATTGAATCTTATCTTTTATTTCTCTTGTGGTTATTATTGATTCGACTGGTGCCTATTCGTCAAACGTAATTTTTGATGTGTGCAAAAATAATTTTGGAGTCCTTGTTACTGTATGGTGAATAATTTTTCTTGATGCTCACGTGATGGACGAATGCATAAAATTAACACTTATTACATTTTGTTGGTGAGATTTGAGCCTATGAGCATACATTGAATACCATGCTCCATTTTTTTGAATGTGCAATGTCTCGACTAGTTGGTTTTTCTAGAACTTGCTTTGCTATGCATGTCTATATTTACATCTTTGATGAAATTGGATGCATGAAATCAAAATAAGGGTACTTAGGAATAACCTTGAATTTTTATCGCCTCTCTTTTGAAGCATACCCTTTTTCATTAAATCACTAGTAAGCCACTTTGAACCTTGGCCTTTTCTTTGATTTATAACTATGCTACAAGCCGTAATATCTTCCTTTTTTTTGTACCATCTTTTGAACATTGAATCGAAGCATTTTTATGAATTTTCTTTAGTCAGAGAAGAGCTTATGTTATATTTGATTGTGCGTTGTACATAGTTTAGCCATTCGACATTTGTTAGTTTATCTTCTGTTCAAAAAAAAAAAAAATAAAATGTAAAAAAAATCTAAAAAACAAGTTGGAAAAAAAAGAAAAAAAAGTGGTAAGAGCATTGTGTTAGGTTATTTGTTGTGTTGGATGCATATTGAGATCGCATGATTGGCTTGCTTTACATTTCTGTTAAGCTCGATTTATGAAGATTTTGTATAATTGTTTCGATTCCATTAACCTACATCTTTCTTATCCCACCTTAACCTACATTTTTCTTATCCCACCTTAATCTTCCATTAACCTACATATTTCTTATCCCACCTTACCCTAAGCCCCATTACAACCCATTTTTAACCCTTTGATTTTGTGTTTATTCATATTCATTTTGGGTGGTTAGGCATGATATCTTTGCAAGCTTATGGTAAAAATCTTCGATGTCTTGACTTGAGTGTAAACTTAATATCTAGCCTATACACTTTTGAGTGTAAGAGTGAATCTCGTGAGAAGTGTTGATTTCATGTGTTTCAAGTTATGTGATTGTTGAGTTTATTTTTCATTGGTGTTGGTTGATGGGGACTCAACTTTAGCTGGTGTTCATTGCATGCAAAATATTTTGAGTTGGCATTGGAAGATAGATGATAACTATGAGGTGAGATGATGGATTTGACTTGATACTTGAGGACAAGCATCAGTTTAAGCTTGGGGATGTTTGATAAGTTAAAAATATGTGTTGATTTAGTGGATTAAATTAGAATTTATATAGACTATTTGAGTTCAATTGACATGTGTTTGATATTATATTGTATTTTCGAGTGGAAATTGTCGGTGTTTGAATTTATGTGCAGATCTAAGGCTCTTTAGCATGTCAAATGGAAGATTCAACTTGGAGCAATTGAGAGTTCGTTGTGCTTGGGAAGGGAAAATGTTTATAACTAACATGGCAGTGTCGATATTACAGTTCAAATGCAACATGGCCATTTTGGTATTAATCTGAAACATATATCTCAATTGGGCTCAATTTAATGATTTAAGCACAATAAAATACTAAACCTATTACACAACAACACACTAAAAAGAGAACATGTCTGCTAGGGATTTGATGGGCGTAGGATACACGCAAGAACAGAGCACGAACTACGGCTACTCTTATCCTCTCTTCTCTCTTTTCTTTTTCTTTTTCTTCTTCATCTTTTCTTTTTATTTTCTCTTTGATTATGATAGCCCTGCGCAGCTAATTTATCTTTGTCTTGGTTGAAGACGATTGAAACCCCAGACCTACTATTGTGAGATTGAATTAGTTTTTATTCCAATTCATATATTTTCGCATCAATGTTTCGTGTGCATATTTTTATGATTGTTATGCTTAGATGATAGATTGGCCACCTATTATTCTATGCATATGATCTATTGCTTGATTGATACTTGAGTCGGATTTAGATCATGTGTCTTTCGCTAAAGAAAACTAAGATAGATAATTGACCGGATTAAGGCATTGTCGTTCTTAGGCGAAACAATTGAACAAGTTGATATTTAACGAATTAGTTATTTATTGCTTGGATTGTCGGTCTCTTGTATTTAATGCTATTGCTGAATAATTCTTCAAGATGTTGGGAGTTAACTAGTTATAAGAGTCTCGTAGAAGGATTTATTTTGCGTGACTAATTTAGGAGATAGAATTTATATTCAACGACAGTTGCGTGGATTGTGAATTTATATTTTCGCATCAATGATCAGTGGGACAGTCTAGGGTGGAAATAAATTCAACCAAGGCAGATTCATATTATATTTATTTTTGTTTATTTATTTTTGTTTTATTATTATTTTTATTTAGTGTTTGATTGGTAATTTCTAGTTTAGTTAGATCACCAATTCAAATTCCCCGCTCTTTGATCACATGGTTGATAAATTTGTTTTACTTTTCCCCGTGGATACGATCCTTGCTGACGCTACTACATATTTTTAAGCAAGGTTAATTTGGGTGCCTACGACAGCACGACCATATGTTAAAAAAATACATCACTAATGTGTGCATGCCACATAAGCAGTAGACATATTAACATGTGTCCACCGTAGGTAGAGGAGCATTACTGATGTTTAATAATATATAAGTTACATTTTGTTTTATTATAATACATGTATTTTATATTTTTCCAATCATCCAAATCTAAATGTTTATCTTAATAAAACTAGTCTGTGCATTGCACAAGTACTGCACTAGTTTAATGAAACATATGGAAATTTAGAGTACTAGTAATGTTAGTATCAATGACAGAAATTGTTATCAATCAGTGCAAAAACGGAAGGGATTGCAATTGATATATAGGTTATAGCCATAGTGGGTCTGACATTTGACAGGCTAATGATTAATATTATGGGTAAATTGCACCAAAACTTCTTGTGTTATAGGGAATGTGCGCATTACTACATTGTGTTTTAAAAAATATACCAAACCACCTTGTGTTTAAGTAAATAGCGTACACGCTCCCCCGCTAACTGTGTTAATTTTATTTTATTTATTAAAAAAACTCTGTTATGCACTTGGAATATTATATATATTTAAAATAAATTGAATTTATCAAGTGAAATTGAATTAAAAAGAATCGCCTATGCGATTCGAAAATGAGTTCCCCTGTGAGCATGGCAAGAAAGTAACCACCTGACTACTCAAGTATGTCTGTTGGATGTAGTAAAGTTTAATATATATGCGTTGTGAATGGATAAATGAAATTTATTTTAGAAGATAACGTGAATTATATTAAATTAAATTATTAATATATAAACTTATGGTAAATTAAAATAAATAAACTAAATTATATAAAATTAAACGAAACGAAAAAAACTAAAATAACTTATTATATTAAATTATAAATAATTAAAATAAATTATAAATAAATATAAAAAATTACAACTAAAGTAATAATATATATTGTATTAATTTTAGATTATACTTATATTTTATTAATTATTTTAATTTTACATTAATTCTATATCATTTTATTGCATTGTTTATTTTATTTTATCTTAGTTAAAAAACTTTATTTATTTTGTTTAACTTAAAGACAATAAAATATAACTAAAATAAATTTTACTAAATTAAATTTAGAAATTAAAATTTATTTACAATTAAAACCATTTACTAAAAAGTACAATTTATTTCAGTTTTTTCCATTCATAATGTATGTAAGAGTAAATCATATAACATGTATTTGATATATTATATTATATTTCATTATATTAATTTAAGATTTTTATTTACTTTTTATTATTTCAAAATAACTTATCTGATTTATTATTTTATTTAAATTTAATATTTTCATACTTTATTATCTTATATAATTTCTTTATTTTATTTTTTTTATTCCTTTTTAATTTATTTTTTTATTATTTTAATTTAAAATTTATATAATTAGTTTATTTTAATAATTAAAAATATAAATTCGTTTAATTTTAGTCACGCTACTATATCAAATATGTTATCATATTTTATTTTATTAACCTTTTTATTATTTTTATGTTAATTTAATTTATTGCAAGCTATTATTATTATTATTTTTATTATTATTACTTATTTAATTTATGCTAATTTACCTATTATACTTTTGTTTTATTATATTTACTATATTTTTATTTTATTTAAGTCATTTCTGTATCATATTATAAATATATTTATGTTCAATAGTTTGCACAACCATCCATGTAGCCTAGTGGTTGTGTTGGCTTCTTCTTTCCTTGAGATCCGGGTTCGATCCTACTTCCCAGAGTCACATATATACATGATCACTTTAATTTTATATCAGATTATAATTATGGTATTGCAATTAATTAAATAATTTTTTGATTGTTTGCAATTTATCAATTAATTGCTCCCTTGAGTTGATACTGTCATTAACAGATTGAGATGTTAATTGTTAAAGTATAACTCTCAAATTTCCTCACTCGATGATCATTAAGAAACGGATATGAATGATACGTAATAGATTGACATGTGGCCTGCATCATATTCTTGAAGAATATAGTTTGTCTCACTATTATGAATAATTGTTAATCGTGATGAACACATGAATACTTTGGAGAGTATTGAAATGCCCTACCGATTAACCATTTGTGTATGTGTCTATGGGAGTATAGGTGTGTGGAATGGTGTAATAGTTATTTGACTTGAAGTTAATACGCAATTCATGTATACATGGAATTGGTAGTTGAGTCAAGATAGGATTCATTCCTCGAATATGGTTTCGAGAGAACACACGTTTTCTCTATACTGGTTCATAAATTCATTGGACAATTCACGTGATTATATTTGAAATGGTGTTCCAATATAATTAATTAAACTAAGCTAGTAAGATAAGATAAAATGATAAAGTTGTTTGGATAGACACACATTCAAGTCCTAAACTTAATCGAGTGATTTCTGAATGAAAGGATCATATCACTATTGAGTTTTACACTAAAGGTTTGTCTGCTTTGTCCTGTAAACGCACTTCATAATTAAATTTATGTCAATATATGCTATAGGGTCACACAATATGCAATTAGTTTTCGACTAAGAGTGAATCAAGAGCGTTCAATATTCAATTAGATTGAAATATATATTTATGAGTAACGATATTATTTTATATTTGATAAAAAATATTTAATTAAGTTCAATTGAATTTATACTCAATTAAATTGTTAATTGTATTAGATCCAATTGCCTACTGGGTCTATTGGGTCTCTTAAGGCTTATATAATAAGGTTTTTGACCTAATTATATATAGGTCATTATCTCATTGTAGTCTTCTAATCATTAGATGAGAGGAGAAGATAAGATATATCGGAAAATAACAAAAACTCTCTAGCTTTCTGGATCGAGGATTCCTTGCTTTTTCACCGAAAAGGATTCATTGGCGTTGGATCGTGCACCAAAAAACTAGATCGCGTGGATACCATAGTTGAGGACATAGACGAACAACTGTAAGTTTTTGTTAATCATTCATACGATCTAAGATCATATCGAATAACTATTTTCGGATCTTCGTTGTTGATAGGAAAATTTTTTAAATTTTGTTGCATGTACGCTTTGTTTTCAAAAATCCAACAACGTGCGCATTACTACTCTTTGTTTTAAAAAAATGCAAAAAAACCCCTTGTGTTTAAGTAATTGGCTCACACGCTTTCTTTATTTAATTTCCCCGTTAATGGTGTTAATTGTTTTACAGAATCCCCGTTATACCCTCGGAATGTTATATATACTTACGATAAATTGAGTTTATCACAATATATTGCATATATCACGAGAAAATGAATTAAAAAAAGTCATCTCTAGGATTCGAACATGAATTCCCTCGGAGCATGGCAAGCAAGCAACCACCAGACTACCCAATGATGTGTGTTGGATGCAGTAAAGTTTAATATATATATATGGGTTGTGGATGGATAAATATATTAAATTAAATTATTAAAATATAAACTTATGATAAATTAAAATATAATAAATTAAATAATATAAAATTAAACGAAACAAAAATCATTGAAACAACTTATTATATTAAACAAAAACCTAATTAAAAAATTATAAATAAGTATAAAAATTATAGTTAAAATAATAATATTTATTGTATTCATTTTAGATTATATTTATATTTTATTAATTATTTTAAATTATATTAATTCCAAGAGGATATGAATGGATATTGATGTGATCTGTCATATCTGTGGGGCTGCTCCGGAAACTGTCAATCATATCCTGTTCAAGTGCCCAAGAGCAGATTGTGTATGGCAGATTTCCCCTGTCACATGGAATTAAAAACATTTGCAGGCCTCCTGATTCAGCTGTTGGTGGAAATTCATCTATTCAGTTAGCAAGGCTAGGACTTCAGAGGACATAATTCAACTAACAACTCATATGCGCTGGTGGCTTTAGAAGACTCGCAACCTTAGTCTCTTTCAAGATGCTCAAATGCCAGTGCATATGGTGATAAAAGTTGCTCAAAATAATTGGATGGACTTCTCTTCTGCTTTGTTTGCTTTTATGTTTTGGTTGTTTTGGTATTTTGAGGTTCGTCTTGTTTTTTGGTTGTACTCTTATTTACCTCTATGCCTAGATAGTTGTTTGCTTGCTTTTATGTTTTGGTTGTTTTGGTATTTTGAGGTTGGTCTTGTTTTTTGGTTGTACTCTTATTTACCTCTATGCCTTGGCAGTGGAGGTTGGATTTCGGTTGTTAGTTTTTTATTGTCGTTGTTGAGGTTCTAGGCTGCTTTAAGAGTGTCCTTTCATTTTTTTGTTTTCCGGTTGAGCTTGTATTATTCGAACTTTTTTCGCTTGAGTTTTAATAGTATCCCTATTTTTTCGTAAAAAATATATATATATATGTATTTTATTGCATTTTTTATTTTATTTTATCTGAGTTTAACTAACTTTATTTATTTTGTTTAACTTAAGACAATGAAATATAACTAAAATAAATTTTACCAAGTAAAATTTAGGAATTAAAATTTATTTACAATTAAAATCATTTACTAAAAATTATAATTTATCTTAGTTTTTTGCATTCATAATGTATATAAGAGTAAATCAAATTACAAGTATTTGATATATTTTATTTAATATCATTATATTAATTTAAGATTTTTATTTACTTTAATCTATTATATCAAAATATGTTATCTGGTTTATTATTTTATTTTACTATATTATTTTTATACTTAAATATCTTATATAATTATTTTAATTTTTTGTTGTTTAATTAGTTATTTTATTATTATAATTTAAAATTTATATAATAAGTTTATTTTATAATAACTAAGATAAATTTATTTAATTTTTATCAAATGTATCAAATGTTACCTTACTTTTTTTTAATTAATTTATTTTCATTATATTTTTGTTAAATTAAATTTATTGCAAGTTATTATTATTATTTTTATTATTATTATTATTTAATTTGTGTTAAATTTACCTATTACAATTTATTGCAAGTCATTTCCGTATCATATTGATATGGGATATATACTAGACTAGTTTAATGAATAAAATAAATATATTAGAGAATAAACCCACACATGAGCTAAGACATGTGGCTTGATGGTATTGGTGAAGTTCAACTTGGGCTCTAAAATACACTCTCCCTGTAAAATGGGACTAAGGTATCTAATGAATTCACTCTCATTACTACACTCTCATTTGCGAGTGCTGACTTAGGCACTAAAGGCCCGTCGCCGGTGTAACGCCCCGTATTTTATTAATAAAGAAAATACTAGCTTTTAGCTTTAAGCTAGCCTTTGTTAATAAATAATCCTGTTCATGTTCAAGTTCAGGTTAATCAGTCAGTTATATTCCAAGTTCGACTGTTAGTCGATAAATTATTCGGGTAAATTAGTTAGTAACCGTGTAAGTTTTCAGATTTAATTCCGATTCGTTATTAAATTAATGAGTCCGGAATTAATTATTCAGTCAACGCTATTCCGTCATGTTAATGGTGTTTTAGTCCCGATATTAATTTTCGGAATTAATTATTTTCAGTCAGTTCAGTCGAAATTACCGGAAATTATTTTCGACGTACCGTTTACGTTCGGAATAATTTTAGTAATAAAGCATTATGTTTAATTGAATAATTAAACATAATTAAGTGATTAATTAATAATTAATCACAATAATTAGTCACGAACCATACGGAATTCCTAATTATTCATTCAAATAATTCGTACGTATTAAGTGAGGTGTTAGTGGATTTTGGTTCATTATCCTAATTAATTGCTAAGGCCGTGGCTATATTCTTCATGACAAGGAAAATTTTCCCTCAACCTTAAGTAATCACACGTGTCGTTATGTGGGAGCTTTAGGGGGATTAGTCACCCTTTAAACCATCTAATTAATGGGAAAATGGCAAGCAAAAGTGGAGCCACGTCCATGCTATGTCACCCCATCTTTCGGCCTTCTCTATATAAATGGATGAAGAGTTGGGAAAATTTCCACTTTTTCCATAAGTAATGTTCAACCTATATATATGTACTATATAGAGAGTTGGTGTAATTTGGAGAGGTGATTACCGCAAGGAGTTAGCCACAAGTACCGCAAGCCCATCGCACGCGAGCGCCAAGCACGAAGCACCGAACGCCGGAAGCACTTGGTGCGGTTCAGCAAGAAATTAAAGAGGTAGATGTGATTACCTTGAGTTATTCATGATAACAACATATTGGTTCGATTTATGATTTGTTCATGGTGCTGTTTTAGGCCTTTAGCTGTGCGTATGCGTCATGAGTGAGCTTATGTTTTAAGCGTGTGTCCCTCGAGCATTGATCATGAAATCAGCGTTTTATTCAATATCATGTTCAGTTATATTATGTTGCTCGGAGGGTCTTCATGTTATGCGCGGGTTTTGGCCACGGGAACATGGTCGCGCATATAGCGCACCATGGGCCGAAGGTAT